>JAJJWX010000519.1:0-33286 GCA_023529315.1 Papaver bracteatum | reverse complement strand
CCAAAATATTTAGCCCCCAAAAAGTCAAAGGGGAGCATCCTCAATAATAGGATTCTTAAAAAACACAAACTAGAGTACAATCAGATAATCAAACCAATGTATTTTTTTTTTTTTTGGAAGATCTGATTCCTTCTAAAAAAAAATTGGTTTTGATAAGATATTTTAATAATTTTGTAACGGTGGAGATGATCATCTTAATGAAAATATCTAATTAGTTCTTGTTAACACAACATCTAATACGTGTGCAATATGACACGGTAACCTATCGACCAAGTATTTTGTATATTAGGCAATCAGTAAATTAGGAAACACACGTTTCCTGGAGTTCAAGGTTCTATATATATATCGTATCTTGAATTATCATAGTTTGTAAAGTTAAGAAGTTATTAATAAAGTTATGTAAAATTGTCTTCTCATCTCTCTTCTCTTCTTCCCTTAAACTTAAGTAGTTCTTACCTTAAACCTAAATAGTTTTGTCTTGGTATCAGCTACTCTCGATCCTACATCATGTCAACTGAATCTTCAACCATATCGTCCACTGTTTCCGCTGTTTTCAACTCAAGTGTTTCTTCTTTACACTCTTCTGCAATGTCATCTATTCAGTTCTCTCAACCTCACCATCTGATCACTGTCAATCTAGAAGAAAACAATTACCCGTTATGGCGTGCCTAATTTTTGCCCTACCTTCAAGGGTATGATTTGGATGGTCATGTCACAGGTGAAACTCCCTGTCCTACACCTACACTTGCTGATGAATTACCAAATCTAGCGTTTTTCTTACATGGAGAAAACAAGACAAAATCTTGGTTAGTTGGATGTTTTCATCTCTTACTCCAGCCGTTCTTCGTCATGTACATCGCCTGAATACGTCTAAGGAAATATGGTCCTCTCTGGAGTCTCTTTATGGTTCCAAATCTGATGCTCAAATTTACCATCTTCATTGTGAATTACGTGCTTTAAAGAAAGGGTCTCAGACCATGCGAGCATATATAGATCGCGCTAGAGATATTGTTGATAGCCTTGCCGCTGTAAACACCACTGTCACGGACAAAAATTTTGGACACTGTCTACTTGCTGGATTGGACAGTTCGTATGATGCAATTGTCACTTCTCTTACAAATAATATGAGCTCTCAAACCATGGAGGATTTTATCACCTATCTCCTTACTTTTGAGCTTAGAATTGAACAACATGCTAAGTTTTTACTGTCTCAGCTTGTAGCCAATATAGTTGCATCTCATCGTTTGCCTGCACAACAGTCATATCACTCACCAGCACCGTATACATCACCTTATGGCCAATACGGTTCTTCTTAATCTCGGAATAACTTCAATAAGCCACCATCATCTGAATCTCGAACATCTGTCCATTTTGAAATTTCCTCCCCATCTGGACGTCCAAAACTTAAATGTCAACTATGCGGTCGCACAAATCATGAAGCTAATGATTGTTGGAATCGCTATGATCGTATCTTTAGTCCACCTCAACGTCAACCACCGTCATCTACACCTCGCGCGTATGCTGCTCAAACTGGTTTACTGCCTTATTCTCCATGGACTCCTGATAGTGGTGCTACAAATCATATAACTAATGATCTTTCTCGTCTTCAATTTCCAACTGAGTATACTAGTCCTGATCAAATTCAGATGGGTAATGGTTCTTCTATTCCGATTTCTAATGTTGGTTCCTCTATTTTGGGAACTCCCAACCGTAATTTGAATCTTCGTAATGTTCTTTTTGTACCACAAATATCTCACAATATCTTGTCTGTCTCTCGTCTCACCACTAATAATAATGTTTTGTTTGAATTTCATCCAAACCGGGAAGGTTCTTCATCGCGGCAATAGGAATGGTGGTCTCTATCAACTTGATGACTCATCTATATCTCCTAAAGTTTGCATAGGAGAACGTGCTAGCTTACAAGACTGGCACTCTAGATTAGGACATCCAATGATGCGTACAGTTCGTAAAGTCGTCTCTCAGTTTTCTCTTCCGGTTTCAACTCAGACTATCAATTTTTGTTCATCTTGGCATGAACATAGGAGTCATAAGTTACCTTTTCATCCTGGTAAAACTACTTATTTGAATCCATTAGATTTAATTGTCTCAGATGTATGGGGACCTTCTCATATTTTATCTAATGAAGGATACAATGATATAATTTTTATTGATGTGTTTAGTCGTTTTACTTTGATGTTTCCTATATCTCCAAAATCTGATGTATGCTCTATATTCTCTTTGTTTCAAAAGCATATTGAAAATCTTTTTAATCGAAAAATCAAAATTTTCAGTCCGATAATGCACTTGAGTATCGTAAACTTACTCCGCATCTTCAACAACTTGGTATTTTTCATAGATTTTCATGCCCACATACTTGTGAACAAAATGGTTTAGTCGAACGTCGTCATCGTCATATTCGTGAAACTGGTCTTACGATTCTAAACATGGCTTCTGTACCTTCCTCTTATTGGTATGATTCTTTTTACACTGCTTGTTATCAAATGAATCGTGTCCCTTCCACTTCCATCAATAATTCATCTCCATATGAAGCTCTTTTTGGTCTTCCACCGGATTACACCTCTCTTCATGTATTTGGTTGTTTATGTTATCCTCACCTACGTCCATATAGATCTCACAAAATGGAGCCTTTTTCCTCTCCGTGTGTTTTATTGGCTATAGTCCTTCTCAAAAAGGTTACAAGTGTCTTCATATTCCTACAGGTCGAATATATGTCAGTCGTCATGTCGTCTTTGATGAGACTACTTTTCCCTTTGCCTGCACATCACCTTCACCGGCATCGATCACTTCTCAGGTAAATAATTCTTCACCATTATCAACTTTGTTGCCACCAGTTTCGGTTACACATTTCAATACTCCACCCATTGGAACAGTCCCAGTTGGTAATCGTAATTCCATATGGGATATAACTATGCAACTGCTAATGCCTGCCCTGGATATTTCACCTGAACATGGTCCATTTATGACAGAACAACAAATTCGTCCAGCTTCCGATAATCTATCTCCAAATTCTAAAGAAGTTGTCGTTCCACCAGATTTTTCAAGTTTGACAGCACCTTCTTCAAATTTGCCAGCACCAGCTTCACGTTTGTCCGTACCTATTTCAAGTTCGTCAGCAGTTTCTAGTTCCACTACAGCGTCAACTTCCACCTTGTCTATAACACCATCTTCCAGCTCGATTTCTGCACCAGTCAACACTTCTTCCTCTGACGTATTAGGCTCGGCTTCAAGTCCAACTTTTACAACATTTTCTCCTGAACGTATTTCACCTACGGCATCTAATCTTGGACCACATCCAATGGTGACTAGAGCTAGAGACGGAATTTTCAAACCAAATTCCAAATATGCGATGGTATGTGATTCTCTTTGTGAACCAACTTGTATTTCAGAGGCTCATAAAAATCCAAATTGGCGTACCTCCTCAGATGATAAAATCAATGCATTGCTCCGGAACGGTACCTGGTCACTAGTACCATATGATCCTTCTATGAATGTTATTGGATGTAAATGAGTATTTCGCATCAACCGAAAGGCTAGCGGTGAAATTAAACGTTTTAAAGCTCGCATGGTTGCTAAAGGCTATAATCAAAAAGAAGGGATAGATTATTCTGAAACATTTAGTCCAGTTGTTAAGCCATGCACTATTCGTATTATCCTTACATTAGCTTTGTCTTCCAATTGGCCTATTCATCAACTTGATGTGCCGAATGCTTTATTACATGGAGAACTTCAAGAAGAGGTGTACATGAAACAACCTCCAGGGTATGTTGATTCTCAGTTTCCTACACATGTATGCAAGCTACATCGTTCTCTCTATGGACTTAAACAAGCTCCTCGTGCCTGGTACCACAGGCTCGGTACCTTTTTGTTGCACATTGGATTTGTTACTTCAAAGTGTGACTCATCTTTATTTATCTACAATGGTCCATATGGAACTATTTATCTGTTGGTGTATGTGGATGATATTATCGTTACAGGTTCCAATTCCATGGGTATTACTTCTATTCTTACTCGTTTGCAACAAGAATTTGCAATTAAAGTTCTTGGCACCTTATCTTATTTTCTTGGAATTGAAGCGGTTCGTACTTCCTTATGATTATTTCTTTCTCAACAGAGGTATGCTCATAACCTTATTATTCGAGCCAAAATGGATGGTGTTAAACCTATTCAAACCCCACTTAGTACTTCTGGTGACATCTCTTCTGATCGTAGTACCTTATTATCTGATGCAGTAAAGCGTATACTTCGTTATCTTAAAAAATACACCTACCTTTGGTATATTTCTTCAGTCATCTCCTTCTCTACAGTTATCCTTCAGTGCTTATACTGATTCTGATTGGGCTGGCTCTCTTGATGATCGTCATTCTACTAGTGGTTATTGTGTTTACTTGGGTGGTAATATTATCTCTTGGAGTGCTCGTAAGCAGAAAACAATGTCTCGTTCTAGTACTGAAGCAAAATATAGGGGACTTGCAATTTCCACGGCTGAAATTATGTGGATTCAGTCACTTCTTTCAAAACTTCGTGTATCCACTCAATCCCCTCATGTTCTATGGTGTGACAATATTGGTGATAGTTATCTCACTGTCAATCCTATATTTCATGCACTGACAAAGCATATTGAGATTTACTATCATTTTGTTCGTGATCAAGTTGCTTCTAAACTTCTTGATGTCAGGTTTATATCATCTAAGGATCAAATTGCGGATATATTCACAAAGCCACTATCTAAAGATTGTTTTTCTCTTTTAAGGTTCAAGCTAACGGTTCAGGATAACCCGTTACGCTTGCGGGAGGGTGTTAACACAACATCTAATACGTGTGCAATATGACACGGTAACCTGTCGACCAAGTAGTTTTTATATTAGGCAATCAGTAAATTAGGAAACACACGTTTCCTGGAGTTCAAGTTTCTGTATATATATTGTATCTTGAATTGTCAAAGTTTGTACAGTTAAGAAGTTATTAATAAAGTTATATAAAATTGTCTTCTCATCTCTCTTCTCTTCTTCCCTTAAACCTAAGTAGTTCTTACCTTAAACCTAAATAGTTCTGTCTGTTCTGTTTTAATCGGATAATAAGACATTCTGTTGTTTTTTTTGGGAGGATCTAATTCTTCTTTAATTATTTTATTTTAATTACAATAATTAAATACAAGTTTCCAGTTTTAGAAACCCTTGAATTCAGGCTGGATCAAATATTTATGTAAAAAATATATTTTTACCATTTATGGAAGGCCTATATGAATAATAATTGATTAAAAATTAGAGAAAATTGTTTTTTATTATATAGTTTACTGTTTGTTACCTGCAGCCAATAAGATTCGGTTGTTACGTGCACACTCTCACAAAATTGGACTCGGACCGGACGATAAAGTTCCAACCAAATTCATAATATTTAGATGGAGAATTAATTGGCTATCAGGGTTGCACCCAGAAGGGTACTATGATATATATTTCTGCCCATATAATTTTTTTATTTAGTATAAGAGAGAGTGAGAGATCAGTGGGAAAATATATACTGTGGATGTATCTAATAATTGCACCTAGTACTATTTATGGATACAACTGCACGATTAAGTTCCAACTTTCCAACTAATTTATTAGAAAATTAGTTGTCAAGGTTCCTGGTTTGCACCCAGAAGCTGTCTGGCCAGGACCATACAGGACATTAAGATAGTGTGTCGAAATACGAAATTTCATATTTACAGTGGAGGTTAATTTTTGGTTTCAAGGGTGTCTGTGTTTGGCGATGTAGCACAAGTTACACACAGTAAACTCAGGAATAATATGGCCACCATTAAGTTGGGTTTGCCCCTCTATCAAACCTTAGTTACGTTGGAGGCTTCCTTATCTGTGTGTGTATCACAATTAAAGAAGAGAAGAGAAATCCAACAAGCATTGTCTTAGTTAATTAAAGAGTAAAATTGAGAGGAATGATGCGTATAATAAAAGAAGCCAAGGCCAACAAGCCAGATACTACTGCAATAATCTTATTCAGGTGTCTGTGCCTGACTGCCTGTACACTTACCTTTCTGGGAGGAACCCTGGTCCCTGACTGACAGCTAATTGAGTCTCCATCTAATATTCTGAATTTGGTAGAAACTTAACTGTCCGGCCCTGTATATTGGTAGCTCTAAGCCTCTAACTCTCCTACTCTCGTACAATATGGTTGAGCATTTTTACATGTATTTCATAAATGGTGCAACAATATTTAAGTCCTTCAGAAAGGTGTTACATCCCATTGTGTATTTTTCTCATTGTCTCTCACTCTCTCTTACACTATGTATTTTACGTATCTTCTTCAATCTCTTTCACCGAGCGTATATCTTGTAATTTGTGGTGTCTTCCTTTGTTTTCTCACTCTTGGTGTGTACTTCAAACTCACCATCCAAGCCATAGATTACTGGATTTTCTTAGGCACAATTCCATCTTTGTTATGGAACTTCAATCGGTTAATTGAATGGATGACACAAATTTTCAGTTCGCTTGGCACCGGAAGAGGTTCATTTTATATGGATGGACCCATGTTCTCAGGTTATAGATTTCTAGTAACCTGTCACCCTGAAAACATAGAGTACATACTTAAAACCAACTTCGACAATTTCCCTAAAGGAGAAAACTTTAAGGAAGTTTTCGATATACTTGGTGTTGGGGTCTTTAACGTGGATTCTGATACTTGGAGAGTGTTTGTACCCAAAATTACTTTTGGGCACGAAACACGATGAATGAGTAATTTTGATGTGTTTTTAGGATTGGAGGAGAATTGAAGAACTAACCAAAGTGACACAGATTTTTACGTGGTTCGGCATGGTTGCCTACGTCCACGGTGAATCCCCTTGGGGCGTATTTTTTCATTGATAATTCGTATTACAGCATGCCTCCTTTTTCCCTATTGGCTACCCCCTATTTATACAACTTTACATCTGATTTTTAATATCAACTTAAATGGCATTAAACTGCCCATTTATGCTTCCCTCCTAAAATCTGCATGAAATTGCCTCCTTTATGCCTCTATCATAAATCTACATGAAACTGCCTCCTTTATGCCTCTATCATAAATCTCCATGAAACTGCCTCCTTTATGTCTTCATCATCAATTCTGTGTGTAACTGTTGGGATTAATGTTGCATGTATGAAACTGCTACATTTAGTGCTGCATGGCTGAAACTTTCGGAATTAATGCTGCATGCCTTCATGGTGATTTATGTATGAAACAACACACTTATGCTTCATAATAAATTATGCACGCTAGCAAGCTGGACTGGCGGCTGGCAGTTTGGATGGATGTTGGTTGGCAGCATAATTGGTTGGGAGGCTGGATGGAGGCTGACAGCATGGTTAGCAGCGTTGCTGGCTACAAGACTAAAAATTGGTTAGGGGTGTGACTGACTTTGATAGTTGACCGACGGTTGACTTTGACCGGATGTTGACTTTGACGGTTGACCGACTTTGACCATTGACTGATTTTGACCATTGACCGGTTTGTGCAGACTGGTGGGCTGCCTTGGTTGACTGGTTAGCGGGTTTGGATGAGGACCAAAAGATGATTCAAGTATCAATTTGGCCCATTAAGTGGTATTTTTACTTATGGTACAAACAGAGAGACTACAACGAAAACTAATTCATTCCTGGTTGATCTCAGGAGAATTTAAAGCTTTAGTTACTAACACTAACCGTAAGGTGGTAGAAGAACAGTTAATCCCAGTTTTAGCTCATGTAGCCGAAAAAGGGTTCAACATTGATTTACAAGATGTTTTTTCGAGATTTGTTTTCAATATTAATATGAGATTGGTTTTCGGGAGGAATGAAAACTATCTTTCAATAGTTTTTCCTTCAAATGAGTTGGCTGATGGTTCAGATGGTGCACATGATGCCGACTTCTTCAGGGGTGTAATGCCTCCATTTATTTGGAAATTACAGCGTCTTCTCGGAATTGGTAAAGAGAGAGCAATAATCAAAGCTCAAAAAATAATAGATGCAGAGTATGGAAAAGCCGTTGTTGAAAGGAGAAATGAGTTTCTTGCAGGAGGAGTTCTAACTCATAATTTCTTATCTTTTTACATAAAAACTCTAGCAGATGAGACTAGTATCTTTTCTTCTTTGGCTAGGATAGACAATTTTCTTAGAGATGAATTGCTGAATGCTTTCTTGGCCGGACGGGATACAATGAAATCTGCTCTCACTTGGTTGTTCTGGTTAGTGTCGATAACACCTTCAGTCGAAGCAAAAATCTTGGAAGAGTTGAATTCTGTATTGTGTTCGCAGAAGAAGGGGAAAGAAACAACAAGTAGTCATACATGGCCGTGGGTTTTCGATTCAGACGACTTGAAAGATTTAGTTTACTTTGTGAATCCTTATTATATCCAGCAGCTATTTTCCCTTGGATGTGAATCGAAGGCGCTTTTTTTTGGAATACATCACATAATTAGTGGCCAAAGAGTGATCCATCCATCTAAATAGTTAGGGGAATAAAAGTTAAAACAGTGATTACAAAATAGAAGAAAGTAGGAGTAGAAAGGTTCCTGTTTAAATTTTGATCAACTCATAGAAAAAAATCGGTTCTCCTAAGTTTCTATACAAAAAAAATTTACCCAAAAATTAGACGTACTTCCCGATGGGAGTTCTCAAGAAAGACGTTTTCCCGATGTGATTCCAGCAATGGAGATACTGCTTTCATTATACTCAGTAGGAAGAATGCCATGGATTTGGGGTGAAGATTGTTTAGAATTTAAGCCACAGAGATGGATAGATGAAAATGGGAAGCTGATTGTGGTACCTTCGTCCAAATTCCCAGCGTTTGGCCCTGGAGCAAGAAGTTGTTTAGGTAGAGATACAGCTTTTACACAGATGAAGTATGTTGTTGCAGCTGTGATATTCAACTTCAATGTTAAGGTGGTGGAAGGTCATCATGTTTGCCCTTCACAGACCCCCAACCTTTACATGGAACATGGATTGCAAGTGAATATTAAGAAAAGAACAGTTTAGATCTATTAGTTCTAGTACTACGTCATTCCTAATTAATTAGCTAGTTCTTGCACTGCATCATGTCTAATTATTATTCTTTGTTTTGTATTGTTTTCCTAGCATAAATGTTGCTACCAACTTGGGAGAAAATGTGCAAATAATATGCGACATCATTTTTTTTTTGCGAAGGAAAAGGTTTTTATTAAAAAGAAAAAAAAACATTACAAAAAGCAGGAGTTGCACAGTCATAACTGAGTCTCCCTTAGAAATAGGGCTAAGCCGTGGGCTTGTAAATTGTCTCAGCTGATAAACGAATTAACCCATTGCAGGAACCAACTAATCCAATATGCTTGCGTACCGGAAATTTGAGGTTGATCCAGTTGCAGGAACCAACTCTTCTGCTTTCATCTTATCATCATCATAATACTCACCATGGTAGATACTTTTCCCATTTAGAAAAAGGGGAGAAGTCTATCTGAATATTATACCACGGAATTAATTAAGTCAAAAATTGTTGCCCTTGTGGTAACTGTCAATTCAACGAAAGGGGGAAGAAAACAAAGAGTACCCATACATGGCCATGGGTTTTCGATTCAGATGACTTAAAAGGATTAGTTTTTCTGCTTGCGGCTATAAGTGAATCTTTAAGGTTATATCCACCAGTTTCTCTCAACCAAAAATTTTGTTCCCATGAAAGATGTACTTCCGGACGGAAGTGTGGTGGCTCCTGGATTGGAGATAATAATTTCGTTTTATTCACTAGGAAGAATGCAATGGGTCTGGGGTGAAGATTGTTTGGAATTTAATCCGGAGAGATGGTTATACGAAAATAGGAACCTCCAGATTCCCGGCGTTCAGCATTAGAAGCTGGTTAGGTAGAGATACAGCTTTTACAAAGATGAAGTTTGTTGTTGCAGCTGTGATATTCAACTTCCATGTTAAGGTTGTGGAAGGTCATCATGTTTGCCATAAACAGACCGGCATCCTTTCCATGAAAAATGGATTGCAACTGAATATTAAGAAAAGAGCAGTTTAAATTAAATCCTTATTAGTTCTTGTGCTTCATTGTTCATAGTTCTAGCTAGTACTCCATCATGTCTTGTCTAAAAAAACTCACGAGGATTTAATTCCTCGTGTTTAACTATTTTCGTCAACAATTTTGATATGCTGACAACTAAATAACAGTTATTTTGATGCTTACTACCACTAAAGATGTAGTTGAAAGTTAGATTCTCATACCTAAGAGCAATTCCTATGGGAATGAATAAATTCAAAATTTTGTTCAACCACGTGGATGGTCAAACAGGTTTCTCCACTATGGTAAAGTGGGGTAAAATGAACAGATTTGGTTTTCTAGGACCCCACTAGTATTTTTTTTTAATATAAAATATTTTGTAAGATAAAGATGAAAAATAAAATAAAATAAAATATTTAGGTGAGATAAAATATGATGAAGTGAGATAAAATAGGATGAAGTGGGATAAAATAAGATAAAGTGGGATAAAATAAGATTAAAAAATAGTAAAGTATTCACGAATTGTACTTGGTGTCAATGGTAATATCTCGGCGTCATTGGTAATGTCTCTGGCGTTTGGCATTATCGCGCGTCCGTACCAAGATCGCCCGTCGTTACCACAGACGCGAATTGGATGTTCCGACTCAATGTTCAAACCAATAGATTTGATGGTTTGAACATCCATTTTTCATGTTTATTCATGCCATAGGGGAGCAAAATGAACAAACTCAGAGTTTGTTCATCCCATAGGAACTGCTTTAAGACTATTAGCTAAAATGAGCAGTAATAAGCAAACCAAACATGTTTACGAGATAATTTATTTCTACGTATCTTCTTGTCTTTAACCAACAGCATCACCGGTTTGCGTTTGCATAAAATGACATGGATCTGCCTACTAGTGTTTGTTACTGAAGAATTCGAATAATAAAAATCCAATTCAAACAACTGCTTTAGTATGTGATCATTTTTCATGACTGTTTTCTAATGATACTAAGAAGTAGGAACCAAATATATTTCCACAACCACTGAGAAGAAAGATCAGTTTTCATGGTTTTCCCTGCATGCAACATTATCCTTACAGATGAAATTATTGCACCTAACATAGCAACTTAGCATAATCAAAAGCTAACAGTAATTTAAAGTGTCATTTGGATTATGTTCAGAGAGATCCATCATTCTCTAGATTTTGCAACAGCTGAAAATCTGAATGAAACTTACCAGTTTGTATGTAATGATTACTGCTTTCTATCTCCCCGCTGGATTTTGCTCTTTCACCTCAATAGTTCCGATAAATAGCTCCTAATCCTTCCAATGATACCAATGTGTTTCTGTGAGGAACTCCACGCAGAAAAAGCATACCGGATTTGTTATAACCAATGGCTCTTCCAAGCACAATCAATCAAGAATTGAAATAGAAATGAAATCTCATATTGAAATAGAAATGAAATCAAAAGAAAAATAAGCACACACAACACAAGGGTTTATAGTGGTTCGATCAAGATGATCTACATCCGCTTTGGAAGACGACGATAACGATTTCACTATGATTCAAACAAGATTACAAGAGTATGATTGAAAACCCCCTCTGAAGATTAAGCCTACACTGCCTCACACTCTCTCTTAGTTGCTTATGTTTCTCTTACTAAAACAAGAGGATGTAAAGTGTACTTATATCTTCTGATATATTCTCTTGCACAAAAGGTATGCCTTCCCTTGTACAAAGATATGCATTCTCTTGCACAAAATGTATTCCTTCCCTTGTACAAAAGATATGCATTCTCTTGCACAAAAGAAGACTTGTCTACACTTGCCTTCTCTTGCACAAAAGGTAAACGGGCAAACGGGTCGGGTAAATGGATCGACCCAACTGAATACTAAACCGTATTCAAGACACATACACGACAGGATTTGACATGCACTTTGGAAGATGATGCTTTTACATCGTAACGATAGACAATTCTACCACGGCCGATGTAGCCTAGAACCTCACCACTCCTAGTAAAGGTGACTGGTTTGGCGTTGACGCGAATAAACTCGTTACTCCAAGTCACATACTCATAATTTTTATAATTCTTCAAAATCCATATGTCACGGCTTACACCATTTTCATAAATTGCACATAAAAAATCGCCGAGTCTAGCAACATAAGGGGGATTACCAGCTTTTAGCAAACAAGGTGGTGAAGGAAATGCGTGGAACTCCTCATCAGCCAAATCAAACGAAAAAATAGTTCCTTTCTGGTCCACTATCTCCATTAACAAACTCACCAATTTTTATACCAGGTATTATATCACGGTCCATGTTTTCAACATATCTCCAACCAGTGTAGCTACCAAGAGTGTATACAAGAACATTTCCCCATCTAATGGTGACAACCTTGTACTCATTGGTTGAAGCACAGTAACCAAAACCAAATCCAGTTAGAATGTTTCTTGCATCTCCAACCTGTGGGAGGACAATACGTTCTCCGGATTACAGATACAAATATACCCCGTATGAAATCTTCCATGGAAGCCAACTAAGCCGAAGCAAACTAAACCATTGCATGAAACCAGAATTGAATAATTATATGGGGGTTTTAGATTAATCCTTGTTCTTCCACTAAATCGGCTTAAATTTTCATCATACTCAGTGTAATAAAACTTTGGTTCATCCCCTATTGTATAGAATATGAAACCTAACTTACCAGAATCATGAGTATTGAGATGATTCCAGTGCATTTGCAAGAAGGATGGATGTCGAACAAGATTTCTCCATGGTTACACATTTGCATTGTAAAATAGATTCAGCTGGTACATGATATAAGATTTCTAACATGATCTCGTATGGAAGCATATTAAAGTTCCCCATTGTATATATAATTTGAGTATAAATTGATGGCCTCACATTGAAAGTTAGGCCAAAATCTTGAATTCTAGAGCTCCTGGCCCCCGACCAATAAGAATCAAGGGTTTGAAAAAAATTCGGTGATGAATACCGGACTATTATTAATGCACGCCGAGATTGTTACTTACTTTTCACAACCCTAGGTCTCTACTTTCTCTGTTTCCTTCTTCCCCTAAAACATCTTTTCTTTTTTCAGTTCTCTTATGGCATGAAGCCACTATTGGGGAGAACGGAGAAGAAGAAGGAAAAGAAAAAAGAAAAGAAAAAGGGAGGCGGAGAACGGAGATTATGATGTAGGTTTTCACTTCTGATTTGTAGTCACCCCATTGTATGAAATTTAAGAACATATCAGCAATATTATTTGTGAACATGCCATCACCTCACCTGACTATCCCAAAAAGAGATGAAGACCGAAGGTTTTTATTCTATTTGTAATTTTGCGGCATACATATGGTGTGTGATGACTACCATCTCGCTAACATACAAAATCCTATTATAGACTCGCTGCTTCCTTCTCCTTCGCTATTTTTCTTTCTAATAAACCATACACAACTAAGTATCCTTTTTATTCCTCTCATGTCTCCCGGCATGAAAACTATGATGGGTTTTTTATAACAATCGTGAAAATATTAGTAACAGGTAACCATTAAGGTTTGGATTTTTTTTCTTGATTGATGTGTTCTAATTATTATTTTTATGAAGTTATTACCGCTGATAACGGATATTATGATGTACCTTTTCCTGATTGATTTTGTCTGTGTACGCAATTGATCGGAGGTTTTGAAATCCCAGGGATTTAGTAGCAGGCTTTAGAGAATCAATCACTTGAAGAAGATAAATTTATCTTCAATACTACATCAACGATAAGTTTACTCTACCAAAGGTAAATAGACTCAATATCTCCAATTTTCTGTCTCGAATACAGTCCCTTAGTTTATCTGTAGGTCATCAAGGATGGGTTCTAAAGATGAAATGATAAAAAGACTATATTTTTGTAAATTATCTATAAAAAGAAGCATTTGAGACTGACTTTTTTTGGTTGTGTGTTGAATAGAGAATAGAGAATGCATGCCTATATTTTTGTAACAGGTAGCCTATTTCTATATCATTATTAAATTACCAATTAATTGTACGGAATGTTCTGTTTGTAAATACAGCACTGCTTACTGTCAAAAGCAGCCCGTAAGTTAGTTATAGATGATATAAGGAATTTAGAGTACACTACAACAACACAAACCATATTCATGTTTGTTAGTCATCTATTATTATTCTTATACATATATGATTCCATTAATTATTATTCTGAATGCTAATGCTAGGGTCATTGTATTAATGCAGCAGTTCATGTGGACCACATAGATTTTTCGTATAACCATGGTGACGAAAAAAAAAGCGCTACGAAATGCTTAGCAGGTTTGCAAGGAGATGATAAAATATTTTTGAAGAGTTTCAAGTAGTTGCATATGATTGTTCTGCTAGGAGTTCAAAATGTCCAGCATGGTCATCTCAGTCTATCCCATGCCTTACGTATGCATAACACGAGGTATTATATTTTACAATACCAATTGTTATTCAAAGGATGATCAAGCAAATGATTAACTTCTTGGTTCTTTACACAAGTTGATTTAGCCCATCGAGACTTCAAAAGGTTGGGTCTGAATGATTAACCTTACTTTTGTATGCACATTATGCTGATAAAATGCATTTCAAATAAAAGCATGTTGTTTAACTGTGTATCATTTTTGTTTAACATGCCAATGTTGATGCATGAAAAAGAAGTCATATAGATAGGGTATAAACCAACACTTTCTTGGTAGAAACAAGTTTCACGAAAAAATGGATGAAAAGCCAAATTTTAATATATCAGGTAGAGGCATTTTGATTTTCATACTTCTATAATTAATTGTATGCCCTGAGTAGGTCAATCCGAAAAAGTATATAATGGAGGAGTTTTCTATCCCCTGTCTAATAATTATTTTTTGTTGGTGCAGTTCTAACTTTATACTGTATATAATGTAAGTTCATGTCCATCATATTCTGATTTTTTAAGTTTTCGGCTGAAACTGTAATTGGTTCGAGTTTTGGTATATAATGCTTAATGATCACGGGATTGGTTTAGTGGCATCCCTTTCTTGACATGTTTACTTGCCTGTATGATAACACTGTAAAGGTATAATTAAGATTGTTCCAAACACTCTGCATCAATTGGTATTGGCTACTCTGCCCTTTTTGTTTGCCGTCAAATTCACCATTTCTTTCTTTTTTTATTTCAGATGTATTTCGAGCAAAGTAGTTTTAAAGATCGATCAAGCAGCATGAGTGGGAGCATTTCGTAAAGTGAATTCCTCCAAATCCCACGTAAGTGTCTGTCCTTACATATACTGAGAAACTGTAGTTGGTATTAGTTCGAACAAATAGTTCCTCACATTACTATCTTTTTATAGGTCTACATGAAGAAACAAGTTTATATATATATATATATCCTTGATGAAATATTGGTTAGGGTATTCACTTATTTTACTTGCAGCTAGATGAAATGTCAGTACTCCTCTTTAAACAGAAGAGTTGGTATAACCTGTCATAGTAATGCACTTGAACAGGCTCCCATGCACTTAACTTGGTTGGGTATATGACTTGATAGATTTTGATGATATCTTGCTCTTTTATTTTTAGGAAAAGAAAAGCGTGAATGGACAATTTAATTAACAAATAGTGTTTGTACTTGGTACTTGACAATGAAATATGGAAGAACAAAATTAATAAGATCGCCATGATATTATTGACAGTTATATTGCTGCTTAGAGGATGGAAAGTATCTTTACCTAAAATTATTTGGGGTAAACTCATTCTACCAACAGGTTGGTTTCAAGCAATTTGAACCCGTACAATAAGGGAATACCAACCCGACCCAAGTTTGAATCTATAAACAACCTTGACAGATAAATAATATATGCCTTACAAGTGAAGCGAGAAACAAACCCATATGAATCTACCATTCATATTTATAAACAACCAGTGAGAAAACAAATCAGAGTTTGAAAACAAAAATAAGAACCCTTCTTAGGAAAATACTTATTATTAACCCTTTTGACATGTGCAGCTACAAACTGAATAGATTACTTAAACTGATTTTATAGACCTTTTTAGTAAATTAGACAATCTCAGTTTCATTTTAAATTGATTTTATTGACCTTTTGATTGCTTCCTTGAGTACGATAATATGTTTCTTTGGCATGTTTTAAATCTTTCGCATGAATTTGTTTTGTCACTGCAACTTAGAATCTTAGAAGCATTGGCAGAAACAGAGATAAACTGTATAGTTAAATTTTGTTCGCATGGTGCTATTATTGATACATGGTTTGATTTGTCCGATATTCAAATTTTGTGTGGGATACTCAATAAGCCGTTGAAATTTTATAGCGAGTAGACTTTCACTGATATATGTCTTCACTGAATAATGTTTCTTCTTTGTTGCCAGCTATCTCAGATAGAATTCTATTAATATCAACTACATATTTTTTCTTTATAAGTTTTTCCTACCATGAAGTCTCTTTCCCAATAAATCATTGTCATTCATGAGCAACACAATATTTAAAAGGTGTCGTCCGTTTTTTCCCAACCGTCCAAGTTTCTTTGAATAATGTATTCTAGCGACCTCTTTAATATTGCAAAATTTTATAAAACACCAAATTAATTTGATTTTTGTAACAAGAGTGGGAATGGTTCACTTGATGTTGAATGCAACATTTTCAACACACATTACTTTAGTTAACTTAATCGCGTGCAACGCACGGGTGAGACACTAGTTTTGGAGAATAATGTTGGCGGAAGAAGAAGAGAGCAAACGGAATAAAAATATTATGAACTAGGGTTTCTACTTTTAGCAGGGTGGTTATCTGACATATGTCACCTTTCCTTTTGTGAGGGCTGGTTAGCTTGGTTGAGGGTAAGGATGTAAATTGGCCTTCTCTTCCGATCGAGTCTTGTGGCACACGTATAAGCTAAGGTAGTTCCCGTTGCAGGGGTTTTGTTAGAGGGAAAACCCAACAAAATGGGAACGTCCAAGTGTGGTGGGTTCTGTTCGCACATATTTACAATCTTAGGGTGTACAAAGTATTACTATTCAGTGACGTGTAATCTTCTTTGTTCATCTGGGTACCCAAAAACTCGATTGGTTATTTTCACTAGAGCAATATTGCTAGCTTTTTTTTTTTTTTTGATAAGAAAACAAATCTCATTAATAGAATCAGGAAATTATAGAGTTTTTATCTTTATCCAAGTCATGCATGAGCATCATTGGAGGAGAAGACCATTCTTCTGATGACCTACTTGTTTTTGCATACTTTGGTACAGTGTCTGCACAAGAGTTAGCCATTCTCCTGACAGATTTATAGACCCATTTATTAATTTCCTGGAGATTAACCAAACAGTCTTGAATAACATTACTTGTGGACCAACTAGTACTTGAAAAAGAGCCATTTATGGCTAACACAATATTGCTGCTATTAGATTCTAGGTACAGTTGTTGAATTCCTTTTTATGTAGCCCATGCCACTGCTTCTAAAACGTCCAGAGCTTCCGCTTGTTCTTCATCTATTGTTGGGACATTTGCGCCTTTTGCTGCTCTAAACTCACCTGCAGAATTTCTCCATATTAGTCCAATGCCTGCAATATTTGTATTATCATTTTTATTCAAAGAAGCATCCACATTTATTTTTTCCCATCCAGGATCCGGTCGTTCCCAACAATTTGGAATTGAAATTGTTTGAGACACTGACAGGGTGTTGTTAGCAACAAATAACTCCCAGTCAGTAATGTCTTTTTGTGCATTACTGATTATTTCATGTGGATTCACCTGCAATTTATCAAAAACCACAGAACATCTGTACTTCCAAACAGTCCACATAGTAAAACAGATAAATCTCAGAGATTTTTTAAATGTTTCATTATGAAAATTATTAGAAGTAAAGCAATTACTTATCCAAGTATGGAAAGTACTATTAATAGCAGAAGAAAACAGGGTGTTATCAAGAGCAAACCAGATTCTGTGGACCACCTGACATTTATTAAAAATATGTTGAATAGTTTCATCTCCATAGCCACATAAAGGACAAGAAAGGTCAAACACTCTAATGTGTCAACCTATCCTATCTCTAACATTAACGCGGTTCTGAATGCATTTCCAGATAAAGTATAGAATTTTAGGTGGAAGATTTACACTCCAAAGCCTTTTCCATGGGAAATTAAGCTGAAGACTCGTAAGATTGTTATTATCAAGATCTCTAATACTGTTATAAGTTGACTTAACAGTAAACTGCCCATTTCTAGTTTTTGTCCATCTGATCTTATCCCTTCCATATAGAGGTATCCTAATCCTGCAAATAAGAGTGACAATATGGGGATCAAAAAGAGTGTTTAATAAATTGACATTCCACCATTTGGTATCCGGATCAATAAGTTGATTAACTATTTTGAAAGCATTGGATTGAAATCTGGAAGGAAGATATCCATTGTGACCTGGAACCCAAATATCTCTCCAAATATACACATGTTCACTAGTGGAAATCTCCCAGCAGTGATTATCTTTAATTATATTAAGACCTTGGGAAATCCCCTTCCATACCCAAGAGCCATTGGTGTTAATACCATCTCTGATAGGGTTAGTATTTAAGAAATACTTATGCTCAAAAATTTGAGCCCAAAGAGAGTCCGCTTCATTTACTAATCTCCAGGCAAGTTTGGACAAAAGAGCCTTATTGAAGACTTCCGACTTTCTGATGTTAAGACCACCAATGTGTTTAGGCGCAGCAATGGTGTCCCAGTTGATATGATAACCACCTCTAGATCCATTTTTCTTTCCCCACCAAAATTTTCTTTGGATAGAATCCATCTTGTCAGTTAATTCCTTCGGCATCGAAAAAACTGCCATCTGATGAGTTGCTAAAGAGCCTAAAGTGGTTTGAGCTAAAATAGTCTTACCTGGAGTGTTAAGCCATATAGCATTCCAGTTTGTCAATCTAGCATCAAATTTATCCAGGATTGGACTGAAAGATTCCATTTTATGTCTCTGCATAAGGAGAGGGACACCTAAATATTTGTCCTACAAACCAATCTTCTTAATATTCAAGATATTAGTAACAACTATTTTAATACTATCATCAGTCTTAGGTGTGAAAGCTAAACCAGATTTCTCAAAATTTATAGCTTGGCCAGAGATATTTGAAAAAAAAATTGATTACCTCATTAAGAGTTTGGACTTCTTTGGGATCTGCCTTGCAAAATATAAGGCAGTCATCTGCAAAAAATAGATAGGTTATAGGAGGGGCAGTCTTAGATACTTTGAAACCATGGATTTTATTCTCATGTTGTGCTTTTATAAAGGCTCTAGAAAGAACATCCATACAGAGAATAAAGACGTAGGGAGACAAGGGATATCCTTATCTCAGACCTCTTTGAGGATAGAATAACTCACCTGGAGATCCATTGAGCAAAATAGATGTCGAAACTGTGGATATGCATTGATAGATCATGCTGCAAAAGTCTTCAAGAAAACCCATATGTTTAAGACAATTAATGAGGAAAGACCACTCAATCCTATCAAATGCCTTGGGTAGCATATTAATAGCATCCTCAACAGTTGAAATACCAAAGTATTCACCAGAAGTGGCTTTCCTAAGATTATATTCATATAGATCATTAGCCCGGTCCCAAATCTTCTTTTCAGTAGTAGGTCTCTATTCTCACATCCCTCCTCCACCGATCTTGAAAAATCAATGTTATGTCTTTAGAGAGAGTGTCCTACTCCATTCTACCAGTAATAACAAGATCCTCAGGTCTTCCTCTTTTGCGTCTTCTATTTTTATCCGGAGTCTCGCCACTATAGAAGTAAAAAAAATTGTAACCACCGGGGGGATTATGTTGCTCTTTAATAACATAAATTTGTTGATTTTGTGCTTCAACTTTCCCATTATCATACTGATATATCACTCAATCTTGTAATGCCTAGGTCCACCAATCAACAAAAGTTTAACAAAACCAAGCATTTTCAAATATAACTGAATTAAGCATAACTCTAGCTGAATCCTAATTAGACGTTGATCAAAAAAACACAAACTAAAGTAAAATTGAAATTCAAAGGTACATAGAAGAATAATATGGAAAAAGCCTACAGTTATAGTGTTTGTACCCTTAATATTCTACACAAAAAATGGGCTAATTTAGGCCTACAAAGCTTCTCATTTGGGCTAATTAAGAAGGATTCATTGGGCCTAAGGTATTTTCCATGGTTAGCCATATATGGCTAACTAGGCCTTGCAAAGGCTTCATGTGCAACCATCTAAGATAGGCCTCACTCAACTCACAAGCCCATGCGCAAGAACTCCAGGATGGGATAAAAAGTTCTGCATAAGCATTCCACGTCACCAATCCCAAGCTAATCAGCAAGTGACACGTCATCATGGATGCCACATCAGCAGGAGCGCTGACGTGGCAGGTGACACATCAACAAAATGGGTGTCACGTCAGTAGGGGTGTTGACGTGGCAGATGACACGTTAGCGGAATGGGAGCCATGTCAGCATGGTGCTGACGTGGCAGGTTACATGTTAGCAAGAAGGTACACCATGTCAGCAGAGTTGATGACGTGGCTGTCGACATGTCAGCAAAATTGGTGCCACATCATCAAGGGAGATGATGTGGAAGGTGACTCGTCGGTCTGGTGAACAGTCAGCAATTCCGTTAAGAAGTAACGCCGTCGTTAACGACGTTAGCATATACCAAGAATATTTCGTTAACTCTTAACGGTGTCAGCATCTTCGGTTAATTTTTAACGCCGTCAATAATGGTGACAACATGACGTCATATCTACCGGCGTATCAACGGAACGGCAGCAGCAGCGATCGGCGGTGACTAGCCGGCAGCAAGAATCGGCGGCCAAGCTAGTCGGGGATTAATCAGTTTTAATCGTTTTTCCCGATAAATCGGCAATTAATCGTGCCGATTCTTCTGTCTTCCTGATTCAGTGTTGCGTGATGCAGTTTAATTCCGTAGCCCTCTGATCATTCCACCCCATTCTGTTTGCCTAACGGATTTCTACGCCCCACTATGGGCTTTGGAGAATTATTCATCTTGGGCTTGGCATGAAAACGTATTCCATAACCCTAATGAAAGTATCTAGAGTATTCCAAATGGCATGCAGGGCAAGTAATTCAATTTATTCCAGGGCATCATGCAGGGAATTTATCACAGAGGAATGAAGAAGAATTATGACAGGGACCAGTCAATACAATTCATGACTGGAGGCATGCAAGGGCCAGTTATACCAGTGACATGCAGTCATGCAGAATATCAATGCAGGGAGGCATGCAAGGGAATAAAGGCAACTACATTCATTTCGAAATTAAGGCAGAGAGGCCAACTCGGACCATATAAGAAGAAGGTCCAAAAAACCAAAAAGGTATGCAATCCATTCCACAAAAACTCCTGTGAAAAATCCTAAACTGACTTTAGCATCGGAGGGTTTTTTGCAGGTACCCCCCCATACAATTCGATTGGAGCAGCGGATCGATCTTCAATAAAAACAATCATTCAATTTTTGTGTTTGGGGTAGAAGTAATTTTACCTTACAAACATATAGTTTGAACGGAAGTTAAGGCGCATAATTACTTGGGGATAATCTTGGAAAGATATTTGAATGTTCAATAGATTATTGTCGAAGGAGATGCCAAAGGTGTTGCTGAAGCTATAAACGGACCTACTGATAATGCCAGAGGCAAAAGGAAGCTGTTTTGAGTTCAGAAACATACTGCACATGTCTTATGTAAATATATGTCTTAGGAGTTGGTCTATAAAAGATCCTCCTCAACGTATCTTACCTTTTCACATGTAATATGAGATGTAATTGATCTTTGATATAAATAAAGAAATCATTTCCTTAAAAAAAAAAAAAAAAAAAAAAAAAAAAAAAGGAAATATGAGGCTTTTGCATCTCACTCATAGGCTATTGGGGCAGATTTATGAAATTGAAGCATGGAGATTTCATTAGTCGTATTGGTACTAACCATATCTTTTCATCTTTATTAGACCTCCAAATGTTACCTGAGTAGATCATATCGAAACACGGATCCAAGGCATCCATCAGTAAAATTTTACCCCCTTACAAAAAAAAAAATAGGTCTGGTAAGCTACGAGTTTTATTTCCGCATTTCATATCCATAATGCACCACCAAACAAAAGATCCTGCCTTCTCCACTGGCACGCATATAGATAAGGGCTTAGCTCTGATACCATGTGAAAGTCTATAGCATCCAACTTCAAAATCAATTGGCTACGAATGGAGTGGCCCTTCCATATTATATTTTAATTTTTACTATGCACATATTAACGATGTGGGAATATTTTCATTCCACACACACCTGGTTGTAATACTATGAATGCCGAATATATGTAAATTATTTACTGAATACACGAAGTATTGCGTAGGTTGGACTCAGTTCAGAATCTGAACTTCAGACGAATAATTATAACCCCAGAAAGGGTTTGATTCCATGTTCTGAGAAATAATACTTGGCGTTATATTGTCTTCAATGAACAACCCACTTTATATCTTTACATAAAGAAAAAAATAGAAAATTCTTAAAGGAAAAAGTGATATATCGAAAGGAAGGATAGAATCGGAGTGATTTCTGTTTATTGCGGAAAAAAAATTTCTAATGAGGCTTATAAATACCACATGATTTATATGCAGAAAAACACACAACCAAGAAAGAAAAACACAGAGAAAAAAGAAAGAAAGAAACTACAATTCGGAGAGAAATTTAAGCACCTCCAGCAGAAACAGAAACTCCTACCACTACTATTACTTCTTTATCTCTTCATGATACTAGCACTCAAGAGAATGTGCAGAAGGTACCATTAGAAAGTACGTTTCCTCTTATTGATGAAGGAGATGATCAAGTAGGAGTTGATTTGAGTGAGAATGATGAAGATGTGCATGACATCATGGCAAATACACTCCCCAAGTCGGTCATAATCCAATCGAACATGGAAAATTTATACTTACACTTCGAGAAAGAAAATCCATGGGTACCTAATGCTATCTGGTTCCATGGAGATTACAGTTTCGGGCTCGAGAAAAGGTTCGAAGTGGTGAAAGATACCACTGGAACTGGCCTCGTCCATATCAGGTGTTTGCGTAATAACAAGTACTAGGAAAATTCCGGTACGTCCTACAGATGGTTCACTGCCATGGCATTCAAACCTGATGAGAATCATTCTGATCCATATTGCATGCTCTTCAAGCCTATTTTCGGGTATTCCAATAATAATCGCATCTTTAAGCTCCGCCACGTCAAAACCTTCTATTATTTCAGGAGGTTTTATAGTGGCGACCATTATTATGGAGCCTTATATTTAAGCTGTAAGAGCGGAATCTCGCAACAATAATGCCCCAGCGAAGTATTAATCAACAAACGCATGCGAAGACCATCACAGACTATTCAAAGAGTGACATAGTAGATGACATCAGCGTAATCATGAGGAAAGTGTGAAGACCTTGTGAGATTGAAGAGCACGTGCAAAGAAAACCCTTGTAAGCTTGCGAGAACAACCAAGCCAGATCTGAAAATAAAGGTTGACTTAGATGTCATCCACTATGTAATACCCTATATAAAGGACCAAGCATACTTGAGAGAGATAGAGAGATCATTTTGAGAGTAGTGAGAAAGCAAATAGGAGAGAGAAAGTCTAGAATAATTCTTATTTCCTTGTATTCTTACCATTCTTGTAAGATTCATAAAAGAAGTTAATAAAGATTTGATGATTGTTCTTGAAGTTTGGGTAAATATTTGTGTAAACTCATAGGGGTGTGATTGTAGGAATACCTGCAATTACATATTGGCGCTAGAAACAGGGACGAATTATGACAAGAATTTGAAAAAGTTTTTTAACCAGTGTGAAGATTGTTATTGTGATTTGAAAATTTTTGGAATAATTAGTGAAGAATCTGTGTAGTTTTAAACGGATTATTGAAGTCAAAAAAAGGATGAGACAAGAAAGTAAACCGATAAAGGAGAAGATAATTAAAGTTAGGGAAGACAATAGAAGATTGGAGTATAGCTTAACAACAAAAACAATGATTAATGAATTCCATGACAATATCAAAGGAAGAATACATAAACGAGATTTTGAAGGAAAGAAAATTATGACAGTGGGAAAGGTGTCACCATTTAAGGACTGGGAAAAGCATAAAAGTACATTCATAGCAGCAGAGATACCAAGAAAAAATTTAAGGCACACAGCTCCATTGGTAATCACAGTAACTGCAGCGCGAAGAGAGATGGAGGAATCAGCGAAATCAATGGAAGAATGGGCGGTGAATAGAACTTTAGTAGATACAGGAAATTCGGTTGACATATTGTTTTACCATGCATTCAAATGAATGGGATATAAAGATGAAGAGATGACTTGTTCAGCATATCATATCCACGGTTTTGGAAAATCTACAACAAAACCTAAAGGAGAAATCGTGGTGTGAATATTGCTAGGAGAAATTGAAACACAAGTGACATTATGTGTAGTGGATATGGAGTCACCGTACAACATGTTGTTGGGAAGGTCGTGGATACATGCGATTAAATCTGTAGCATCAACATTGCATCAATGTACCAAATTTCCTATGCCAAGTGGAAAAGGTGAAATCAAAAGAGATGTTAATGGAACGAAAATGTGTTATCAAGTAGAAGTGGAAAGTTATGAAGGTCGTGCAAAAAAGCGAAAAAATCGCTGGAAAATAGCGAAGGAGGCAAGGAAATAAGAAGAATTTAGAGTTTACATGATAAAAGAAAAGGAAGGAAAAGGAATACCAGGTGAAATCTTGCAAGAAGGAGACAAATCGATAAAAACAATAAAAGATCCAACACCAATAGGAGAACCAGAGGCGATCTACACTGCAGCAGAACCAACAAAAGAAGTAAATGTTGGAACTGAAGAAGAACCAAAGATGCTAAGGATTGGAACCAAAATGGGCGCAGATGAAGAAGAAAGAATAGTCAATCTCTTGCGAGAATATAAAGACATCTTAGCGTGGAGCATGGAGGAGATACCTGGAATAGATCCCTCTGTCGCTTGTCATAAGTTGGAAATTAGAAAAAATGCAAGACCATTCAAGTAGTAAATAAGGAAAATAGCAACAACATATCATCCCCAAATAGAAGAAGAACTACAGAAGATGCTTGCCGCAGGAATTATACGGCAAGCTAAATATCCGGAGTGGATAGCGAACATGGTTGTGGTACCTAAGAAAAACAAAGGGATAAGAATCTGCATAGATTTCAGTGATCTAAACAAAGCTTGTCCAAAGGACAATTTTCCATTACCAGATATTCCACAAATGGTCGAATCAGCGGCAGGGAATGATAGAATGTCTTCTTTGGATGGATATAAAGGTTACAATCAAACCCCTCTCGCTGAATAAGACCAAGAACACACTTCCTTTTTCGCACCCAGAGGATTATATTGTTACATGAAAATTCCATTTGGTTTGTGAAATGCTGGAGCGACATATCAGAGGATGATAGAGAAGGTGTTTGCGAAATGGATACATAAGACACTAGAAGTGTATGTGGACGACATGTTGGTGAAAATTAAGGAAGCTAAAGATCATGTGCAAGATTTGAAGGAAAGTTTTGAGCAGATACGGCAATTTAACATCAAGGTGAATCCTGAAAAATGCATTTTCGGTGTTGCATCGGGAATTCTTTTTAGGATACATCGTGTCAAAATAAGGAATACAAGTTGATCCATAGAAAGTATAAGCATTCCGCGACATTCCAACTCCAGTGATGGTGAAAGACGTACATAAATTAAACGGGCTCTTGGCTTCGCTAGGCAGATTCATTTCACAATCATTAGATAAATGCAAGCATTTCTTCAACATACTTAAGAAGGGAGCGAAGTTTAGATGGACAGAAGAATGCGAAAAAGCGCTGCTAGGAATAAAAGACCATTTGATCCATATTACAAAAAGCAGAGCCAGGATAAGAATTGCTAATTTATCTTGCGACAACTTCGCATGCATTAAGTGCCGTGTTGTTGCGAATAGACGCAGGGGTAGAAAAGCCGATCTACTACATCAGCAAGAAATTCAATGCGACATAGAAAAACTATTCAAAGATTAAAAAACTAATACTAGCATTAGTTTACGCAACCTTTAAGATTTGCATATATTTTCAGGCTCATAAAATAAGGGTATTGACAGAGGTTCCAATTGAATCAGTAATGAAAAATTCAAAAAGATCGGGCAGGGTGGAGAGATGAAACGCACAAGTGGGACATTTTGAGATCAAGTATGAAATACTATCTTCGCCGAAGTCACAAGTTGTTGCAAATTTCTTAGTAGAGTTTCCCTTAGAAAACGATGAAGCTGTGGAGGAGATGATGGATATAGACAAAGAACATGGGAATCCAAAAGACTTGCTGACAGAGCCCGATAGATGGGAAATATCAAATAGAGAAGGCAATGGAGTTGGAATTGTCTTAATTTCGCAAGAAGGAACGAAAATGGCTTTTTCCTTCAGGTTGGAATTTGCATCCACTAATAATGAAACGGAGTATGAAGCATTGGTACATTCCTTAAGGCTCGCAATAGAAATGAAATTAGAAAACGCAAGAATCACCAGTGACTCCCAGCTAGTTTTTCGCCAAATAAAAGAGGAATACACTACGAATGAACCATCATTGAAGAAATACAAAAAGCTTGTGGAGGAATTGTCAGCGAAAATCCCAAAAATAAAATGGAAACACATATAAAGGAAGGATAACAGACTAGTAGACGCCTTTGCTTTTATCCCAAGTATGATGGTAGATCCAAATGCGAGATGCATAAAGATATAGACACTTCTTTCGCCTTCAATCAACAAAGAAGATGAGGAAGAGGCAGATGTGATGATAATAGAAGATGGGGAAGAGGAGCAGGAGAACAATGTCGCATATTGGAGAATCGAACTTCATGCATATCTAGAGAAATGAGAAGTACCAAGAAATTGATTAGAGGCACATAAATTAAAGTGTCGTGTGACAAATTACGAACTTAGAGATGGGGTATTGTATCTAAGATCATTTAACGGACCATCACTTAGATGCTTGACACGAAAAGAAGGAGAAGAATTATTGAAAGCATTACATTATATATGGAGATGTTGGTAACCATAGCGGAGGGAGATCTTTGGCATACAAAACGAAAATGCAAGGATATTATTGGTCGTACATGCATGAGGACACGAAATAAGTATCAAGACGCTGCGAAGAATGTCAACGACACGGTAAGAGAATACATGCACCTGGAACACCTTTATCATATTCAACAATTGTGTGGCCCTTTGGAAAGTGGGGTTTATAAATTGTGGGACCATTCTTACCAGGATGTGGACAAAGAAGATATTTAATTGTTGCGACAGATTATTTCACAAAGTGAGCTAAAGTAAAGGCAGTACAGAATATTCGCGATAAAGATGTCTTCACATTTATATTCGAAAATATCATTTGTATATTTGGAATTCCTGCACAATCGGTGTCTAATTATGGAAAGCTGTTCGAGGGGCAGAACATAGAAATGTTACTTAATGCATTTAAGATAAAATGTGGGAAATCCACCTCTTTATATCCACAAAGCAATGGACAAGCGGAACCAACAAATAAGACAATTGCAGATACATTGAAGAAGAAGTTGGAAGGGCATAATAAAGCATGGTGCGAATAGGTGCATAATGCAGTCTGGGCTTATAACACAACTAGGAAAGAAGCTACAAGAATGTCACCTTTTTGTTTAACATATGGGGTTTAAGCGGTACTACCAACTGAGGTCATTATTCCCACAACAAAGAGAGAAGCGTGGGAGAAAAATTTAAGTGCGGATATGATTTTAACAAAGCTTGATGAATTAGAAGAAAAGAGTGAAATGGCTCTACATCATATGGAGAACTATCAGCGAAGATTAGCCCGAGAATATAATAAGCGTGTTCAAATAAAAGAATTTCAGCCAAGTGATTTGATGCTGCGAGAAATACTAGTGTATCAGAGAGGAAATGATGGAAAACTAGAAAAGAAATGGGACGGACCATACATCATTAAAAAAATAGTTGGAACAGGGGCATATAAACTGATGGATCCTGAAGGAAAGGATACTGGTCGCAAGATTGATCGACCATGTAATAGACTATATTTAAAGAAATATTATCCATAAAAAGTCTAGCAAAATTTGCTGGAAAACCGAAAAATTAAACGAAGATCAAAGTGAAAGATTTTACTACGAAGTTATGATTTTTACTAAAGAAAATCAAAGATTAAATTAACAAAAAATGAAAGAGGCGCCCAACTATGGTGTACACCCTAGTTCGCGATAAATTTTGCAAGAGGCAAATGTAAGACCTAAAGTGAGTCATAGAAGGGGAGAACTTATTGCATGGCTCAGGGAAAGACTATACCGCCGCCGGAATCTGGGTCATGGAGATTTGGGTTCAATATATCCCATCCAGGAGAGGCGCCTTGGATTTTAAGCCTAAGCTTATGACTTAGGTTGGACGACTAAGGTAAGAAGGTCTCTCCTAAGGAGTGAAGATTTTGATCAAGGCGCCGAGGTACACGGTTGAGCCAAGAGTGCCTGGGGAGTCTGGAGAGTACTTGTCCATTGTTGGAAAGTCTTGACTATGATGTACTCGGTCCGAAGAAAACCCCACTTAGGGTGCGGTCTTGTAACCATGAGCCATATAGGCGAAGGGATAAGAGGCCACGAAAATAACTAGTTGTTGTTAAGACCGGATGGGAGGATCCAACCTTGTATGGTAGAGGTACGCCTCCTTGAAGGGGAAACCAGGGGGATGATAAGGATGGCACCATCCATTAGGGAGCTGATAAGTGTCAAAGACGCAAATTTCATGAGGCTTTTTACTCATGGGAGTATTAAGACTTGTCATATTTGTGCAACAATCCTGCAGAGGAAATAATACAAGAGAAAGATAAGACGATATCAATGGGCCAGTGCACGAAAGTGTAAATACGTCATGCGATTTCGTCGCAAGACGGCAATGTCATGGGGATATATGTTCGCAAGAATATTTAGGCATGTCATATTGTCGCATGAAAAATATTCCGCTGAGGAAATAATACAAGAAAATGATAAGACAAGATCAATGGGTCATAAAATAAAAGTGTAAAGACGGCCTGCGATTTTGTCGCAAGTATGGGAATTAATAAGAGGAAAGTATGGGAATTAATAAAGAATATGCATTATCTTTCTCGCAAATAAGTGGGATACCAAAAAAGTAAATGTATTTCAAGATTCATTGAAGTACATCATTCTCAAGAGTAGTAAAGCGGAAATAAAACAACTCAAGAAGCTAAACCTAAGTAGCTAAAGGAAGTTCAGACTTCAACGTTAGCTAAAGGAATTTCTTCTCAAGTTTTCTCACTTTCTCAAGTCTTCTCCTTCTCTTGATCCATTCCAGCTTCTTTCCCTTCTTGATTACTGCCAACATTTACTCCCTTAGGGGATCCATCTTCATCATCATTCTCAAGAATATTTTCATCATCACTTTTGAATTCATAGTCACTGTCAGGTTCGCGAGGAACTTCATCATCATCTACTTCAAGAGGCAAAATTGTTGTAGGAGGAAGTTCCTTATCTAGCAAGATGATATTTACAAGGACTTCAGCTTTGAGGTGAACTTGGCGAAGAAGTGCCCTTTGACAATTTCTGCTCTCAATATCCTTGAGATGTTGAAGGTAGTCAAATCTTCTTTCTGCACGATCGCGATAACATGCAAGAACAGTAGTAAGCATCGCATTCTCCTTGTGAATCTTAGTTAATTTAGATTCCAAAAAAGAAATAGAAGAATGAAAACTTCTCTCAGACTTTGCGAACAACAAAGACACAAAAGATTGTTATAGCGAAATTTTTGTAAGAAGAATATTGCTAAAATAATTAAGTAAGAAAAGATGGTTGAGGCAGCAAGATTCTTATGGCTACCTTCCATTTGTGAAATAAGATATTGGGTTAAAGCCAAGCTACTATTCTCCAAGTGGTTCATCGCATCGTCAAAATTATCCCCAACCAAACCTTTTAGGCGAGATCGATGATTCTTCTCATTAGAAATAAGTAAAGCATTTTCCTTCGCTAGGGAAGCATAAGAATCTTCTAATTGACTGTGTTGTTCTTTAAGTTGATTCTCCATTACACTCAAAGCTATCCTACCTTGGATGAGTTTATTCTTCTCAGCAGTGGACGACTCAGTTACTTCCTTAAGTTCACTTTTCAATGAGCGAAGAGATCGCTCATGATCATCACATATTTTTTGTCGTATACTAAGTTGTTGCGAAGATATCGCCACTTTGTTTAAGAGGATTCTTTTCTCTTGGTACAGGGTTTCATTTTCATCTGACAAAGTTTCAATCTCCAAGTTAGCTTTAGTTAATGAATAAGAGAGGCGGGATATTTCGCTATTCAGTATTTCTTGCTCTTGAACTAATTGAGTGTTCTCATTGGTAAGGTTGTCAATTTGGTCGACAGAATACGAGTGAAGATTTTCTAATTGATTATATTGGTCCAACAAAGCTTCTTTTTCAGCACGAGCCTCTTCAGCGGTGAATTGAAAGTTATATCTCTCCATTATTCATTTCTGAATTAAAACTTAACGTACGAACAAAGTATTTTTAAGAGAGGTGAACATGAAAGAGATAAAATTACCAATTAAGGTAAGCCATAAGCCAAGATAAGAAGATCATACCTTTTATCTCATCATTCTTCCTGCGAAGATTATCGCAGTCCAGTGAAACATTCTCGAGCTTCTGATTCTTGAGGCGAAGATTCCCACAATCCAAGGTCATAGTTTGGAGATTCTCCTTTAAAGTTTCAACTTTTTTCTCTAAAGATGTTTGCGAAGCAGTCTTTTCAGAATTAAAATACTTGCTCAGAGTCTCGCAGATACTAAGTTTGACGGGATCAGCGGAAGACCTCCGAGCATCATCAAGTATATCAGACAAAATTTCTAAAAGGCAATGTCCACTCACTAGTGGAAAACATAAGTTCCGCGACCGTCAGGACAAGTCATATATACGAGTTATACGACCAGTTTTAACTGCCTCTGTTGGGGTCACTAATAAAGCGTCTCTTTTTTATACGACCTTTAGCCGCGGGTCTCCAAATAATGACCGATTTTAAGGGTAACGAGGTACAAACCCTTATCCGTGGGTCTCAGATTTAAATTATAATATAAAAATAAAATATAGATTCAGATTTTCCTGAATGGCTAAATATGAATAATCTGACTACATCAAAGTCAAGTCAAGTCAAATGGAACTCAAGTCAAAGCCAAGTCAAATGGAAGTCAAATTAAACTCAAATGAAACCCAAATTTAAACTCAAACTTGAGAATTCTACATTCATTCATTCATTTTATCTATTGGGTTTAAAATTACACAAAAAAGATGAAATTCTGGTTCAAGACAATACATGTCGAAGCTAGCTAGTAAGTTCTAACAACAAGATGCTAAACTAATAAACAATAAGCTAAAAAAAAATGTTAAACAACAAAACGATAAGCTCCTCCGATGACGATGAACTTAGCCAATACTTCATAAATGATATCAAGTAGAGCATCCGTGTGTTGTGTCCCTGGTTCACATACGACAAAGAACGTCGTTCCTACAAAGAAAATCAACAACAGCACAATGACTTTGTTCAGTTCATAATACACGGTTGAACAAAATAAGTTACTAGAGTATACTTCATATTCTTTCTTTTAATGTTGGAAGCACGTGTGAGTCTGCATCACATTGTTGTTGTTAAAAAAAGACTCGCACTAGCAAGCAGATCTTTCCTCTCCTCTTCCTCTATATATTCACCACTAAATTAAACAAAAAATATATTCTATGTGTTCTTCTTCCATTATTAACGATGAATAGACATTCGACTTCAATTCGTATCTCTGATGAATATATAAACATGCATGGATTCTCTGTTTCTGATAAATGGATTCATGGATGCATGCTTGTAGATATAAAGCTTCTAACAAGTAAAATTATGCTGATCAAAACAAATATAACAAGTAAATCAGATTCAGCACATGGCAGAACAACTTTACTGCCATCATTAGGTAAATAATAATTAATAATACGAAGGATTTAGCATATACAGAAATGAATAACTTTTTTAACTATATTAGTATCCTTTTTTTTCTAACTGGTCATATACTTAAAGCTAACTTTATATATAATATAGTTAGTGCAACCAAAAAATTTATCTTCTATAATTGTTGAGATGTAATGAACATAAAGGCAGCTGAATATGTACTCGTACAACAATCAGAAGAAACTCTCCCATCAAATATTTGGCAAAAGGGACAAAACAGACTCATAGAAAACACAAATGAACTTGATAAACCCAATGTAAACTTTCATTCCAAAGTAGAGAGAGTAAATAGTAAAAGCACGTAACTTTGAAGGACAAAAAAAATCCATCATGTAAAGGTTGATTGAATTCGGTACCAGTTATAAGACAACACATAGTGTAGGTATAAGACGATATGAAAATTACCTTCCAACTGGTCCCGACAAAGGGAGCCACTTGTTACCCTGCATTGACCTAGTGAACAAGTGAAAAAAATTTGAGTTTCGCAGGACACATGAAAATGAAAATTCCTAGATAAAAAAGCCCATGTAGCTCATAAACTTTTGTGGTTTTGAGTCTTTTGACTATAACAAAATAAACGAAAGATTAAAAAGCAACGCACAAATTAGGTACCTCATAATTTTACTGTCAAAATCCAAGAACATTTTCCAATGTCATTATTTTTTTCGAAAAGAACATTAATTCCTTTTGTTACACCAGACTTTCGGTCACAAGATGCGAACCCCGATTTCTGAAATCAGGAATTAAGCATTGAAGATTATTGATACTAAAAAGTAAGGTTAGTTTCCAATTTTATAAACTTCAAACAGTACATTTCCAAATAAACGAGGTTACGAAAATAAAAATGCAAACGTGCATAATGATTAATCCATGAATCACTAATTATGATAGATACATATAGTACATGAATCACTAATCATCGGTGTCTACTCAAAACATGTTGGTAGCTAAAAATCAATATCATTAACTAAAGCATCAATATGAAGAGCACGTGGATTAACTGAAAAATGAAGCATCAACCGTTCAAAACATACACACATAAAATGTAACAAAAATCATGTATCTAACTAGGAAAATAAATCGATATAATGGAAAAATTTGGTAATTCTGGTATCAGCATACACATGCAACTTAGAATCACAATGGAATCCATTTTGGACTCTACTAAGGTCTCCATTCGTAAGACAACTTCATAGCTATTTTTTTGTTCAACATCATAGAA
>JAJJWX010000518.1:3000000-3210415 GCA_023529315.1 Papaver bracteatum | reverse complement strand
TTGGATGAACAATTGCAATCTTTATTGATTAATCTCACAAATTTTACAACAAAGGAAAGAAATGAAATTAAGAAATTAACAACTTCTGGAATTTCTCTCTCCTAATGACTTACTCAACACTCGAAAAAGATCCCTCCTTCCCTTAAGAGTATTCGGCTCTTTATATAGAATTACATAGTGGATGATAGCTAATCGTCCTTTATTTTAGGATCTGACTTTTGATTATTCATGAATTACAAAATATTAATTTAAAAACTAAATCTTGGCTGGATCTTTCATCTTTCTCATGTTTGAGTTGATGTTACTATTACATCACTTCCGTTGTTGCTCTGCGACACTTTCTAACGTCTAGATGAAAGATTTCGCAGGAGCATTGCTATTGCGATATTATGATCCTACATCTGCCTCTTCTCATGTCTTCTACAAAGGAGAATGTCATAGAAATTTGTACTTCAAAAATGCCGCGAATTTCTCATTTCCAATATTTTCTTTATCGGACGGACTTCCTTAAATTGGTGTGTAATCCTATACGTGTCATCATTCCTTTATTTACCGGTTAAACTGGTCATCTTCTTTCATCTATTTAAAAGGGATTTGATGAAGAAATAATTTTCTTCTTTTACTTCTTATTTTATTCGTCTTCATCTTTCATATTCTCTGTAACTCTTCATCGTCTACAACTTTCTTATCTTCTTATCTTCACCACTATGTTCTTTTTGCTCCCATGGAATCAACAAAGGTTAGTTTTTCTTCTTTTTTCTTCTTTTGATTTCTTTCTTTTGATCTTATTTTATTGGAATCATCTTGTTTATTTTTGTCTTTTATGTAATTCCCATAATGTTTTTTGTTTTAAGCAAAACTCTTAATGTTGAATCTACAACTCAAAACCTAATTCTCCCAAAAAAATCACATCCCAAAGTTATTGCGAGAAAAATAAAGTCTGCGAATAATAAGGTAGTAAGAAACATTATTCTTTTAATAACAATATTGTTGCCTCTGTTTCTTATCTAGATTGTTTATTAGTTGGGTGATAAAGATGTCAACAAACCTCTAAAAAGTCTCGTCTTCTTAAAATTGTTGAAACCTTTGTCCCATTTTTCTTCACTTATCCATTGCAAAATATCCTGCGATTGCCCTACCTTCGAACCTTTACTTCTTATTCAAAAAGTTGCTCTCAGTTATTTCCCCTTGACTGTCTTCTTACAAACAAACTCATCTTATTAACTCTTAATAAGCCCTTCTTCTCTTGTTGTTAATGCTTCTCAAATCGACTCTTCCTTAATCCCAACTACTAATTTTTCCCAAACTTCTCCCTTCAAATGATACGTTATTACTAAAAAATGATTCAATTCCTCGATCTTCTAATATCACCACTTCTTCATTTGAATTCTCTTCCTTTTCCTAAAGATACTTTAGATGGGATAGATATTGTGTTCCAAACTTTATTTGATGCTTTGGATGGTGTCAATAAATCTTCCACTAACCCCATCACATTGATGCTTGCAAAATTTTAAATAAGTATGTTGGCTCACGAGAATAGTTTAGCAAACAACATTGGAGAAAGAAGTGGAAATTTTGAACAAAAATCTTCAAACAATGACCTTAGAACGTGATGCTCTTCATCTGGAAAATCAAAATTCCAAAACATCTCGCTGATTGTGAACTTCTTCGCAAGAAGAATAATGAACTTGAAAGGTATGATTTTATGATCTTCCTTTGATTTATCTTATAAGTAATTATATCTTTTTACTCTTGCAATTCCCTTAAAGTCTTTTATTCGTACACTAAGTTTTAAACTAAATGAATAATGGAGAGATATCAATTTGAATCTGTAATTGAAGAAGCTCGTGTTGATAGAGATATTTGGATGGATCAATATAATCGATTAGATAACCTTCATACATATTATTGTTGATCAAATAGATAATCTTACCAAAGAAAATACTCAATTAGTTCAAGCAAAACTCATTAAATAGTGAAATATCTCGCCTCTCTTATTCTTTGACTAAAGCTAATTTAGAGGTGGAAACTCTATCAGATGAAAAACAAAACTTTATCTCGGAAAAGCGAACTCTCTTAAATAAGGTGGCGACCTCTTCAAGAGCAACTAAACATTCTTCAAAAGGTGTGATAACCAAGAACAATCTCTTTGTTCACTGAAAAATGAACTTAAGGAGGCAACTGAATCATCTATTGCTGAGAAAAATACACTCATCCAAGGTAGGATAGCTTTAAGTATAAAGGCAAGTCAAACTCAAAGAACAATATTCCAAATTAGAAGAATCTTACTCTTCACTTGCGAAGCGAACACTTTTTCTCATCTCTAAAGAAAAGAAATTAAAATCTACTTTGAAGGGTTTGGTTGAGATAAATTTGATGATGCAATGAATCATTGGGAGAGTACTTGCTTGACACTAATTCAAACATAATTTCGCAAAAGGAAGGTAGTCATTTTGACCTATTTCAACCATTCTTTCTTTGCTAAACCTGTTTATAACATATGCTTGCTAATTCTTTATTTTAATAAATTTTTTGTATTCTTTTATTATGAATATCAAAGAAATCTTCGTTCTTCCTTTATGACTTGGATTTGAAGTATTCTAATATTCGTAAGGAAAATGCACTTCTCGCTGCTCACCTTGCTCTTTCTCGCAATCGAGCGGAAAGGAGACTTGATTATCTTGCCTATTTCAAGGATATCCAAGATAGGAATTACCAAAGATCATTCCTTCTCCAAGTCCACCTTAAAGTTGAAGTTCTTGTGAATGAAATTTTGTTGTCCAATTCTCTTCCTCTCAGATCAATTGTGACCTTTACAAGTAGATGATGATGAAGTTCTCGTCTTTGTTGATGTTGATTTTGATTATGAAAGTGACTGGAAATTATTTCTCAAGAAGAAGATGAAATAGAAGAACATCCTACTAAAGAAGCATCTTGCTGGTGATGACCAAGATGAAAATGAAAAAGAAATCCCTCTTGGAGAAACTATCAATGGCGAACATCAAGGTGGAGATGAAGCTAAAATTAATCAAGTCCTTGAAGAAAAAATTGTTGAGAGTGAGAAAAATAACGAAATTCAACTTTTTGGCAAAGTCAACATTGAGGATTGAGTTTCTTATTTAATTTTGTCTTCTTGAGTTGTTTCATGTTCTTTACTTTTGCGAATAATGTAACTCAATCAACTTTGAAATTTACTCTTTAAATACTTTGCGTGAGAAAGATAATGCCTCATGTTTGTCAATTCCTATACTTGCCTCTCATTATCTTTCTTGCGATAAATGATCTTCATAAAGAATAGTTAGTATTTATAAAAAATTTTGTTCTGTTATGTGGTCTTATTTTGCCTTCCTAGTTAAAAAGGTCTTATTTTGCCATCTTTGTCATTGCGACAAAATCGCAGGACGCTCTGCATTTTCATGCAGAAACCCATTGATCTTGCCTTAACTTTTTGTTCTTTTGTCATTTTTTTTTTCGACAATATGACAGTCCTAAATTTTCTTTGTGAAACTAAAGCCCCATGATATTGTCGTCTTGCGAACGAAATCGTAGGGCGTCTTTACACTTTCATGTAATGACCCATTGATCTCGTCTTATCTTCTCTTTTGTATTATTGCCTCCTGAAGATTGTCGCACAAATATGACAAGCCTTGATACTCCAGTGAGTAAAAAGCCTCATGACATTTGTGTCTTAAGACACTGATCAGATCCCTAATGGAGGGTTCCGCTCTTATCTTCCCCTGGTTGCCCCTTCAAGGAGACGTACTTCTGCCATAAAAGACTATCTCCTCCCATCCAGTCTTGACAACAACCAGTTGTTCGCAGCCTCTTATCCTTTTTGCATATATGGCTTATGGTTACGAGACTCCACCTAAGTGGGGTTTTTCTTGGGCCGAGTGCATCATAGTCAAGACTTGCCAAGAATGGCAGGGGTAGTTTTATATGCCCTGGGCACTCTTGGCTCAACCGTGTACCTCGGCGCCTTGATCATACTCTGCACTCCTTAGGAGAGTCCTTATTACCTTAGTCGCCCAACTTGAGTCATATGCTCAAATTGAGAATCCAAGGTGCCTCTCCTGGATGGGCTTTCATTGACCCCAAATCTCCATGACTCAGATTTCAGCAGCGGTATGACCTTATCCCTGAGCCATGCAACAGATACCCCTTCTATGACGCACTTTAGGTCTTACATTTGCCTCTTCCGAAATTTTATCCGCGAACTAGGTTTACGTCATAAAGGTTCATCCCATTCTAATATTTAATTTCTGATTTTTCTCTTGCGAAATTTTCATATTCTCATTTTTTTTGATTTTTGAATAATCTCACATCTTCTTTTTCATAAAATTTATTGTTCATTTTCATTTTGTTTTAATCATACATTACTTCATTATCTAAGATTTCTCAAAGTCCTTCATGGGTAATATCTTTTTAGATATAATCTATTCCATGGTCTATCAAGTCTTTGACCAACATCTCTACCCTATGGATCCATCAATTTATATGCCACCATTCCAATTATCTCTTTTATAATGTAAGGTCCATCCCATTTTTTTCGCTAGTTTCCCACCACCTTCTCATCGGTAAATTGGCGTCTCTCACTGAAGAACTAAATCACCTGGTTGAAATTCACGTGCTTTGACACGCTTATTGTATTCTCGGGCTAATCTTGATAATTTTTCCATATGTTGAAAGCTTTTTCTCTCTTCTTTCTAATTCATCAAGTTTGTTTTAGAATCATTCTTGCACTAAGATTTTCTCCCAAACTCTCTCTTTGTTATGGGAATAACAACTTTGTGGTAACACCGCTTCAACTCCATATGTTAAACAAAAAGGTGACATTCCTGTAGCTTCTATCCTAGTTGTATTATAAGCCCATACTGCATTATGCACTTGTTCGCACCATGCTTTATGATGCCCTTCCAACTTCTTCTTTAATGTATCCGCAATCGTTTTGTTTGTAGCCTCTGCCTGTCCATTGCTTTGTGGATATAGAGGTGTGGATTTTCCACATTTTATCTTAAATGCATTGATTAACATTTCTATTTCTTTCCTTCAAATTGTTTCCCATTATCAATACCAATTGCCATGGAATTCCAAATCTGCAAATTATATTTTCAAATATGAATGTAAAAATATCTTTGTCGCGAATGTGTTGAATCTTCCTTTACTTATGCCATTTTGTGAAATAATCTGTTTCGACAATTAAATATCTTCTTTGTCCAAATCCGGTAAAATGGTCCCACAATATCCAAGTCCCCACTTTCCAAAAGGCCATACACTTTGTTGAAGATGATAACGGTGCTCTGGGTGCATGTATTTTCTTTCCATGTCACTGACAATCTTCGCAACGTCTTGATATTTGCTTCGCATCTTCATGCATATATGGCCAATAATAACCTTGCATTTTTGTTCTGTATGCCAAAGATCTTCCTCCACTATGATTACTAGCATCTCCACTGTGTAACATTTTTAACACTTTTTCTCCTTCTTCTTCATTTCAAACATCTAAGTGATGGTCCATTAAATGATTTTTGACAATACCCCATCTCTTAGTTCATAATTTGTTGCACTTTGACTCTTTAATTTGTGTGCCTCAATATGTTTCTTGGTGTTTCCCCTCTTGCTAAATATGCATGAAGTTCTGCTCTCCAATCTGCGATATTGTCTCTTGGTTCTTCTTCACCACCTTCTATTATCATTACATCTACCTCTTCTTCCTCTTATTAAATGATTGATGGTGATATAAGTGTATGTATTTTTATGCATCTCGCAATTGGATTTGTCATCATACTTGAAATGAAAGCATAAGCATCTGCGAGTCTATTATCCTTCCTTGATATATGCCTCCATTTTATTTTTTGGATTTTCGCTGACAATTCTTCGACAAGTTTCTTGTATTTCTTCAAAGATGGTTCATTTGTTGTGTATTCTCCTTTTATTTGCTTAATAACTAGTTTGGAATCACTTTGGTAATTATAGTATTTTCTAATTTCATTTCTATTGCGAATTTTAGGGCATGTATCACAACTTCATATTCTGTTTCATTATTAGTGGATGCAAACTCCAATCTAAATGAAAAAGCCATCTTCATTCCCTCTGGTGAAATTAAGACAATTCCAATTCCATTACCTTCCCCATTAGAGGATCCATCCACCAATATTTCCCATCTATTTGGTTCTGTTAACAAGTCTTTTGGATCTCCACACTCTTCTTCTACATCCATCATCTCTTCCACAACTTCATCATCTTCTTGGGGAAATTATTCTAAGAAGTCTGCGATAACTTGTGACTTTGGTGAAGATAATACTTCATATTTAATTTCAAAATGTCCTACTTGTGCATTCCACCTCTCAACTCTGCCTGACCTCTTTGAGTTCTTCATTACCGATTCAATTGGTACCTTTGTCAATACTTTGACTTTATGTGCTTGAAAATATATACGAAGCTTAAATGTTGCATATACCAATGCTAGAATTAGCTTTTCAATCTTTGAATAATTTCTTTCATGGCATTGAATGTTTTTCTTGATGTAATAAATTGGTTTTTCAACTCTATCCATTCGCTAAGCACAACACTTAATGCATGCAAAGTTGTCACAAGGTAAATCAATAATTCTTCTCCCGGTTCCACTTTTTGTAAAATAGATATATTCATCAGATGTTCTTTTATTCCTTGGAAAGCTTTCTCACATTCATCATCCATCTCAATTTTGTTCCCTTTTTTGAGTATGTTGAAGAAATGTTTACATTTATCTGGATGATCGTAAATGAATCTTCCCAACGAATCTAAAAAGTCCATTTAACTTAGTACATCCTTTATTGTCATTTGGTGTTGCATGTCACTGAATTAACCTTGTACTTTCTAGTGGATCAACTTGTATTCCTTCCTTGGATACAATGTAACCTAAAAATTTTCATGATGCAACTCCAAAAATGCATTTTTTTGATTCACCTTGATATTAAATTGCCGACTGTTCAAAATTTCCTTCAGATCTTGTACATGATTTTATTCTTTACTTTTTACTAACATGTCATCTACATACACTTCTAATGTTTTGTGTATCCACTTTGCGAACACTTTCTCCACCATTCTTGATATGTTGCTCCGGCATTTCCTGCAGACCAAATGGAATTTTTGTATAACAATATAATCCTCTTGGAGCGAAAAAGGAAGTATGTTCTTGATCTTCTTCGAAGAGGAATTTGATTGTAACCTTTATACCCATCTAGGAAGATATTCTATCATTTCCTACTTGACTCAACCATTTGAGGGATATCCGGTAATGGAAAACTATCTTTCGGACAAGCTTTATTTAGATTAGTAAAGTCTATACAAATTCTTATCCCCTTATTCTTCTTTGGGACTACAACCATGTTTTCTATCCACTCCGGGATTTGGCTTGTCTTATAATTCCTGCATCAAGCATTTCCGCACTCTTATTTTATTTTGGAGTGATAAGTTGTTGTGATTTTTCTTATCCTTTGTTTAAATGGTCTTGCACCTTTTTCAATTTCCAATTTATGACATGCCAAAGATGGATCTATTCCGGGCATCTCATCCATGTTCCATGCGAAAATATCTTTATATTCTTGCAAAAGATTGATAGTTCTTTCTTCTTCATCTGCCTCCATCTTGGTCCCAATTTTTAGCATTTTAGGTTCTTCTTTAGTTCCAATATTCACTTCCTTTGTTGGTTCTTAACTGCTGTGTAACTGGCCTTAGGTTCTTCCATGGGTGTTGGTTCTTTTTATCACTTTCGTAAGTTCGTTTCCTTCTTCTCGAAATTTCACTGGATATTCCTTTCCCTTCTTTTTGTCTAATCATGTAAATTTAAACTCTTCTTCTTTCTTTGCTTCTTTCGCCATTTTCCGCAAAGTTTTCGCTTCTTTGGACCTTCTTCATGATGCTTCACTTCAATTTGATAACATGATTTTTGCACTATCAATATCTCCTCTATTTCACCAATTCCACTTGGAATTGGAAATTTGATGCATTGATGTAATGTTGATGCTCACGCTTTAATTGCGTGTATCCATGGCCTTCCTAACAACATGTTATATGGTGATTCCATATCCACTACACATAGCGTTATTTGTGTTTCAATTTCTCCAAAAAAATTCTCACTACTATTTCCCTTTTTGGTTTAGTTGTAGATTTGCCGAAAACCATGAATATGATATGTTGAATGAGACATTTCTTCATCTTTGTATCCCATTCCTTTGTATGCATGATAAAACATTACATCCACCTAACTTCCGTATCCACTAAAGTTCTATTCACCACCATTCTTCCATGGATTTTGTTGATTTCTCCTTTTCTTTTTCGTAGCCGTTCTTGTGATTACCAAAGGAGATGTGTGGCTCAAAATTTTCTTTTGGTATCTCTAACAACGTGAATGTAATTTTCTCGCTTTTCCCAATCCTTCCATGATATTTTCTATCATCATAATTTTCTTTCCTTCAAAATCTTGTTTATGTATCCTTCTCTAATGTTCTCATGAAATTCATTAACCATCGTTTTTGTGATTACGTTACACTCAACCTTCTTTTATTCTCATTGATCTTAATTATCTTTTCTTGAATTGAATTGATGTTTTTTTCATCATTTTCTTAATTTGGAAAAACTTCACAACAATCTCCACAATCTTCAATATTCAATCCATGTTTTTAACGCATTATGTAGTTAAAATCCCACACTACACCCCTCACAAGAATTCATACAATCAAATCATTTTTAGATCAACAATCATAATTTTTATTGATTAATCTCACAAATTTTACAAGATGAAAAGGAAACAAAGCTAAGAATTAACAACTGACTCTGGACTTTCTCTTTCTAATGACTTACTCGACACTTTCACAAAGACGTTTAGCTTTTAATTTGAAGGCATAAGATCCCACCACATTAATAGACCAAAAATTGGCTATGATGTATCTAAAAGTAGGTTCTTCTATCCACATGGCCATGAAATGAAATGGTCTAGGCATGCAAATATCATCATAATTAAAACCAATGTGCATGGGACAATGATCAGAGGAATCTCTAGGCAAGTTATTCACACAAAGTTTAGGGAATAATTGTTCAGCAATTTGATTAATTAACTGGATATTTATCTAATCTTTTAAAAATAAGATCATTACCATGTTGCATATTAGACCAAGTAAATTAAAAACATTGCAAAAATTCTTTAAGTTTAAAAAGTCAGAGTCTTCTACTTCTAAGTTACCATTCTTATGCTCGGTACCTAAAAGGGCCTTAAAATCTCCTACAAAGAAAACAAGTTCATCTGGAGATGTGGATGGTAACTGGCATTGGTTATACCAAAAGGCTTGTCTTAAGCTATTATTAGGTTCATTATAAATAAATTAAATATGGCATAACTTGAAATGGATAATACCATTGGTTGTGACATAGATGTCCCTCGATCTTGAGGATAAAACTTTGAGATTGATCTCTTTTTTCCAGGAAAACACTAACCCACCACTTCTTCCAATACTTGGAACACTTGAAGTACACGGGAAACCCATGTTTCCAAGTTTTCTAGCAGCCAAATTTGTATTCATTTTAGTTTCAGACAAAAAGGTAATATCAGGGTTGATATTTCTATAGGAAGGCTAAGTTCCTTATTGGCAGTTTTTTTTACCTAAACCACTAACATTCTAACACAACATGTTAACATTATTCACAGGAAAAAAATTCATATGAATATCAGCATTGAGAGGATCATTTAAGGGAGTAAAAGGGATTGACTTTACATGATTGGTAGAGTCAGACCCAGCACCAAGATGAGCATCGGTAGAACCACCAATTTAAGAAACATCTTGGGTGGAATTGGGACTCAAAATAGTAGCCTCGTGAAGAGAATTATTGCGGAAATCATTATTGCTCCGGGAATTGTCAGTAGGTACATTATAACTACCATAAGGGTCAACCAAGGAATGGGTATTGAGCATACAATTAAACAAGTTGATGGTAGGAAGATCGACAAATTTGGTAATTGAAGGGCATAATTTTGAATAATCAGGTTCAAAAACATTACTTTGTTCAGGGCTGACCACAATACTTGTGATACCCTCCATTTTCATTTATCCATTTTTTATGTGTTTTGGGTCGGGTATCAACCGTATTCAATAATCTTCCTTTGATTGTTAAATTTTGACCAACAGTTTGGTCTTGCCGCATGTTTTAAAATGTTCTGTATTAAAAGTTAGGCTAGCATCATAATTTTTCTAGGTTTAGCTACTCCGTATGCCACACTAGCCCAGAATAGTTTTCAGTGTAGGCTAAATTAGAAATATAAATAGTTGTTCCACCCCTCTAGAAGTAGTAGGATTGGGTGGGAATAGTCACTTGGTTTACAAGAGGTTTGGGAACATGAGATAGATATTTACAAGGGAAATTAAGAACAGAGTAATAAATAGGGAGAATCAGTTTTATTACCTTTGGAAAATGAAAAGATTGAAATATGGACTGAAACTTACAGATTATATATGGATGATTATACTAGAGATTGAAGCTAGTGGATGAGAAGAGTTCTAAGGAGGAAGAAAAATAGGTGCATGCTAATTTGATGTAGGTTTACTACTCATCTTTTTTGAGATTTTTCCTTACTCTTTATTCATACCCAATTAATGTTTGAACTTACTGATTTACTTTGTGTTGTTCTTGAATTGCTCCTTATAATTTGAATTAGTTGTTTTTTTTATCTTGAATTATGGCATGGGTATGATTTGTTTTGAGAAAGAAGTACCTAATTTTAAATGATTGTTCTCATTGTTTGTTTTGGAACTTAAGGTGTTTGTAAAAATGCTTATTAGGACTTCAATTCCTTATCCTGAGTTTGTAGAGTTCCTTGTTAATTTAACCCTTTTATATTTCAGTTTATAATGATGAATAGGTTGCTTATTTTATGCCCGTGAATGTTGATTTCAATCATTAAGGTTTGCTGATTTTAAAAATGGAAATGAACTTCATATGCGTAAACATTGCTCTTGTCGACAAATTCTTTTCTTGTCCGTGTCTTTTGATAAAGAAATCAGTTGAGTTTCTTTGTGAATGAACGATACTCGATGTGAATGCAAATGAGATTTTATTAAGAAAATTGATTGAGTTCATGTCTTCCGTTAGTTGGAACATAGTTCCATCTTGCGCCAGGTAATGATCCCCGATATAGAGAAATGGGTAATAATCCCCATGGGAACGTAGTTTCCCGACCATCGATGGCGGTTGTCCGTGCCGAGAAACGATAGGTGGGTGTACGAACCATGTTCTTTGTGCCGTTGACTCATTATATCGAAATCTAAATGACTTGATTTGTCGAAAACTTCATTGGTTTTGTGGACTTATTTGTTGAATGCACCGTTTATGATTTGAAGTTCTATCGTCGCTTATTTATATTTAATCCTTATGTTTTCTGATATTTTTAGGCATCTCTTGGAGGATGGGAACGTAAACTATTGAGTCGTCATCTCACCCCAATTGACGATTTTGCAGATTTTATCTAAGGGCGAAGCAAGTGAGAAGTCGTTAGTTTAAGCATGCATTGTTTCTTGTTTCAATTCCATGTATTTTGATGTTTTTCTTTGAGAGAATAAATATGGGAGACTTAGACACATGAAATACTATCCTTGAAGTTTCGTTTATACATTTGAAAAGATTTTACGTTGAATGGTGATTGTCTTTGAAAGCTATATTTAAACTGAAAGTTGAAAAACCATGTTTCCTGGCACCTTTTTTTTCTACACCTTGTTGTTTGCGAAACTGGCACCAATAGGTAGGGATTTAGGAAAAAATATTCCTCTATGTCTTGTCTATAATGGATTCAAAGGGCTTAGTGTTTCGAATTATCATTTAGGATTTATGGCTTTCAACACTCAGTATGCCATATCTGGAAACTGTAGGTTTGCAGTTCTGTGACCTAGTTTGCACATACTTTTGATCGACCATTTGAACTCGGAATCTGGATTTTTAAAATGCGCTTGAAAGGTAGTTCTTTCTTCTTTCTAAGTTGAAGTCAAAATCTTAATTCCGACTTCTAACGAAGTCTGGAGAGCCTCGATAATCCAGGCTGTTACGAATGTGTTTTTGCGGCATTTTTCCCAGATATCTACTGTGTACTTTTGGCAGTCATTCCATTTTGTTTTTCTTTCGAACATTAGACTTGTTAGATTGATAAAAACCTTTAAGAATATTTATTAAACTCAAGTGGTGAAGGTTAGGAATAAAAATGTAAGCTTTGGGAAGTGAATTAGAGTCGTGAGACCTGACCATAGCACCTAGGATTTGGGTTAAATCCATGACTCGAATTTTGGGGTGTTACAATACTAGTTAGGGTAAAAGAGTTACATCTAGTACATTTCCTCAAATTATCTCTGGGATTAATTTTCCTTTTGAGATATGACAGAGCATCATGTTCAGCAGCTGAGGAAATGAATTCTTCTCTAGTAATAGAAGGATTCTGAGTTGGAGCAGCCGCAGTTTTAAACCTTCTAGATGAATTAGTGGTTTGGATCGGGCCCCAATTTGATGATTTAAAAATAGGAATTGATGCATCGACTGTCACGTTTTGAGTAGTAACTTACTTGATGATGACTGGAAAACCATTATTTAACTGAGTTGAGCTTTGTTGAATCGGGCCAATATCAAAGATTTTTAAAGAAGTTGATCGACTAACAAAAGGACCCATTTGAAGATTACTTGCCAAACCCTTTTGAACTGTATTTTCACCATTTTGAGTGATATCTCTAACTTTTTCTTTGTTACTAGGATGAGCATTAAGGGTTTCACCTTAGGTATATAGAATAATATCACTTGGAGACATGATGGTATCACTTACCACTATATTAGAAGTAGATGCATGGCATTGTATAACTAGCTTTTGCGGCATCATGAGTCTAGATACAACTGGAAGAGAATATCTGGTGCTGGAAGAAGTTTTTTTTTTAATAACTTTCTGCCTAGTTCTCCAAGTTGGGAATCAACATTTTTATGATCAATTACACGACAGGAAGTACAGAAGTAACGCGACACTTTGAAGTATCTACACTCGATGAGAAAAGGTTGGGTTCTTCCACTAGTAAAGAGAGGAATACCATCTACTAAAGCCTTTTGAACAGAAACCCTGATACAAACTCTAACATTCTTCTTCAAGGGTTGATTTCCATAGGGTTCTTGATCTTCAATCAATTCACCCAGTTTGAAAGTGTGCTTTTGAAGATCTTCAAAGTCAGTACATTCCTTCAGGATATTGCATAAGATCAGCCACATAAGTTTTTCTACAAAGAAAACTTGATAGTTTGATGGTCGTCCTATTGGATGGACAACTCTAAGAACCATTAAATACCCACATGCAAACCAATGTTGAGTCTCATTTACTCTATAGAAATCATTCTCTTCTAGAAACCTTATAAGAACCTTGTTTCTTAGACCACTGAAAGTAGTGACAGTAGGTGTTTGAGATAGTGGCCATTGATTACAGATATGATGACGAATAAAAGATGTGGGAGCAAGAGTCTCACTACATATATGCCCAACTATACACCATTTTCAGTTTTTATCAGATTCATCTAGGATAACAGTTTTATCAATGAATACTGGTTTAGAGTAGAGTTAACTTCTCAACCATTTGAGATGAGGTTTAGAATATATAAATTTGCAGAGTGAATGTTATCTTGAGAACTTGAGGACTCCATATAACTTATAAAAATGATGGATATGAAACGATATCTAGCAGGAAGAGAGGCTCGTTTGTGAATTAAAATATGTATATGGATACAAAAGATTATATCTTTGGTACTTATCTGATGATATCGACATACCAACAAGATGTAGAGAGGAGGACAAAAGTTATATTTTATTGAAGACTGATCCTTAAAATGGGAAATTTTTGAGGGTTGAATATGGTCTGTGATATGAATAGATGAGACATGATGTAAAAATGTGCTAGCTTTGTTGGTTGTATTTTTAAACATAAAGCTCTTATCAATTATTTTGTCCCCCTCTATCTCACTTTTCAAAGATACTGAAAGGGATTAAAGCTTCAAATTCACATGGGACGGTAACAAAAATACAAACCAACAACTTGCCTAATAATCCAATTCAATTTTTTTATCGCAACTTGCCTAATAATCCAATTCAATTTTTTTATCGTTACGTACATCTTATACGCAAGCATGATGAGAGGAGAAGTTGGTGAACACTTAATGGGTTTGTCTTTCCTAGGTTTGATACAAGAATGTTGGCACAACCTGCCAAACGTAATTAAAACATTGATCTGCGGTAGATAATGTTGATGCAAAATTGGTATAGAATGCTTGATAAGGTGATTTTCTGGCTTTGGGGTATGGAAGGATAAAATGTTTTTGGCATGATGCTTGGCAAGGTTAGCCTGGATAGTAATAAATAACCCATCTTATTGACGTACCCCAATTATCAATGGTGCCTCTCAACAGGTGTTGCCTTCTCTGAATCTGCATAAAACCAAAATTTTTAATTAAACCACAGTGAGACTCATCAATTATAGGTGACCTACCAATGCACATGTTAATGACAAATCCAAACGGAGTAAAAGCTAATGAAGCATCTAGAATTATACTTTGAAAATAGGATTTAATAGAGTAATGATGGTTTTGAAGAGGATGGGCATGGTATTGAAAAGGCGTGAATGGCCAAGCGACATGACACTTGAGCAAGAGTCGAGCTATTAATGGGTTCTCTAGAGTCTTTATAAAGATAATTGGAAAAGAAATTATCATAACAATAATTCATTATACCAAAAAGGAAGAAAAAAATAGAGAGAGAGGTAAGAGAAAAAAAGGCAAATCCTTCATTTTCTGCATCTTACAATCAAGCCAAAATTCTGACAATGTCTTTGAATAATCTGGAATTCGGGAGGTTAAAGAATGATCTTCAGAATGAGATAGATCATTGTGCACAAGAACTAGCCAGACAACAGATAAATGAGGATTAAGTTATTGAGTTTGATACATGGAAAGAGAAAAGCCTCGCAAGAAATGCAAGAAAGTTTAAAGAGAGGTCTGAGAGAGGTAAATGGAAGAGGTATGGAAGTGCAACAAAAAGTGAATCTAAAGAGTCTGGAGAGGGATTTGAATATCATGTTGAAGAAGTTGATACAAGTGATGAAGATTCAGATGCAGTTGAAGAGAAAAATATAATGATGAAGTATTATGAGGAGAAGGTTTACATGCGGTGTGAGGATGAGAAATCCAATTTAAGGATCTTTGTTGGAACCATGCAAGAGGAGGAGTCAAGTGATGAGAGCAGTTGGAGGATGAATCCTGTGAAGATGAAGGCAGTGGTACCAGCGATTCATCTGGAAGTGAAAGTGTTTCTCTTGCATCTTCAGGAAGTGAATACAACAAGTAGTATGATGAGGAAGATGGGTGGAGCTGTGATGGGGATGACTATTGATAGTCTCCCCCCGGGGTATCGAGAATAACTGAGGAAGAGGATTTTGAAAAATTCTAACTATAATCAACAAGTTTTTGCCAAGAAGGTTATCTCGAAGCTTGCTCCTTGTCTTCCTAATTTTGCTATGAATAGTAGTGTTGGTGATGATGTTAGAAGTTTTCTTTCTGCGTCTGGAATTTATTTTGTTGTGTTTCAGGTGTTGGTGTTGGTAATGTTGATGTTGAAATAGGGTAGTAATGATGGTGTTTGTGTGAATAGTAGTACTTTTTATATTTTATGTTTGAAAAGGATTACAATCCTTGGTATGAACTTCAAGAAAAAATTCTTAGTGGAAGTAGGAACTCTGGTACTGGTTTTTATGAATGAAAGTAGTATAATTATGCACTTGAGAACTCTTTTGTTTGTGTTGAATGCAACTGTTGGTAATGTTTTTATATATTTTAGAATCTGTAATGGTGGTGAAATTTAAAAGATTGCAAAACAACCTTGTAATTGTTTATAGGAGACACAAGAAGAAATTCAAGATTACAATGATAAAGTGACTGAAATTGATAAGATTTGGCTCACTCAGATGAACACTAATATGCATACTAGAAATTTAGAACACGGAGAAATTTAGAAAGGCATGCTTATGTCATGTTGATTTATCAGAGCTATCTTTTTTTTGGTTTAGTTCTAAACTAGGTTTAAATATCACGTAATCGCTCAAAATTCGGAAATTTTGAAATCAAATTCTTCTGTGTTCACCAAAATCGGTTTATGTCAATGTATTTGTGAACCGATAGCATATAGAAACAGTTTATGTTCATGCCCACGAACACCGATTGTCCTGCTTATGTTTTCTGGTTTGAGAAATTTGAACTAAAATCGGTCAATGTTAATGTCCACATAGCCCGATTCAATTACTGTAGGGTAACCATTTTTTTGTAACTTTTTTTTGTTAGAAATGGATTACATGTGTGTCCACAAAAACAGATTGTGTAGCCTTTGATTTCATAACTACTTAGCCTATAATCGGATTACATGAGCACTTATAAAAACCGATTGTTGATGTGGCATGCTAGGAATCGGACTTTATATGTGCATCGAGTAAACCGATTCCCTTAAGAAAAATTGCCAATTTTTCTATATCTTTTTTTATTATAATCGGATTACATAAGCACTTAAATAAATCGATTTTGATGTGTTATGTTAGGAATCAGACTTTATATGTGTATCAAGTAAACCGATTGTACACCTTGAATTCAAAAATATACGTTGAATTCCACTGTTGTTTGTCGCTTATCTCCGCATGCTCCAGGGACAACAACAGGAAGCAACAAAGACAATCCGAAAATAAATATAAGAAGAAACATGACCTTGCTTCTCCTCAGAGTTTGGGACCTCGTCGAAAGGACGGTAAAAATTTAGCCGCTTCTCACCGAAGAGGATCGGGGAGTAAACCCAAAGCCAAAGGGATCCACATCAATGACCCACCACCTCAAGCAGAGCAATTAACACACCGATTCCTACAATCGGTTTATGTGAGTATTGACAAAAACCCGATTCTGGGTTTACTTCGTTATTTGAAAAAACTCTACCCAGAATCATTTTATAATTGCACTAACATCAACCGATTCTGGGTTGATTTTTCTAAAAAAAAATAGAAAAATTTCAAGTTTTGATGATGAATTAACGGTAGTTAATTTTAGGGTTAACTTGATTAAACATCACTTAATTGCCCAAATTAGCACTAATTAATTAGGGGTAATTTCACCATTAAATAAAATAATTGGATAAGGGTTTATCCATTTTATTTCAAAATATTTATTTTTATCTTGTAGGCCCCAAATAATGGTCCTAGGTCCCAAACTAGTCGGGTTATTTTGGGGATAAGGCAGTTTTTGTGCGGTTTTCACACGGCCTGCCAAGATCCACCTGAGAAATAAAGAGATTGGGAGAGAAAAAAAATGAAGGGATTAGGTTCATATATATACATACTGATGCCATTAATAATATTATATATATATATGGTATCAAATGCAAATCGATCCTACAAACCACGCCTCACCTTCACCTTCATCTTTCGATTTCAATGGCTGCTCCAGAAACTTCAACCTCACATCAGATTCATGTTAACCATTTGATCAACATCAAACTTAATGATTCAAACTTCATTCTTTGGAAAGCTCGGTTCGGACCTTTATTAAAAGGTTACAGACTTGAAGGATATGTTGATGGTACTTTCCAAAAACCATCACAACATCTACCCAATACCGAAACAGTCAATCCAGCCTACACCAAGTTTGAAGAACAGGACCAAATCCTGCTTGGGTGGCTTCTTTCATCCCTTACAGAGAGAGTGTGCTAGGAAGGTCCTTTGGACTCAAAACTTCCAGGCGTTATGGGATGCTTTAGAGAGAAGATATGCTCCAAAAACCAAAGCTCATCTTCTGCATCTCAAGAGACAACTTCACAGTCTCCAAAAAGGTAACATCAAAATGCAAGACTATTTTTCTAAGTGTAAGCAGCTGTTTGATGCTTTTGCGATTCTAGTAATCCCTTAAGTGAGGAAGATATGTCAAGAATGTGTTCTCGATGGTCTAGATCAGGCCTATGATCCTATTGTTACTACACTCGGCGCTATTGAAGTTCTTTGATATGGACACCTTCCATGCGCATCTGTTATCTTTTGATATGCGTCTAGAACAACAACTTGCACTACTCCAACAACTAATGGCTCATGTGGCGTCGTCCGGCTACACAAAGATCCTTTTTCACGTCACGATCAGAGAAGGAATCAACCTCAAGCCAATAGACAAAATCACTACAAAGGAAGCAACAACAACAATCAACCAAGAGATGATGACAGACCATATCGAGATCCGCAAAAGAGAAATCATTCTACCCGAAACTGTTGGTTCAACAAGAAAAATAATGGACTGCCACAGCGTATCGTCAACAGCCTACCTTGCTCTACCTGGTGGAGCTGCGGACAACAATTGGGTGACAGACACCGAGCAACACACCATCTCACCTGCAGATTTCAACAACCTTGCTATTCGTCATGTGAATATGATGGAACTGAGCAAGTCCATGTATGGTAATGGTAATGCATTACATATTGAAAATATTGGTAATGCGTCTTTTTTCACATAATAATAGAACCTTTGCTCTCAATAATATACTCCATGTTCCTGAAATCAGAACAAACTTGCTTTCGGTTTCAAAATTTTGTCGAGATAATCATGTCTATTTTGAGTTTCACTCTACTTTCTTTCTTGTGAAGGATCTACTCACCAAGACAATCCTGTTGCGAGGCAAAACAGTAAAAATGGCTTTACATACTTGATGGTGTACGAGAGATTGCTAAAACTTCACCAACATCTCTTGTCGCACCTACAATTCCAATTTGGCATCAACGTCTTGGTCATCCGATGCTGCGTACAGTGATGAAAGTGATCAACAATTTTTCCCTTCCTGTTTCAAATAAAAAGTTTGAGTTTTGCCATTCATGTCATGTTAGCAAAAGTCATAAACTTCCTTTTCCTATTAGCTCTTCTACCTTTGATAAGCCTCTAAGCTTAGTTGTGTCTGATTTATGGGTTTCTCCAACTGTTTCAAGAAATGGCTATCGTTATTATTTGCTTTTACTTGATGTTTTCTCTCACTATACCTGGATATACCCTCTAGCTCGAAAGTCAGATGCGCTGCCAGTTTTTATACAGTTTAAAAAGCTAATAGAACATCAAACTGAACACAAAATAAAAGTGTTTCAATCTGATAATGGAGGAGAATATAGGAAGTTTACAAGTTTTCTAAACAGCTCAGGTGTTATTCATAGATTTTCATGTCCTCATACTTCCGCTCAAAATGGTCTTGCGAGAGCGTCGCATTAGACATATCATCAATCAGGTCTTGCTCTCTCGTTTCACGCTTCAATGCCTAAGTCGTACTGGTCAGATGCTTTTACCACTGCTTGCTATCTCATTAATCGTATCCCAGCCTCTCAACATGAGTCTAAATCACCTCTAGAGCTTCTACACAACAAGCAACCAGATTTTTCGCTCCTCAAAGTCTATGGATGTCTTTGCTATCCTTGTCTAAGACCCTATGTCTCAAACAAACTAGAACCAAGATCTCTTCCTTGTGTGTTTATTGGATACAGTGGTTCACACAAAGGATATCTATGTCTTCATGTGCCAACAAACAGGATCTACATCTCTTGACACGTCAAGTTTGTAGAAACAGAATTCCCATTTGCTCCCAAGCAACAAAAACTCCATTGAACCCCAACATTACATGCAATCTACTAAACTTCTTATATCACCTACTTTTACAAATACTACTTTATCACTCAACCGAATACAATCCAGCAAGATGCTGCTATTCAACAACCTCAAGTGCTTGAGAAAAATGTACAGTTTTCAAGCGGTACCGCTATCATCTCCATCAGATTCAGGGAGCTGGAAATTCAAATAATAGATCAGTCACATCGAGAACACAGCTGTTCAGCGCAACCATTACCACAGCAACACTCAATGGTCACAAGAGCAAAACGTGGCATCACAAAACCGATCAATAAATTATGTCTAACTGCAACAAAGCATCCTATGGATCAACCTGAGTTCATAGCTCCATCTAGCTATCAAGCCTCCAAAGATCCTAAATGGAGGCTCCAATGGATAACGAAATCAATGCTCACAATGTAATGGTACATGGAGTTTGGTTCCCTTATGAGAAATGGATGAACATCATAGGTTCTAAATGGGTTTTCGAGTCAAACAAAAACCAGATGGCACCATTGATGTACGCAAAGCTCGGCTCGTGGCTAAGGGATACAATCAAAGAGAGGGATTTGATTATGAAGAAACCTTCATCCAGTCATAAAACCTAGCACTATTCGCCTTGTTTTGTCCATTGCAGTCACACATGGTTGGACTATGCGACAGTTAGATGTTCAAAATGCTTTTCTTCATGGGGTTCTAACAGGAAGAAGTGTTCATGAAGCAACAAATGGATATGTTGATCCAGATTACCCAAATCATGTATGTAAGTTGAACAAAGCCATCTATGGGCTCAAGCAGGCACCCCAGTCGTGGTACTCTAAGCTCAAGACACACTTGACAGATCTTGGTTTCAAAGGTTCGCTCACAGACACCTCTTTATTCGTGCGGCAGTCACACAATGAGATCACCTATGTGCTTATTTACGTTGACGATATAATTATCACGGATCAAATCACTTATCAACCAACTTATTACTGACTTGAATTTGTTTTTGCAGTCAAAGACTTAGGTGAGCTAAGTTATTTCTTAGGAGTTGAAGTGATCAAACAAGCAAACTGTAAAGCTACTAAGTCAAAGTTGATACGTCTCTGATCTTCTTAAGCGTACGAAAATGGAAGGAGCAAACCGGAACTACGCCACTTGCAGTCAATGCAAAAATCAGCGAGCAAGGCACCACACGTTTTGCGGATCCAACTCTATATCGAAGTGTGTGTGGAGCATTGCAATATCTCCATCTTACCCGTCAAGATGTTGTTTGTGGCGGTGAACAAAGTCTGTCAATACATGACTGATCCTTTTGAAGAACATTGGAGCTTGTGAAGAGAATTTTAAGGTACCTAAAGCATACTGTAAACTATGGCTTATTGTTACGACCATCACTGGACACTCGAGTTACATGCTTACTCGACTCGGACTGGGCTGGTAGCCTAGATGATAGAAGATCAACTAGTGGGTATGCTATCTTTTTGGAGAAATCTGGTATCCTGGAGTGCCGAAAACAGAAGACGGTTTCAAAATCAAGCACGGAGGCTGAATACAGAGGTATTGCTATTGCGACTTCGAAAGTTAATGTGGTGCCAATCTCTTCTAAAAGAACTAGGCATTACAGTTCATTCACCTTCATGGTGTGTGATAATCTTGGAGCCATATCTAACAGCCAATCCAGTGTTTCATGCTCGCATGAAACATATTGAGATTGACTACCACTTTGTCGTAGAACGAGTGGGCGCGTAAACAGCTGGACGTCGAGTTTATTTCTACCAAAGACCAGTTAGTGACATCTTTACAAAAGGATTAGCTAACACACGGTTTGATTACTTACATAACAAGCTTTGAACATTCGGCAAACTCATGCTCAACTTGAGAGGGGATGTTAAGGATACAGTTAGCACCAATAATTGCAGCTGATCCTCTCTTATTACAGCTGCAAGATATTATCTTCCCATGCATAAATCAAGTGCAATTAATTGTATATTTTGTTATAAATGTAATATCCTCATTGATTGTAAATTGACCCTATTTTGGGTATGTAAAACTCATATATAATGCAATGCATATCCACAGTATTAAGTGTGGAAAATATTCACCAGAATATCTTGTTCTGTTTTATATATATATATATATATATATATATATATATATATAAATCAACGGTTATGACTTGTGGTTTCATGTTAAGCATCCATGTTTTTAATACAGTGATCAATCAACAACTGTACTTTCAAAGGTTTCAAAGAAAAATGATACATGCACCGTGATTTTACACATAAACCAGCAAGTGGACAATTGTGTGAGGGGTGGGGGCCCTCTGCCACCCCATATCCCAATGCTCGAAGTCATTTCCAAGTTAATCTGTGATGGCTCTCGGTGCACGGTTCGGTCTTGCACCTCGGTGCATGTATCAAAGCTCATTCAAATATCTTTGATTCATTCAAACTAGGAATGTGTCGTAGTGGTGATGCATGGTTTATACGATGTGTGGGCAATAAAGTGATGAATTCCCTAAGAATTATACAAAACTGCTAATGGGGGATCAGGATTAGTGGGGGTGTACCAAAATTATAATAAGAAAAAACAGTTTTTATATAGGATAAAATAGTTTTTGCCTTGACTTGTTACACCCCACCAATCCTGACACCCCATTAGTAATCTTGAATACGTGGATGCTTTGACCCTAAACATATGCAAGCAACACCTGTGGGTCAAGTTTTGAACGACATGGAGAATTCATTCATAAAAAGATGGGATACAAAAAATTGAACGTCCACCCGAACAGAGCCCATCCAGCCGGCGTTACAAAATTCCAAACAAGATATAAGGGGGTTCAAAATCTTTAATTATGATGAGGAAAGATATTCTCCTCTTGCAAGTTGTTCACTGACATCACATCCTAGAGGACCTAGACTGAGTTTTAGCTTTGACTCTTGGCAAATATCAAAGACCATTGCTTTCACATGTCAGTCAGTCTTTTCTGTACAGTACAAATAATATCCATCCCATCCCAAGTACGTCAGCTTGCTTTTGTTTTTTCAAATCCCCGACATGTGGTTGCAATTCAAACCGGGCCAATGCATTAGTTAGTAAAATGATACTAGGATGTCGATACTCTCTCGTTCCATCATGCCAAGTGATATACCCGTCGGCTACACAATTCTGGCAGCTATTTTCCACAATTTGAATTTTCACGGGACTTCGTTCCTGCAGCTATTTTACCAAGGCTGCTAATGGGGTACCAATTTGCCTACCCTCTCACGTGCATTACATTTCTTAAAATAGCATCATAAAGATAGTGGATCATTATCGTTTATTAGCTTTTTTTTTTTTGGATCAGATATTATCCTGTTCACTACTAGCTAGTTAGTGGATTAAAAAAAAAATGTGCACAGGTCTCATTAGAAGATTGTACATTGAAAGAATACCAAAAATATCGAGAGATTTAAGATAGGAAGATTATCAAAACCGTTAAGTTCAAGGACCAGCAGAATTTCTTTATAAAAAGATTCCAAATATCAAACTAGAAGGTGAAAATATAATTTTACCTTCGTTGAAGTTTGTACACTGGATAAGTCTACAATATCGTACTAGAAAAATAGTATGAAAGGAAAATATGGAGTCTTTACAACTTGTGGTTATAGACCGGTCAGTTCGACGAAATATGTAACAGAGATGCAACTGATAAAGTCTCTTGGAATTCAGTTGTTGCTGCAGAATCAGGGATTAAAATGAAGCTTTGATGTGTTTTTTTTGTGATTTGAAGAAAATTATGGTTATGGGTTGTTTCAAATTCAGTGTAATAAGCGTACAATAAATCCCAAATCTCTACTTGTAATATTCACAATTAGAGCCACGAGTTACTTCAGTAATATTACAACATCAAGCTTAAAATCTCAACAAATATATTTTTTCGCTAGCTTTAAGCAAGTCTACACACTTCTACTCACGGCACACCCTGTAAAGGGGATTTATATATACACCTTGAAACTTGGAACTCAGATTCATTAGTTGCATATTGCCAAAAGCAAGAACTAAATCTACAAACACACCACCATACTTGTGAACCATATTATCTAATAGCACATATTATTATTCTTGTAATAGCACCCCCGGAGATCTGTTGGAATTTGGAAATGAAACTTCGGAGATATACGAGCATAGTTGTGTTGCTCGTATAGAGCTCCTAGGAAGCAAGACTAACTCTTAAACTCTCACAAACTCTTAATCTTATTAATCACTTCTTGCTTCTTACAATTACAAATGATACTACACATGCCTATTTATAGGTTCACCTACTTCTCTAGATAGTTCTATCTAAACTCTTCTTTACACTCTCATTACACCCTTATCTAGAGGGAATATTCTAGAGTATAATACCAAGGATAAGTATGAAGGATTTTATCCTTCACATGTTTCATACTCTCTTATCTAAAGAGAATACTCTAGAATCAACAAGGATAAGTATGGAGAAGTTTATCCTTCACATGTCTATTTTGACTAATACTTATCTATTCTAACACATGACTAATTTGACTTGTAGAATTCTCTACACAATTCTACACTAATATAGACAACTCTAAATTACAAATTACAATTTCCAACATCCCCTCCTAATTTGTAATCTCCTTTTCATAGTTTCGATCTTCACCCAATTTCTCGTTCATTCTTCACTTCTCATGCTCGTGGTCGCGTCTAACATTTCTTCGCATCGACATCGTATCGTCCTCTCGTAGTGTCTCCTTAGCTCTCGTCTTTCATCCTCTTTTCTTCCATCTAGCCTACCTTTTCTGCTAGCCTCTAAGTGGGTGCGTTCCCACCGTCTCGGCCTTCACTCGGCCTGGCCTTTACGCGGCCTTCTCTTAGCCTTCACTCGGCTACTTCCGCCACGAGTAGAGGAGTAGAATCTCGTGACAACGTGGCTTTTCTCGCGCCATGTTCGAAAGTGCACTCTTTTCCACATGCATTCCCTACAATTTCTCTTTTCTCTTTCTCACTTTCATTTCATGGAGACTCTTTTACATCTTCAACGGTATTGTATCTCACGAGCAATATCTTCTTCGTTTTCTTTTTAGGTAGACATGGGTGATAACATTTTATGGGGGTCAAAAAAAACAAATCCAAAACTCAAACTTTTAGACAGTTGAGAATGATACCTTCACTTTCTTCACTTCACTTCACATTTGCTTTAAACTCCACAAGCATTTTGATTCGCGCAACTTACACGCCCCATATGGATCGAACCTCCGCTCTGATACCATGTTGGAATTTCGAGATAAACTGGAGATATACGAGCATAGTTGTGTTGCTAAGTATAGAGCTCCTAGGAAGCAAGACTAACTCTTAAACTCTCACAAACTCTTAATCTTATTAATCACTTCTTGCTTCTTACAATTACAAATGATACTACACATGCCTATTTATAGGTTCACCTACTTCTCTAGATAGTTCTATCTAGACTCTTCTTTACACTCTCATTACACCCTTATCTAGAGGGAATATTCTAGAGTATAATACCAAGGATAAGTATGAAGGAGTTTATCCTTCACATGTTTCATACTCTCTTATCTAAAGAGAATACTCTAGAATCAACAAGGATAAGTATGGAGAAGTTTATCCTTCACATGTCTATTTTGACTAATACTTATCTATTCTAACACATGACTAATTTGACTTGTAGAATTCTCTACACAATTCTACACTAATATAGACAACTCTAAATTACAAATTACAATTTCCAACATCCCCTCCTAATTTGTAATCTCCTTTTCATAGTTTCGATCTTCACCCAATTTCTCGTTCATTCTTCACTTCTCATGCTCGTGGTCGCGTCTAACATTTCTTCGCATCGACATCGTATCGTCCTCTCGTAGTGTCTCCTTAGCTCTCGTCTTTCATCCTCTTTTCTTCCATCTAGCCTACCTTTTCTGCTAGCCTCTAAGTGGGTGCGTTCCCACCGTCTCGGCCTTCACTCGGCCTGGCCTTTACGCGCCTTCTCTTAGCCTTCACTCGGCTACTTCCGCCAGTAGTAGAGGTAGAATCTCGTGACAACGTGGCTTTTCTCGCGCCATGTTCGAAAGTGCACTCTTTTCCACATGCACTCCCTACAATTTCTCTTTTCTCTTTCTCACTTTCATTTCATGGAGACTCTTTTACATCTTCAACGGTATTGTATCTCACGAGCAATATCTTCTTCGTTTTCTTTTTAGGTAGACATGGGTGATAACATTTTATGGGGTCAAAAAAAACAAATCCAAAACTCAAACTTTTAGACAGTTGAGAATGATACCTTCACTTTCTTCACTTCACTTCACATTTGCTTTAAACTCCACAAGCATTTTGATTCGCGCAACTTACACGCCCCATATGGATCGAACCTCCGCTCTGATACCATGTTGGAATTTCGGAGATAAAACTTCGGAGATATACGAGCATAGTTGTGTTGCTCGTATAGAGCTCCTAGCAAGCAAGACTAACTCTTAAACTCTCACAAACTCTTAATCTTATTAATCACTTCTTGCTTCTTACAATTACAAATGATACTACACATGCCTATTTATAGGTTCACCTACTTCTCTAGATAGTTCTATCTAGACTCTTCTTTACACTCTCATTACACCCTATCTAGAGGAATATTCTAGAGTATAATACCAAGGATAAGTATGAAGGAGTTTATCATTCACATGTTTCATACTCTCTTATCTAAAAGAGAATACTCTAGAATCAACAAGGATAAGTATGGAAAGTTTATCCTTCACGTATGTTATTTTGACTAATACTTATCTATTCTAACACATGACTAATTTGACTTGTAGAATTCTCTACACAATTCTACACTAATATAGACAACTCTAAATTACAAATTACAATTTCCAACAAGATCTAGGGTCTTCCCACTTCCGGGGTAGTTATTATTCTTGTAACAACCACCTCATCCCACTTTATCATCTGTAATTGTGAAGACGTCAAATTGAGAAATTACGAAATACATTAGAAAAGTGAGTCGCATGCATCAACAAACATTACAAGCTAGGAAGATCGATATTGCAGGTTGTGATAAAATGTATGCGCAAGAATATCATAACTAGAACAAGGTTCACAAATTTGTTAAAATGGATGCAAAAAGGAAAAGATCACCGAGAGCCTGAATAGCTAAAGCGCTAAACATCCTGGACGCAAACTATAAGAGACTACTGACAAGTCTGTCAATCAACATCAGTATAACATTCTGGAATATGTCAGACCAACTCATGCTTGCGTTAAATCTTCTGTGGGTTTAAACTTCCACTAATTTGTTTACAGAATCACCCTATTTATGCCAGATTTGGAAAGACCTCATTTGCCGTTGACCATTGTAAAATAGAAAGATTTCAAAGGGGTCAGGCTCTCAAGTCCTAAGACTAATATCCAAGTGCCTTCTGTAAAGCTAAGTGACACTAAAGCAATATGGACTTAAGTGCACCAATTCAAATAAGCAAGCCTAATATACATTCACACATCAAATAATAAAAAAAAACTCTAAATTAGTCATTCAAATCACTATCAGAACATTTGATGATTCATTACTCTGTATTCAGAAACAACTCCTCAATTATTAACATTTGGGAGCGGACAATATCTGACAAATTCCAATTAAACCAGGGTCTCCACCTTCGTTATCAGGTGCAACAAGGGAACCAGTCACTTACTGCAGAGAGTAACACCAAGCCGAAAAGAAGACCCAAGATGCAAGGAAAAAGTGAAAGCACCAACACAGAAGACTTATCAAGGATGAAATTAAACACAACTGTCATAATGCGATCAAAGAGCAACAACTAGCATATATGATATATGTACTAAAGAGCTGAATTAAAAAAGGCTAACTGAAGAGGAGTAGACTAAAAAGAGAGACGCCCAGAATTTATGTGCAAACTCATCCATTCGGATTGAGATGTCAAAATCCTTGCTATTCAACGAAAACTGTTCTAAATCCAAATAGTAGGCTGTGAAGTATCTTGCTTATTGCTCCTTCCCATGGAAATGGAAAAGAATCATACTGATGACAAGAAATTAGATTGCTTGTAGTTAATGACAGAATGGAAACATGTTACCACAGAAAACTCTGCTTCTAGGATCTTGTGAAATTTATTGATGAATGAGTAGAATCTCCAGATTAGTTTTATTACAGTATCAGAGGGAGTATAGACTATCAATTTGGATACCTAACATTATCTATCAAGTATTGTTTAGATGCAAAAACAAGATATATTCCCTCCCTTTCCACTGTGTCAGCATTTACTTATTCGACTCCCATCCATAAAAGAAATGCGCTACTAAAGCATAATGATATTCTCCCTCTGAGATAAGGTCGAGTCACAAACAAAATGCAGAACTAACAAAGCAATATGGCTTAACCTAAAACAAGAAAGTAAGAAAACACTCCCATAAAGTTGGATTGACGATATAAAGACACAATAATAGTAGTCTACATATATTAGTCAGTAAGACAATGTGACTGCATTTACATTCACACCAAGGTTATCCAATTTGAAAATGAATGAGATTACCAGTTTATAAGTAGGTATCCAGGGTCTCATCCTCCTACAGAGGGTTGGAAGGATGATCATGGCTTTCTGTCTCCTCAATTTCAAGTGACTCCATCACCTTCGTATCTGTTAGAATTTTGGGTGATTAAACTTAGATGATTTTGATGAATTTTGATAATGAAGGAGTGGGAACTTTTGGTTCTTCTCACTCTCTCTCTATTTTGATTAATTGAAGAGATAATACTAATTCTCTTCTTTTTGTTTTTACAACTTATGGATGTCATGCACCCACATGTGTAGTCTACACACACACAACTTAAATATAAAGTTGACACTCCAATTACACTCTTAACATAACTCACATTACTCAACAATCTCCTCCTTAATGTGATGTTCTTCTACTCCTAGTAGTTCACGGAAATGTTGAAATTTTCCTTTGGGAAGTGCCTTGGTGAATATGTCCGCCAATTGGTCTTCCGTCTTGCAATATTTGAGTTCTATCTCACCATCTTCAACCGCTTCTCGAATGAAATGGTACTTGAGTTTGATGTGTCTTGCTCTACAATGCTCAACCGAATTTTTGGACATAGCAATTGCCGATTTGTTGTCACAAAAGATTTCGGTGCTTTCTTCTTGCTTCTCTTGAATGTCTTCCATAATCCTTCTTAGCCATACAACATGAGATGTAGCTATTGATGCTGAAATATACTCCGCTTCCGCTGTGGATTGAGCTACGGTTTCTTGCTTCTTCGATGCCCATGTAAATATACCCGAACCAAGAGAAAAAGCATACCCCGATGTACTCTTCATGTCATCAATACATCCTCCCAAGTCGCTATCACAATAGCCAACTAATTTGACATCCAAATTTCTAGAATACATGATTCCAAAATTCATTGTTCCTTGTATGTACCTCAACAACCTCTTTGCCGCGCCAAGATGTAGATGACTAGGTGAACTCATGAACCTAGAAAGCATACTTGAAGAAAACATGATGTCGGGTCTTGTATGTGTAAGATACAACAAGTTTCCAATAAGACCTCTATAGTAAGTCTCATCAACCTTTCTTCCTCCATCATCTTTCTTGAGTTTATCATTCACTACAAGTGGTGTTGATGTGGGGTTACAACCAAGCATACCAAATTTCTTCAACACTTTTTCGGCATACTTACTTTGAGAAATGAATACTCCATCTTCACTTTGATGAACTTCTATACCAAGGAAGTACTTGAGCAAACCCATGTCACTCATTCATCATCATTTCTATCTTGAATTGTTCAATCATATGAACATCATTACCCGTAAAGATAAGATCATCAACATACAAGGCAACGATGAGAATAGACGTACCTTTGGTCTTCACATATAGTGTAGGCTCACTCTTGCTTTTGCTGAAGTTTTGCCTTTTGAAGTATCCATCTATCTCACTATACCAAGCTCTTGGTGCTTGCTTGAGGCCATACAAAGCTTTCTTCAACTTGTAAACTTTGTCTTCTTCTTCTCCTTCCTCCACAAAACCTTGTGGTTTTTCTACATAGACCTCTTCATGAAGTTCTCCATTCAAAAATGCTGATATGACATCAAGTTGATAAAGTAACCAACCTCTTTGGGAAGCCATAGCAATCACGGCTCTAATGGTGTCAAGACGAGCAACCGGTGAAAAGTCTCATTGTAGTCGATGCTTGGGTTGTTGTGAATATCCCTTTTCCACCAACCTTGCTTTGTGCCTTTGAACTGATCCATCCGCATTGTACTTCACCTTGTAGATCCACTTCACACCAATAACTTCTTTGTCACTTGGTCTTTCTACTTTCTCCCATGTATTGTTCTCGTCGATGACAAAAACTTCTTCTTCCATAGCTTTTATCCAAACCGGTTCTTTTGATGCTTCTTCAAAATTTTCCGGTTCCACCATACAAAAGTTACATCTTTCATACACTTCACTCAACCGTTGCATCTTCTTTGGTCGTGGTGGTGGTGATGTTGACGCACTAGTACTTGGAGACATACTTGGAGATGCTTCTTGTCTTGTATTTGGAGGTGTTTGAGGTAGTTCTTCCTCATTTTCTTCACCTTCTTCAACTTCATTTGTTGCTGAATTTTCTTGCTCTTCATCAACAATAATGGTTCTCTTCTCAATTTTTCCTTCTTCCCAATTCCATGAACTTCCTTCATCAAACAAGACATCACGACTTGTAATCATTGTGTTGTTCTTCAAGCTAAACAACCTATAACCTTTTGATTGGAGGCTATAACCGAGAAATACACATTTCTCACTTGATTCATCAAGCTTTGTTCTCTTCACCTTTGGAATTTGAGAATAACACACATTACCAAAAACTTTGAGATGTCTTACCGATGGCTTTCTCCCACTCCATGCTTCAAAAGGAGTTTTATCCCATACGGCTTTTGTTGGACACCTATTCATCAAGTAGACGGCGGTGTTGATGGCTTCGGCCCAAAACACTTTAGGCATACCCTTCTCATGAAGCATGGACTTCGCCATCTCCATAACGGTTTGATTCTTTCTCTCGGAAACACCATTTTGTTGAGGAGTATAACCCACGGTTAGTTGCCTTTCCAAGCCTTCATCTTCACAAAATTTATCAAACTCTTTGTTGTTGTACTCTTTGCCTCTATCACTTCTCAAAACTTTGATGTAGTGACCACTTTGCTTTTCAACAAGGCTCTTGAACTTCTTGAAGATGCTAAAAACTTCGGATTTTTGTCTCATGAAGTAAACCCAAGTCATACGACTAAAATCATCAATAAATAAGATAAAATATATATTACCTCCATGAGTTGGTGTGTTCATTGGTCCACACACATCGGTATGTACCAAACCAAGAAGTTCATTTGCTCTCCATGCTACACCTTTTGGAAATGGTTGGCGATGTTGTTTCCCAAGTGCACAACCTTCACATACTCCATCCTTGTGGTTGATATGTTGTGGAAGTCCTTGCACCATGTTCTTGTTGGAAAGTAACTTGAGACTATTGAAATTCAAATGCCCAAGTCTTTTATGCCATAACCATGTTTCATCAATGGTTTCCATCCTCAATGCAACATTCTTCTCTTTTTCAAAGATAATTGGAAAGCTTCTATTTTTCTCCATCTTGATACTCTTCATGAGTTGTCTCTTGTTGTTGTTCTTCTTGTCATAAATGGTGCAATATCCATCTTCAAAATGGACATCATAACCAAGCTCCACAAGTTGCCCAACACTAAGCAAATTTTGTGCCAAATCCGGAACATATAACACATATCTAATGTATTTTGTACCATTGATAGTTTGCACGCAAATTGTACCTCTTCCGTTAGCTTGAACCATGTTTCCGTCACCCATCTTCACTAGAGAGTTTATGGATGTATCCATGTCAACAAACAAGCTCTTCACACCGGACATATGAGTTGTACAACCACTATCTACAAACCACACTTCACTTTTGGAAGTCTCCATAGCACTTTGACAAGCATAAAACAAATTTTGTTTTTCTCCTTTCTCTTCGGCTCTACCGGCTTGTTCTTCACCTTTGTACCTACAATCCTTCTCCAAATGTCCATACTTCTTGCAATGTTGACATTGGGGTTTTCCTTTGTTCCAACAATTCTTCTCCAAATGACCATTCTTGTTGCAAAAATTGCACCTTGGTACTTGAGAAGTATCACTCTTTGTGTAGTTGTTGGAGTTAGCTCCTCCTTTCTTCCATTTTCCCTTTCCTTTGAAGTTTGATGTTGATTCACCCTTGTACTCATTTTTATATGTTGCTGAATTTTTTGAGTTCAAGCTCAATTTTGATTGAAATGCACTTTCAATTGATTTTTCGGAATGCCTTGACACCCTTAGTTCATACACCTTCAAAGAAGCCCATAATTATTGTGACTTCAATGTATCAAAATCCTTTGTCTCCTCCAAAATTGCCACAATGGGTTCAAATTTAATTGGAAAACAATTCAATATCTTCTCACAAATTCTTCTTTCTTCCATCTTCTCTCCACACATCAACATATTATTAACAATTTCAACAACTCTTGAAGAAAACTCATTCAAACATTCATTCTCATTCATTTTTAGATTTTCAAAATCTCTTCTATATGATTGTAATTTTAATTCTCTTACCTTCTTATCACCTCCATACTCCTTTTGAAGAATATCCCAAGCTTCTTTAGCTTTAGGAAAATGAATTACTCTTGGTAGAATAGTGTCTCCAACTCCTTGTTGAATGTACATGGATGCTTTAGCATTCTTCTTCCTACTCTCCTTAAGTAAATCCTTTTTTTCTTTTTCTAGAGTTGTTGTAGCTTCAATTTCATCATACCCATCTTCAACAATCTCCCACACATCTTGTGACATGAACAAGGTCTTCATTTTGATGGCCCAAAATCATAATTTTCTCCATGGAAGAGAGGTATTGAAGGTTGTTGAATGTATAAACTTGAGTTACTACTACTTGCCATTGATTTGGTTGAAGATTGATTGAAAAATTGGGTTTTTTCTTTTTTGGATCTAGAATTTGAAAAATTGGGTTGCTGATTTTTTTGAATTAATGGGTAGAAATTGATTTTTCTTCACTCTCCAAGATCCGATTCAAACGATCTATGCTCTGATACCATTTGTTAGAATTTTGGGTGATTAAACTTAGATGATTTTGATGAATTTTGATAATGAAGGAGTGGAAACTTTTGGTTCTTCTCACTCTCTCTCTATTTTGATTAATTGAAGAGATAATACTAATTCTCTTCTTTTTGTTTTTACAACTTATGGATGTCATGCACCCACATGTGTAGTCTACACACACACAACTTAAATATAAAGTTGACACTCCAATTACACTCTTAACATAACTCACATTACTCAACAATCTCCTCCTTAATGTGATGTTCTTCTACTCCTAGTAGTTCACGGAAATGTTGAAATTTTCCTTTGGGAAGTGCCTTGGTGAATATGTCCGCCAATTGGTCTTCCGTCTTGCAATATTTGAGTTCTATCTCACCATCTTCAACCGCTTCTCGAATGAAATGGTACTTGAGTTTGATGTGTCTTGCTCTACAATGCTCAACCGAATTTTTGGACATAGCAATTGCCGATTTGTTGTCACAAAAGATTTCGGTGCTTTCTTCTTGCTTCTCTTGAATGTCTTCCATAATCCTTCTTAGCCATACAACATGAGATGTAGCTATTGATGCTGAAATATACTCGCTTCGCTGTGGATTGAGCTACGGTTTCTTGCTTCTTCGATGCCCATGTAAATATACCCGAACCAAGAGAAAAAGCATACCCCGATGTACTCTTCATGTCATCAATACATCCTCCCAAGTCGCTATCACAATAGCCAACTAATTTGACATCCAAATTTCTAGAATACATGATTCCAAAATTCATTGTTCCTTGTATGTACCTCAACAACCTCTTTGCCGCGCCAAGATGTAGATGACTAGGTGAACTCATGAACCTAGAAAGCATACTTGAAGAAAACATGATGTCGGGTCTTGTATGTGTAAGATACAACAAGTTTCCAATAAGACCTCTATAGTAAGTCTCATCAACCTTTCTTCCTCCATCATCTTTCTTGAGTTTATCATTCACTACAAGTGGTGTTGATGTGGGGTTACAACCAAGCATACCAAATTTCTTCAACACTTTTTCGGCATACTTACTTTGAGAAATGAATACTCCATCTTCACTTTGATGAACTTCTATACCAAGGAAGTACTTGAGCAAACCCATGTCACTCATTCATCATCATTTCTATCTTGAATTGTTCAATCATATGAACATCATTACCCGTAAAGATAAGATCATCAACATACAAGGCAACGATGAGAATAGACGTACCTTTGGTCTTCACATATAGTGTAGGCTCACTCTTGCTTTTGCTGAAGTTTTGCCTTTTGAAGTATCCATCTATCTCACTATACCAAGCTCTTGGTGCTTGCTTGAGGCCATACAAAGCTTTCTTCAACTTGTAAACTTTGTCTTCTTCGTCTCCTTCCTCCACAAAACCTTGTGGTTGTTCTACATAGACCTCTTCATGAAGTTCTCCATTCAAAAATGCTGATATGACATCAAGTTGATAAAGTAACCAACCTCTTTGGGAAGCCATAGCAATCACGGCTCTAATGGTGTCAAGACGAGCAACCGGTGAAAAAGTCTCATTGTAGTCGATGCCGGGTTGTTGTGAATATCCCTTTTCCACCAACCTTGCTTTGTGCCTTTGAACTGATCCATCCGCATTGTACTTCACCTTGTAGATCCACTTCACACCAATAACTTCTTTGTCACTTGGTCTTTCTACTTTCTCCCATGTATTGTTCTCGTCGATGACAAAAACTTCTTCTTCCATAGCTTTTATCCAAACCGGTTCTTTTGATGCTTCTTCAAAATTTTCCGGTTCCACCATACAAAAGTTACATCTTTCATACACTTCACTCAACCGTTGCATCTTCTTTGGTCGTGGTGGTGGTGATGTTGACGCACTAGTACTTGGAGACATACTTGGAGATGCTTCTTGTCTTGTATTTGGAGGTGTTTGAGGTAGTTCTTCCTCATTTTCTTCACCTTCTTCAACTTCATTTGTTGCTGAATTTTCTTGCTCTTCATCAACAATAATGGTTCTCTTCTCAATTTTTCCTTCTTCCCAATTCCATGAACTTCCTTCATCAAACAAGACATCACGACTTGTAATCATTGTGTTGTTCTTCAAGCTAAACAACCTATAACCTTTTGATTGGAGGCTATAACCGAGAAATACACATTTCTCACTTGATTCATCAAGCTTTGTTCTCTTCACCTTTGGAATTTGAGAATAACACACACTACCAAAAACTTTGAGATGTCTTACCGATGGCTTTCTCCCACTCCATGCTTCAAAAGGAGTTTTATCCCATACGGCTTTTGTTGGACACCTATTCATCAAGTAGACGGCGGTGTTGATGGCTTCGGCCCAAAACACTTTAGGCATACCCTTCTCATGAAGCATGGACTTCGCCATCTCCATAACGGTTTGATTCTTTCTCTCGGAAACACCATTTTGTTGAGGAGTATAACCCACGGTTAGTTGCCTTTCCAAGCCTTCATCTTCACAAAATTTATCAAACTCTTTGTTGTTGTACTCTTTGCCTCTATCACTTCTCAAAACTTTGATGTAGTGACCACTTTGCTTTTCAACAAGGCTCTTGAACTTCTTGAAGATGCTAAAAACTTCGGATTTTTGTCTCATGAAGTAAACCCAAGTCATACGACTAAAATCATCAATAAATAAGATAAAATATATATTACCTCCATGAGTTGGTGTGTTCATTGGTCCACACACATCGGTATGTACCAAACCAAGAAGTTCATTTGCTCTCCATGCTACACCTTTTGGAAATGGTTGGCGATGTTGTTTCCCAAGTGCACAACCTTCACATACTCCATCCTTGTGGTTGATATGTTGTGGAAGTCCTTGCACCATGTTCTTGTTGGAAAGTAACTTGAGACTATTGAAATTCAAATGCCCAAGTCTTTTATGCCATAACCATGTTTCATCAATGGTTTCCATCCTCAATGCAACATTCTTCTCTTTTTCAAAGATAATTGGAAAGCTTCTATTTTTCTCCATCTTGATACTCTTCATGAGTTGTCTCTTGTTGTTGTTCTTCTTGTCATAAATGGTGCAATATCCATCTTCAAAATGGACATCATAACCAAGCTCCACAAGTTGCCCAACACTAAGCAAATTTTGTGCCAAATCCGGAACATATAACACATATCTAATGTATTTTGTACCATTGATAGTTTGCACGCAAATTGTACCTCTTCCGTTAGCTTGAACCATGTTTCCGTCACCCATCTTCACTAGAGAGTTTATGGATGTATCCATGTCAACAAACAAGCTCTTCACACCGGACATATGAGTTGTACAACCACTATCTACAAACCACACTTCACTTTTGGAAGTCTCCATAGCACTTTGACAAGCATAAAACAAATTTTGTTTTTCTCCTTTCTCTTCGGCTCTACCGGCTTGTTCTTCACCTTTGTACCTACAATCCTTCTCCAAATGTCCATACTTCTTGCAATGTTGACATTGGGGTTTTCCTTTGTTCCAACAATTCTTCTCCAAATGACCATTCTTGTTGCAAAAATTGCACCTTGGTACTTGAGAAGTATCACTCTTTGTGTAGTTGTTGGAGTTAGCTCCTCCTTTCTTCCATTTTCCCTTTCCTTTGAAGTTTGATGTTGATTCACCCTTGTACTCATTTTTATATGTTGCTGAATTTTTTGAGTTCAAGCTCAATTTTGATTGAAATGCACTTTCAATTGATTTTTCGGAATGCCTTGACACCCTTAGTTCATACACCTTCAAAGAAGCCCATAATTATTGTGACTTCAATGTATCAAAATCCTTTGTCTCCTCCAAAATTGCCACAATGGGTTCAAATTTAATTGGCAAACAATTCAATATCTTCTCACAAATTCTTCTTTCTTCCATCTTCTCTCCACACATCAACATATTATTAACAATTTCAACAACTCTTGAAGAAAACTCATTCAAACATTCATTCTCATTCATTTTTAGATTTTCAAAATCTCTTCTATATGATTGTAATTTTAATTCTCTTACCTTCTTATCACCTCCATACTCCTTTTGAAGAATATCCCAAGCTTCTTTAGCTTTAGGAAAATGAATTACTCTTGGTAGAATAGTGTCTCCAACTCCTTGTTGAATGTACATGGATGCTTTAGCATTCTTCTTCCTACTCTCCTTAAGTAAATCCTTTTTTTCTTTTTCTAGAGTTGTTGTAGCTTCAATTTCATCATACCCATCTTCAACAATCTCCCACACATCTTGTGACATGAACAAGGTCTTCATTTTGATGGCCCAAAAATCATAATTTTCTCCATGGAAGAGAGGTATTGAAGGTTGTTGAATGTATAAACTTGAGTTACTACTACTTGCCATTGATTTGGTTGAAGATTGATTGAAAAATTGGGTTTTTTCTTTTTTTGGATCTAGATTTTAAAAAAATTGGGTTGCTGATTTTTTTGAATTAATGGGTAGAAATTGATTTTTCTTCACTCTCCAAGATCCGATTCAAACGATCTATGCTCTGATACCATTTGTTAGAATTTTGGGTGATTAAACTTAGATGATTTTGATGAATTTTGATAATGAAGGAGTGGAAACTTTTGGTTATTCTCACTCTCTCTCTATTTTGATTAATTGAAGAGATAATACTAATTCTCTTCTTTTTGTTTTTACAACTTATGGATGTCATGCACCCACATGTGTAGTCTACACACACACAACTTAAATATAAAGTTGACACTCCAATTACACTCTTAACATAACTCACATTACTCAACAGTATCTTCTTCTCCTAATTCTTTCAGTGAAACTGGAGTATTTATGTGAGGAACCACTCCACCGAAATGTTCTTAAAAATCCACAATACTTTTCGACATTGTAACTCTTCGTAACGGCAAAATTCGCTGTCAAAAACCCTAAACTCTCCACTCCAACGGCTTGACTGATGTTCTTCTCTCTCTTTATTATCATTCTTCTTCAATAACCATAAGCCACGATACGTCTATTAATAGCAAAACACAAGCACCCATCCAAAACCCCTATATAGCAATAACGACAGAAACCATCATTTCCTGGTGGAGATGGAAGTGACAGATTTTTACAAAACTTCTCCCTAGCTGAATCGAAAGCAAATGATCATTTATAAATGGTGATCCAACCAATAAAAAGCTCTGTTGACATAGATACCTTCTCCCCAACGTTCTCTGGTTCCGAAATTGAACTTTCGAAGGTTTCTCCATCTAAGGCCACACTCCCTAGAGTGTATGAAAACTTCCATTAACCCGGTCTCCTTCTCAAGCACTATGCTTACAACTTTACACTCATTTTTCTTAAGATCCATTCCAACTCTAATTTCTGGAAGCTTAGGGTACTATACGGTGATGGGTTTACATATATGAAAGTTTTTCCTGCTAAATATATGTTTTGATGAAGACAGATCAAACAAGACATCTAGTATCCCACCCAAAAGGAGGATTAAAATTAACCTTTCTAATTATCTCCACGGATTCATGATTCTCTCATCAGTCATCATATTCAAAACACTGAAAATTTACCTTACTTGTCCTGGAAATCTTCCCCCAATAAAAGTCAAAGCAATGGAGCCCAACTTACCAGAATCAGACGCAGGATGATTAAGCTGATGTAAATACATCCTGGAGAATGACAACAAGATTTCTCCAAGTTTTTGATACTAATTTACATTCGAAAACCGTTTCGGTTAATACTCGATTAGGACTCGACTTAATCTCTTCAAGTAGAATCTTGAAATACTCCATCAGATTCGAGACTCCCTTCAAGATGAACAAACAAAGATTCACAGAGTATATTTTTTAGAAAAAAACTAGGGTTTAAGATATGAGAAGAGCTTTCAGTTTTGGATGTGGAAAGAATCGCTTTGTGAGAGAAGAACGTATATTGTACCCAGTACTGGGATCCAAAATACATCCCGTCGTGACTGTTTTAACGGTCGTTGTTTCGGAAAAAACGGATGTTTTCAAAATTGTGTCGGCACACATGGTCGCATCAGTTGCCACTTGCCAACTTAAATTTTGTTTGAGCGGACTTGACCAATTTTGCATACTGCGGACACTAACTAGGTGTTGACTCCGGTGTACTTCAGTTACCAATCTGTTCTTGTTTTTGTTTCCGAAACTTCGTGCAATTTAAATCAAACTAGACGTTGGGAAGACTTCATAGATGCTGCTCTAGTGCCAAAGATTTTTAGCACAAAGGACATGAAATTTGAGTCGGTTAATGAACCCTGGACAGGCACACTCTTGCCCTGCTGCTAACCCTTATATGCCAGATGATGGAACACTAAGAAAATTCTACCATAAACAATCTGTCTTTTTTCTTTTCTCTCGGTATCCTATTTTGTCAGTGTGGCTGAAGATGTGAACCTGTATTATAAATTCTGAGCTTACAAGTCCTACTCTGTAATTGTGGCTGGAATGGTGGCCTCAAGTGTTAATCAGTAAAAAATATCATCCAGTTGTTGAGTGTAACATAGACATGTCGGAGTCGGTGAATACCTTGCCAGTTGAAGCAAACCAGATTACCTTACAGAATGAACAAATTAAAATAAGGTGAGAAGAGCTTTCAGCGCTAATGGTTGAGGATAAAACTTCCCTAGTTGAGAAAATCAACCAAATGTTTGATTTCCAAAGAAAGAGTTGCACCAGATCCTAGCAATCAGATCCAAAAATCCTTCTAGACTGGAGCCATAGTATTTGTCCCTTCAGCTCTTGTTTTTACTAGGCCTGCACAGGAAACCGGCCGGGCCGAGAAACCGTGCCGGCACCGCCAGAACCGGCGACGCACCGTTCACTACCGACATACCTCCGGCCGGCCTCGGTATTCAATTTCAAAACCGAGGTATACTCGGCTCGGCGCACGGTATCGCCCCAAAAGCCGGCCGAGCCGAGCCATATAAAACCGACAAATTACAACCTTTGATTTCTATACCTATCCCTAATCCTGACCCTCCATTTTGATAACCCTACCTATATAAGTCCTCTTTTCACATAATTTCATTTTCTTTTTTCTTTTTTCTTTTCCGTTTCTCTAGCAGAAGTATTAGGTTTAGGCTGCTTCTTCTTCTTCCTCTCAGTCACAGGCGATTGTTTTTCAGATTCTCAGTTTCAAACTTTCAATATCATCCATGATTAACGAATACAAGTCATACAACAACAACTCACTCAGTAACTGTAAGTCATCACTCATCAGAGATTCGTTTTCCTTTCCTTCATTTGATATTTGTTTCTGTTCTTTTTGAGAATCTGTGAATCTGTGGTTGTAACTTGATAGTTGTTAGTTTGTTACGGATTTTTGATTATTTTGAATGAAACCCTAGATTTATGAATTAGGGTTTTGTTTTTATTTCAGATTTGTTCAGATTTGGGGGTTTCGATTTGGGGTTTTGATATGTATTAGGTTAGGGCTTTTGATTATTTTGAATGAAACCATAGATTTATGAATTAGGGTTTTGTTTTTAGTTCAGATTTGTTTTGATTTGGGGGTTTTGATTTGGGGTTTTGATATGTATTAGGTTAGGGGTTTTGATTTTTTTTTTTTTTGATTTTTTTCTTCTGATGTACTGATGTTTGTAAGTTTGTAACTCTGATGTGTGTATGAGCTACTAGTATTAGTGACTTAGTGTTCTTGCTCACATAATCATTGAATATCTTTCATTTCTTGTTATTTGTAACAGGAACCAGCATGGAAGAACCCAGTCAAGACACACATACACCTCAAACTGGAGTTGGATCATCTAATGTACCTAGCCAATGTACAGCTGGAGTTGGAGCTCAATCTACACCTGGAGTTGAAGCTCAATCTACACCTCCTAATGAAGTTACAATTATAGAAGATGATGCGAGACAAAGAGAAGCCTAAAGTTACATCGATGTATGGTTGCAGTTCACAAGGATAAGTGAAGAGAAAGCCAAATGTCATCATTGTTTGCGCTCCTTTCTTTGCTCACACAGGAAGAAATGGCACTTCTGGATTGTGGGGTCATTTGGATAGATCGTAAGAATCCAAACAAGAAGAAGAAGGGTCGAAAGGTTTGTTGTTTCCTCACCCTAAACCAGGTGAGGATGGTAAGTTAGTTGCTTCTATTTATAATCCTGAAGGGTGTAGAAGAGCTTTAGTTGAATTCATAATTAAAGCTGAGTTACCATTTAGCAAGGTAGAAAATGAAGGGTTTAGGGCTTATAGTCAGATGTTGGAACCTAGGTTCAAGGTCCCCGGCCGTATGACTATTTATAGGGATCTTTTGATAATATACAAGGATGAGAAAAAAAGTTGAAAGAGTATTTCAAGACATCTAAACAGAGGGGTTTCTTTAACTACGATACTTGGACCTCTCCCAATAATATCAATTATATGTGTGTCACAGTTCATTATGCTGATCAAAACTGGAAGTTGCAAAGAGAATTATTTTATTTTGCCAAGTGAAAGGTCATACAGGTACTGCAATAGGTAAAATGTTGGAGAAGTGCTTGTTAGATTGGGGACTTGAAGATGTGTTTGGTGTCACTTTGGATAATGTCAGTGCTAATACTCTTGCCATCGACTATTTAAAGCAGACTATCATTGGTTGGACTGGAGCAATTGAAAGGACTGAATACTTGCATGTAAGATTTATTTTTGTTGTAGTTCAAATTTAAATGTTTGTTTTAGTGTTCTTATTCATTTGTATTTACTTGTGATTGTTAAATGTTAATTCAAGTATTTAAGTTGTTCTTCATTTGTGTTTACTTATGTTTGTAGTTACTAATATTTCTTGTCTTTGCATTCTTATATAATAGGTTAGGTGTGCTGCCCATGTTCTTGCCTTGGTTATAAAAGATGCAGTGAGGCTTTATAACAAGTCAATCGCAAGGATTAGGTCAGTTGTCAAGTATGTTACTGGTTCTCCTGCTAGATGGGAAAAGTTTAAGCATTGTTGTGTACTAGAGAAGATTGATTGTAAGAAAGGAATGATATTAGATGTCAAGACACGTTGGAATAGCACATATTTGATGTTAGAGGCCGCTGAAAAGTATGAGAGAGCTTTCAAAAGGTTAGAAAAGTATGATAGAGACTATAGGAAGAAGTACATCTTTGAAGAGGTTGAATCTGTTGCTATACCTAGTCATGATGATCTTCTTGTGCTAGCTAATTCCATGGAAGAGTTGACTATCATTGGTTGGATGATTGCAGTACTCTTGCAAACTTGCAGAGTTGCAGTAACTTTACCTTGAAGTTTAAACAATCTTTATCAGTTTATGTCAGACTTTAAGTTCAGGTTTATGTAATTATGTTGGTTGGTTTTAAAGAAGTTATGTTAATTGTGTTATTATGCTGTATGAATGGTTGTGGCAGGGAATAACAGGTAAAATTAGCAGGAAAACTGCAGATTCATAAGCTGTTGTGTTTTACAGCTCTGACACGGTTTAAAACCGGTACCGAACTGAGCCGACTCGGTACATTTTAAAACCGAACCGAGTGAAGGTCGGCTCGGCCTCGGTTTCAAATTAGAAAACCGGCACCTGGTCGGCTCGGTGCTCGGTATCACCAAAAATCCGTGCCGACCGACCGATGTGCACCCCTAGTTTTTACTCATAAGTTTGTCTAAGACGACTTGACAGCGAAGTTGCCAAAAAAAAGTCATTCTTAATTAGGGGTGCACATCGGTCGGTCGGCACGGATTTTTGGTGATACCGAGCACCGAGCCGACCAGGTGCCGGTTTTCTAATTTGAAACCAAGGCCGAGCCGACCTTCACTCGGTTCGGTTTTAAAATGTACCGAGTCGGCTCGGGCCGTACCGGTTTTAAACCGTGTCGAGTCAGAAACACAACAATGCTTATGAATCTGCAGCTTTCGCTAATTTTACCTCGTTATTCCCCGCCACAACCATTCATACAAAGATAATAAACACAATTAACATAACTTTTTAAAACCAACCAACATAATTACATAAACCCGAACTTAAAGTCCGACATAAACCGATAAAGATTGTTTAAACTTCAAGGTAAAGTTACCGCAACTCTCAAGTTTGCAAGAGTACTGCAATCATCCAACCAATGATAGTCAACTCTTCCATGGAATTAGCTAGCACAAGAAGATCATCATGACTAGGTATAGCAACAGTTTCAACCTCTTCAAAGATGTACTTCTTCCTATAGTCTCTATCATACTTTTCTAACCTTTTGAAAGCTCTCTCATACTTTTCAGCGGCCTCTAACATCAAATATGTGCTATTCCAACGTGTCTTGACATCTAATATCATTCCTTTCTTACAATCAATCTTCTCTAGTACACAACAATGCTTAAACTTTTCCCATCTAGCAGGAGAACCAGTAACATACTTGACAACTGACCTAATCCTTGCGATTGACTTGTTATAAAGCCTCACTGCATCTTTTATAACCAAGGCAAGAACATGGGCAGCACACCTAACCTATTATATAAGAATGCAAAGACAAGAAATATTAGTAACTACAAACATAAGTAAACACAAATGAAGAACAACTTAAATACTTGAATTAACATTTAACAATCACAAGTAAATACAAATGAATAAGAACACTAAAACAAACATTTAAATTTGAACTACAACAAAAAATAAATCTTACATGCAAGTATTCAGTCCTTTCAATTGCTCCAGTCCAACCAATGATAGTCTGCTTTAAATAGTCGATGGCAAGAGTATTAGCACTGACATTATCCAAAGTGACACCAAACACATCTTCAAGTCCCCAATCTAACAAGCACTTCTCCAACATTTTACCTATTGCAGTACCTGTATGACCTTTCACTTGGCAAAATAAAATAATTCTCTTTTGCAACTTCCAGTTTTGATCAGCATAATGAACTGTGACACACATATAATTGATATTATTGGGAGAGGTCCAAGTATCAGTAGTTAAAGAAACCCTCTGTTTAGATGTCTTGAAATACTCTTTCAACTTTTTTTTCTCATCCTTGTATATTATCAAAAGATCCCTATAAATAGTCATACGGCCGGGGACCTTGAACCTAGGTTCCAACATCTGACTATAAGCCCTAAACCCTTCATTTTCTACCTTGCTAAATGGTAACTCAGCTTTAATTATGAATTCAACTAAAGCTCTTCTACACCCTTCAGGATTATAAATAGAAGCAACTAACTTACCATCCTCACCTGGTTTAGGGGGAGGAAACAACAAACCTTTCTGACCCTTCTTCTTCTTGTTTGGATTCTTACGGCATCTATCCAAATGACCCCACAATCCAGAAGTGCCATTTCTTCCTGTGTGAGCAGCAAAGGAGCGCAAACAATGATGACATTTGGCTTTCTCTTCACTTATCCTTGTGAACTGCAACCATACATCAGATGTAACTTTAGGCTTCTCTTTGTCTGCATCATCTTCTATAATTGTAACTTCATTAGGAGGTGTAGATTGAGCTTCAACTCCAGGTGTAGATTGAGCTCCAACTCCAGCTGTACATTGGCTAGGTACATTAGATGATCCAACTCCAGTTTGAGGTGTATGTGTGTCTTGACTGGGTTCTTCCATGCTGGTTCCTGTTACAAATAACAAGAAATGAAAGATATTCAATGATTATGTGAGCAAGAACACTAAGTCACTAATACTAGTAGCTCATACACACATCAGAGTTACAAACTTACAAACATCAGTACATCAGAAGAAAAAAATCAAAAAAAAAAAAATCAAAACCCCTAACCTAATACATATCAAAACCCCAAATCAAAACCCCCAAATCAAAACAAATCTGAACTAAAAACAAAACCCTAATTCATAAATCTATGGTTTCATTCAAAATAATCAAAACCCCTAACCTAATACATATCAAAACCCCAAATCGAAACCCCCAAATCTGAACTAAAAACAAAACCCTAATTCATAAATCTAGGGTTTCATTCAAAATAATCAAAAATCCGTAACAAACTAACAACTATCAAGTTACAACCACAGATTCACAGATTCTCAAAAAGAACAGAAACAAATATCAAATGAAGGAAAGGAAAACGAATCTCTGATGAGTGATGACTTACAGTTACTGAGTGAGTTGTTGTTGTATGACTTGTATTCGTTAATCATGGATGATATTGAAAGTTTGAAACTGAGAATCTGAAAAACAATCGCCTCAGGATCGAGAGGAAGAAGAAGAAGCAGCCTAAACCTAATACTTCTGCTAGAGAAACGGAAAAGAAAAAAGAAAAAAGAAAATGAAATTATGTGAAAAGAGGACTTATATAGGTAGGGTTATCAAAATGGAGGGTCAGGATTAGGGATAGGTATAGAAATCAAAGGTTGTAATTTGTCGGTTTTATATGGCTCGGCTCGGCCGGCTTTTGGGGCGATACCGTGCGCCGAGCCGAGTATACCTCGGTTTTGAAATTGAATACCGAGGCCGGCCGGAGGTATGTCGGTAGTGAACGGTGCGTCGCCGGTTCTGGCGGTGCCGGCACGGTTTCTCGGCCCGGCCGGTTTCCTGTGCAGGCCTATTCTTAATCACGAAACATGCTATGCCTATAACAAACAGCTCATTGAGCAGTGATATATTAGAATCTAACAGTTCACAAACAAAACTATAAGAATAACGATTCTAAGCACTCTTTAGGCATCAAGTACCCCTTCCTAAATGACATAAATTATTCCAGTAAGTCAACATAGAACATCACTTATATACCAGGTTCGCCAATTCAACCTTCCCTGGTCACAGACACTCCTGGATTCGCCAATTCAACCTTCCTCTTGGGGAAACCTCTTCTAAATAACCTTGTCAAAACTGAAGGTCGCTAAAATCACAGCTAGAAACTTGCTGAATGGCAGTTAATGGTATTAAGGTACATGCACGTAAGTTTACTAGCATTACATCGTCATTTTCCAACTACATAGTGCTACTAGGACTAACTAGAATTATTTGTGCCACATTTCAAGTGCTAAATTTTCTAGGTCATGGAAAACCTCAAGCTAATGAGGTGTTTCTGTGAAATCTCAGTCGATACAATTCTGTCAAAATTCTAATTTTTAACCATATGGGAAAAAATTGTGTTTCAATGTTCAGATGAAATAAGAAATGGAAAGCATAAAAGACCATGATACAATCTCCGATCAAAATGCTATGGGGAGTTGGTAATGTGCCTATAAATACTTCAAGATTGAGGTATCTCATATTTTTACGCTAATACCGCAACAGAGACAAGATCGCCAACAGAAAATTTTGCACCGACTGCAGTCATGAATGGTAGTTAATGACAGAATGGAAACGTGCTATCACAAAGAACTCTGCTTGTACGTTCTTGTGAAACGTATTGATGAATGAAACTATCAAGTACTTGTAACTCAAATATAGACGCAGGACAGTAACAGCTACATGGTCCCACTTTTATTTTACTAATTTGGACTCACAATAGTCACCATCATGGAAATAACAGTACGCATTTCAACAGTACTCCTAAATGAGGAAGGCTATTATTGGGGCGTCACATTCCAATAGAGGGGCTTCACTTGGATTTCTAGTGACCAGAAAATTGGTTATGGGGTATTCTTGATTCAATACAAAATGTCTAGATTACCCTTTAACTAAAATCAAAACCTAAAAACTAAAGCTAAAATCAAAACCTAATTCTCATTCAAAGATCTGCTCCTCCTCTTCTTCTCCTTCTTCTTAACTTCCTCTCCTTCATCAACCATAAATCATTCCCTCTTTTTTTTTCAATCAAAATCATTTCACCATCTTCGATTAATCGAAGGTTCGAAAAACTTATAATCTTCGATATTAAAGGTGCGGAAGAAGCATATTGATAGAAGTGATGGTAATCAACAAACTAATTGCATCTGAAATGGTTAGATTGATTGAAATCTTAGGGAAAAAAAAAGGTTTCAGAACCAGTTACGGTTGGGTTTTCCTCAACAAAACCCAACCGTAACTGTTTTACAGTTGGGTTCGACAAAAAAAAATTCAGCCGTAACTCAGTTACGGCTAGGTTCGATCACAAAAAACCAGTATGTAATCGTTTTACAGTTGGGTTCGGAAAAAAAAAACCAGTAAGAATCGATTTACAACTGGGTTTTGACCAAAAAAAACCAAGCGTAATCGATTTACAGTTGGGTTTTGACAAAAAACCAGCCGTGAATCGGGTTTAAAATTGGGTTTTCTTAATTTTAACTAGTTACGGCTAAGAGTTCATCATCACCTAACCGTAAATTTGTCTTACGGTTGGCTACGAAGGAAAAACCCAACCGTAAACGGCTCTGAAAAGCTAAAAAAATCAACTTTTTTTACTTACTTTCATCAATTTTGAGAAATAAAAAGAACATTGTTTGGGTGATTTGAAACCTAGGGTTTACTTAGAAAAAAATCTCCAAAGTTTCTCATTTTTTCAACTTTTTCTTCCCACCAAAATCACTTAATATGATTTTTTATCACTAATTATATAAAAAATCTTATCAATCCAATTATTAGTTAACTATATTATTAATCTAACCACATAAGGGTTGTTTAGTCATTATAAAATTATTTTAGATAAGGGGTTTTTAATATTACTTATGGATAACCCGTTTTTGTCCTATTAGGTGATGTCCCTCTTTTGGAATGTGACGCCCCAATAATAGCCTTCTAAATGAGCTATCCAATGTATAAAGACGACAAGCTAAAGTGGTTCAGCTGAACTATCAAAAAAGTGGACTAGTTCCATCTAACAAGTAATACTACCAGTTTCTATCTTAACCACGCTTAAACCAGAACTGAACCCTCCCATTTAGATATTTTCTGCTGAAATTTATACTGCTCTCCAGTTAACTCTAAATTGTCATGATAATAAGTGGATCGAAAGTTAATTTTTAAATGAGATGCATGTGCAGAAGTGATTGGTACTGGGTGGGAGTGAACACCAAATGCATATATTTATCATCTGTAATTGTGAAGACATCAAATTGAGAAACTACGAAATACATACCTCAAGATCAGGGCACAGATAGAAAAGTGGGTCACGTGCATCAACAACCATTACAAAGCTGGGAAGAACGATGTGTGATGGATTATAATTGCAGAATGCAATGAAATGTACGCGCAAGATCACCATAACAAGAACAAAGTTCACAAATCTGTTTAAATGGATGCAAAAAGGAAAAGATCACCGAGAGCCTGAATAGCTAAAGTGCTAAACATACTGGACGCAAACTATAAGATACCACTGACAAGTCTATCAATCAACATCAGTATAACACTCTGGTAAATGTCAGACCAACTCATGCTTGCATTATATGTTTTGTGGGTTTAAACATATCTGAAGTTCCAGTAACTAATAGTTGTATACAGAATCACCTAATTATGCCATATTTCGAAAGAAAAACAAAATCTAAAGCTTACTGGAAACACAAGCTTCCATCAGTCACCAATGAGGTAAGTCTGGAACCAACATCTCGTAGCATATTGCTTAGGCTGAGATCCACATTGTACCAGAAGAAGTTTTTCATCAGTGTTATTATCCTTTGCACCAACAGTTTGTCACACTTACCTGGATCAACGACCTACGAAGAAAATTGGATACCACCAGGAAGATTAAAAACCTAGACAATATGGATGCAAACTCTCTTACAGTAGCAGTAGCAGTAGCAGTAACACCAAAAAGAGACTCGATATATTCAGCAACATCCATATAATATACTTTATTAATACAACAAATATATACCCTTTATGCCAGATGATGGAAGAATGGTTGCTGATGCAATTTCATGATGGCATTCCCCGTGTATATATATTTTCAGTCTTCCTTTTTGTCCCTTTCTCAATTATGCATCTCAAGAATTGTACAATGGCATAAGCATTCATAATGTATATAAGTTTTCGCCATGCACCACAGATGATAAATTATAAATTTGGTAATGAAATTAAACCAAAAAATATCTGTATCTTAACACTCTGGCATTACATAGTGTGGCTGAAAATGTCAACCCAAGTTATAAAAGTTTTTGTAAGCAGACTTGACAATGAAGTTGCCAAAAATGGTCAAAGCCCATACAAGTCTGTCTTAATCATGATGCATGCTATAACAGCTAGATATTGGAATCTACGAGTTGACTAGCGAAGCTATAAGATAAAGGATTTTTAGCAGACTCTTTAGGTGTCAAGTATCCATCTAGATTCCAGATATTAATAACTGTGCCCCTTCCTAAATGCCATGAGTTATCCATCTAGTTGAGTCCATCCTAAATTTAAAGATCTAAATCTCTAACAGCTGTACATCTATCAAAAGTGCAGTCCCATGCTGTTGTGCTTCCGCAGTAAAAAACTTATGTTCTAACTGATGGGACCATGCTGCTAGCTTAAAGTGGACCACTACCACGCTAGAAAGTACTAATGTCTCAGATTACTGGCCAGTGACAGACACTCCTAGATTCGCCAACTCAACATTCCTCTTGAGGAAACCTCTGTTAAATGACCTTTGTCAAAATGAATGTCGTTAAAATCAGAGCTGCCAATTTGTTAAACAGCAGTTAATATATGGAGTTGAGGTGCACTCATGTAAGTTTACTAGCATCATGACGTCCTTTTCCCAATTACGTAGTACTACTAGGACTAGCTAGAGTTGTTTGTGCCACATTTCAAGTGCTAAATTCTGAAGGTCATGGTATACGTCAAGCTAGTTAGGTGTTTTCGTGAAATCTCAGTTGATGCAATTCTTAAAAAATCTTAATTTTTGACCATATGGACAAGAACAGTGTTTCAATGTTCGGATGAAATTGGAATGTAAAGCATAAAAAACACAAAGATAATCCCAAAAGTCAGATAATGTGCCTATAAATGCTTCAAAACTGAGCTATCTAATAATAATACCGCAACAGAGACAAGATCGCCAAATGCAAATTTAGCACCAGTTGCAGTCAAGAATGGTAGTTAATGACAGAATGGAAACGTATTATCTAAGAGAACTCTGCTTGGTGAAATTTATAGATGAACGCAGGCAAACTTAGGTGTAGCTTTTTTCAAACTACCATTTTTACCGATATGATACAACACTAACATAACAGGAGTGGATGCAGTATCAGTCGAAATATATATATAATTAAACTATAAATTTGAGTACCCTAACATTGTATAACAAATAACGTATAGAAACAAGACGAAAATACATTCCCTTGATACTACCAGAAAATCCCTCACTTTCCACAATTAATATGTAGCTCATTCAGCTCAGATTGATTGAGCTTCCCTGTCCATCAAGTAAGAAAAATTCTGAGAAATCCATGAAATAAAAAGGCGAGCAAATAATAACTTTACATTTTACTACTTTAGGCAGTACCTGTACTATTATCCCTGACAATTTCCTTATCTACTTTGTCAATAAAAGCAATTGCTTTTCCACATTTTCTCAATAGAGATACTTCATCAACAGCTCCATCACATACAATTTCATAACTCGAAATAATTTTGTCGACCATACTTCCCACAGATTGTCTCTGCTTAATTAGAAAAGAAAACATAACAATGAACAGATTAGGAAACAGGAGAAACTGACAGCAGTTTCACACCCTTGACATATGCACACTCAATACTCAAACCAGGTTCTCACCAGTTTTCTATCCTAAGTGTCTCCATCTCCATTGCTCTTCTCAATGCTGCCTCCCACGGGCACATCATTTGTCAGTACTTTTCCTTGAACATCGAAAAGCTTTTTCTCTTCGCCAACACCAATCTATATGTGGAGAACAGCAGGACAAAATGAACAATACAAGAGATGGAGAATTTAAATAAGTACACACTTAACATATGCACACTCAATACTCAAACTAGGTTCTCACCAGTTTTCTACTCAAAGCATCTACAGCTCCATTGCTCTTCTCAATACTGCATCCCATGGGCTCATCATTTGTCAGTACTTTTCCTTGAACATCCGAAAGTTTTTTCTCTTCGCCAACACCAATCTATATGTGGAGAACAGCAGAACAAAATGAATGATACAAGAGATGGAGAATTTAAATAAGTACACACTTAACATATGCACATCCACATACTAAAACTAGGTTCTCACCAGTTTTATACTCAAAGTGTGTCCAGCTCCATTGTTCATCTCAATACCGCGTCCCATGGGCTCATCATTTTTCGGTACTTTTACTTGAATAGAGGAAAGTTTTTTCTCTTCTCCAACACCGATCTATATGAGGAGAACAGCAGGACAAAATGAATGTTACAAGAGATGGAGAATTTAAATAAGTACACACTTAACATATGCACATCCACATGCTCAAACAAGGTTCTCACCAGTTTTCTGCTCAAAATGTCTCCGGCTCCATTGCTTTTCTCCATGCTCCGTCTCATGAGCTCATCTTTAAGTCCTTTCCCCGGGATATCAAAAACTTTTCTCTCTTCCCAGATTTCAATCTACACAAGAAGGAGAAGAAGAACAATACACAAGAAAGATAAAATAGCTTAGTAACCCAACAGAAGGCCTTATTTTCAATGTTTATCCAACAAGGAATTGCATTGTGCAGCAAGTAAAAGTTAACTGACCATACCAATCGTTGGGCGGCATTCTTGTCAGACTCTGCTCCATTTTCAACTATATTACGGACAGCTTTTGGAAGAACTTTCCAAAATTCAACAATAAACTCTGGCCCCTTACTCCGACTGTTCTGTAGTATATCATTTGCTAGATACAGAAAAGCCAACCTCTGCTCTCTAGGGGAACAATGGAACTGTCTAGCCCATGTTTCAACAAGTTGCTTAGCTTTTTTCCGGTGAAACATACACCAGTGTAATACGGCTACATGGACTTAAGGAGAGCAATCAATGAACATAGAAAGGTACAAGAGTGGCATAGAACAAAGTCTAAGACTACCCCCAAATAAGGTTACAACATATTCCCACCACCAAATAAGATTACTCAAATAGTGGATTGTTCACAAACAAATATGGAGTCTGCGTAGCCGTAAATCAACCAATTGAATAAGATTACTACAACCAGACACACTGGTTACATGTTTTGACAAATTACTAACCAAGATAGGCAATTTTCTCAACTGGAAAAGAAAAATAAACATAGTATAAGCAAAAAGGATACTCTGAATGCTCAACTGTGAACAATCAAGCTTGGCTAGCTTCTGTACCAAAAGGTGTCCATTGTATGTGAGATTCATCTTCACGAAATATAACCTGCTGAATGAAAAACAAGATGAAACCTATGAAGCTAAAAGAAACAAAATTAAAGTAATTAAGGGTAGACTTCTGCAGAGTTAGCAAAATAATATAGCTTAACCTAAAGATAAGAAAGTAAGAAAACACTCCCGTAAAGTTGGATTGGTGGTATAAAGACATAATGACAGTAGCCTACGTATATTACTCCCTAAGACAATGTCAGTAACATTTAGGTTCAAAATGAATCTGAAATCTGAACGAAGATTACCAGATTATAAGTAGGTACCCAGGGTCTCATCCTCCAACAGCTGGTTGAAAGGTTGAGCATGGCTTTCTGTCTCCTCAATTTCAACTGACTCCATCATCTTTGTATCTTCTTCCCCTGATTCTTTCAACGAAACTAAAGTTTTCTTGTGAGGAAATACTATACCAAAATGTTCTTTAAAATCCATGATACTTTTCGAGGTTGAAGCTTTTGGGTTGTGAATGTCAGGGACGGAGCTGTGTATGATCTAAGGGGGACTGCTGTCCCCCTAGAATTTCTTAATTCCATAATTAGGCTTTGCATAATTATTATTTTAGGCTTGAAAAATTTAAGCGTTTATAGATTTCCCCCCCATATTTGTGTATATATATTACATAGAGAGCCTTGAATATTTTACTATACATTTTAACAACTACTGATATTAGGTACTTATCATACAAAAATTTTCTTAAATATCAAAATTATGTAGGAAAGAAGTGAAAAATATCAAAATATTAAATCCAACCATAAATTTAAACATCTAACAACTTATTGGATATTTTGGTGACATCATTTGAAGGAAAATACCAAGGCCTAAAAAAAATTACTCGCATCTTACAGATTGAGTCGCAATTTGTCCCTCAAGAGGAAATACCTTTAGATACACATGTTGAGTCGCAATCTGTTGTTACTAATACTATTTCTCTTGGAAAGTTCTCACATGATTCTTCAACTAAAAATTGGAATCACGCCATCATTATAGAGACTTCTATTGAAGTTACTTCTTGGAATTCTATTGGTATTGAAATTGCAAATCGATTTTTGTTAGATGTTGGTAATGATATTTTTCCATTTGCAGCAAAAAAAACATTTTTCTTTGCTTCTCGGAAGACAAAAAAACTTTTATTAAGTGATGGCCATTAGGATTTTGATGGATTATTCATAAGATTGATGCCTCGGTGGAACAAAACTAATTTCGTTGAATTACCGGTTCTTGTATCAGTAGATACTTGGATGGAGGTGAAAGGAGTTGCTTTTTATCTTTGGGGAAATAAACTATTTGAAGAACTGGGTTTACTTTTTGGTGGTCTTTTGGAGGTTCATGCAACTACTTTAACTTGGAATGACGCTTCATCCATTAGATTAAAGTTCGGGAATTATAATGGTCTTAATACCTCTTTCATATTTTGATTTGGGTCTTATTCTTTTCTAGTGCATATTTCTCAGTTCAACATTATTGATGGAATTTTTGATCAATCTCATCATAAGATTACGATTCATAATTTGGAGATAGTTTCTGCACCTCCAGCTGTAGATACGCTACCAAATCTGAAATCCAATGTGGAATGTCCGAGTATTCCTCGTAATATTCTGAGACCCCATGATTCTCGCCGGAAGAATATGTTCAAGAAATTTTCTCTCGCTGAAAAAGGAAAGTCTGTTACAGTAAATTCAGATTTTGAATTTACCTCCAATTCTAGCGGTAAAAGAACCATATTATCGGATATGGATTCGGGTGCCTCAACATCAGATACTACTTCAACTGACACGGATAACAAAAAACTTTCTACACGTGCATTAGATTTTATTTCAAATTTAAATTCTTCAACGACCTCTAACATTAATTCTTCAACGTCTCTCTAGCATAATTTTCAAAATGAGGATGAAGTGAATGAATACTTGAAAACAGTTGTTTCCATTCCTTACTTACAAATGATTGATTCAACTGAAGTCTCACCTTCTTCTATGAAAATTATAATCCCTCCAAAGCAAATTACTTCATCTCGGAATGCAAAGAGGTTTGATTTATTTCTAAATACTTTTAATAAAATGGATCACTTTAAAACTGAAGGTTGATCAAATTCTTAGAAGGGATTTTGAAAAAGTTTTAGTGCAGATGAGTTTAATTTTTCCTATGAATTGTATTCACTTCATGAAGAAATTGATGATGCTATGATGGACACTTTGAGAATGCACCTCCATAACTTCAATTTGGAGCATATGAATGCTCCTTAGGGTATTCTTCTTGGTATGGTTTTAAGGATCTTATTTTTTTTATGGATTTCACAATCATCTGTTGGAATATTAGGGGTCTCAATGATTTAAATCGAAGAGATATTGTAAAAAAAGAAAATTATTGATTGGAAGCCGGCCATTGTGTTGTTGCAGGAAACTAAAATTCAACAATGTAATGATCTTTTAGTTTGGCAATGTTGGAGAAAGAAATCTGTAAGGTCTCCTTCTCAAGGGAGTTCTGGAGGAATTTTATGTGTGTGGGATTCATCAAAATTAGATGTCATTGATTCTCTTATTAGACCTTATTCCATAACAATTCCGTACAAGACTATTGCTAATTCCTTTGAATGGATGTTCACAGGTGTGTATGCACCTTGTGCTTCTTACATTGATGAAGTTAGATTATTCTAGAGGGAAATTGAGGAAGTTAGATGTCTCTGGCAGCTTCCTTGGGTTTTAGGTGGAGATTTCAATGAAATTAGATATTCTCATGAGAGAACTTCATGTGGTGATTCTACTTCTGGAATGTGTAAATTTAATAACTTCATCTTTCGGCACCGTTTGATTGATCTTTCCTTAATTGGAGCATCGTTTACTTGGACTAATAATCAGTCTCAAATCATCAGAAATCGAATTAATAGAATCTTTGTCTCTCCTGCTTGGATTTTTTTTTACTTTTTACCCTCGTCCAACAAGCTCTTAAAATGATGGGATACAAATGCAAGCAACACTTATGGGTCAATTTGTGAACGACATGGAAAAATCGTTCATAAAAAGATGGGATACAAAAAAAATTGAACGTACATCTGAACAGAGCCATCCAGCGTTACAAAATTCCAAACAAGGGGTTCAAAATCTTTGATTGCAAGTGCCCCGTAATTATTACGAGTAAAGATATTCTCCTTTTGCAAGTTGGTCACTGACATCACATCACATCCTAGACCTAGACTGAGTTTTAGTTTTGACTTTTGGCAAACATCAAAGACCATTGCTTTCATATGTCAGTCAGTCTTTCCTGTACAGTAAAAATACCAAGTACGTCAGATTGCTTTTGTTTTTCAAATCCCCAACATGTGGTTTCAATTCAAACCCGGCTAATGCATTGGTTAGTAAAATAAAAATGATACCCCCGGATGACGATACTCTCGTTTTATCATGCCAAATGATATACCCTCGGCTACACAATTCTTTTGTTTAAATAATTTGGAGCACAAGGCTGATCACTATTCCGGTGAAGGTGATATATCCAGTTTCAGCATCTTTGAAACCTACTCTTTGGCTCTAGGTTTTAATAATTTTCACAACATCTTAATTTTGGGTTTTCCTTTCCTCGGCTTGATTTTTGCTATCGAGTTGTTTTTATTTTGTTGTTGTTGTTGTATTCCTTGGTGGTTGGTACCCTTTCTTTGATCAATATATGCAATTGGTACTGGGTACTGATATCAGCAGGGTACTGATATCAGCATTTTGAGTTTGAAATTCCTCGCCAGCACCAAATTCTTTGCCCAAAACAAATTAATAAAGAAAAAAAAAACACAAACATATGCACACAGGTCTCATCAGAAGAGATCTTGCTTGATGCACTTAAAAAGCAATTTGTATATTGAAAGAATACCAAACATATGGAGAGATTTAAAACCGTTAAGTTCAAGAACCAGCAGAATTTCTTTATAAGAGCAAGTCTTATGGTGGAATCCATCCATCTTCCACGCCACCTCAGCACTTGGAACCGTGGATGGAAGCGCAAGTCTAATGGTGGAATAGTAGAAATGCTATTAAGAATGGCGTAAAACGCCATTCTTAATGGAGTTTTTTCTCAGCCGTTAGATTCTCAACAACTCAATTTAAATCTACGGATTAAAAAAAACGTCATTCTTAATGGCATAAAACGCTATTTTTAATAGCGTTTTTTGTCTTTTTTACGCTATTCTTATTGGCGTTTTACGCCATTCTTATTAGCGTTTTACGTTATTCTTATTAACGTTTTTGATGGATTCCACGCAACGTTCCACCAAATCATGGAACCTTGCTTAGATTTTGTGTGGAAAACACCAACTTGGAAGCCACTAGACTTGGCATTCCATGAATTTTCCACACTTGATAGATAACACCATAAGACTTGCTCTAAAAAGATTCCATTCACGAACCAAATATCAAACTAAATATCAAACTAGAAGGTGTGATCACTATTTAATTTTTTTGGATATGTCAAGTGCTTGCAACTCAAACAAGGTTTTTTTATTATTTTTTTTGATGCATCAAAGAAGATTGAAAGACAGTAACAGCTACCTCGTCCCACTTTTATCTTACTAATTTGGACTCACAATAGTCAGCACCATGGAAATGACGATAAGCAATTTGGATATGTCAGCACCATGGAAACGACGATACGCATTTCAACAGTAACAACCTACAATGGTTCAGCTGAACTAGCAAAAAAAAAGTGGACTATAATATTAGTTCCTTTAAATAAGTAATGCTACCATTTCCTATCCTACCATACTTAAACCAGTACTGAACCTCCCCGTTAGATATTTCCTGCCAACATTCATATTGTTGTCCAATTAACTCCAACTTAGAAAAGAGAGTCACATGCATCAGAAATCATTACAAGCTGGGAAGATCGATATGTGATGGATTACAATTGCAGGTTGTAATAAAATGTATGCACTGTTGGGTTATCACGTCTCATGGCCCAACAAGTTTGGATGCCCCTTAACTAATGAGGGGAGTAACATAGCAGTTGCCCTTGTTATGTTATAACAAGGCAAAAGGCATCAGGAGACGATCAAGAGTTTCATTTCTTCAAAACCCGTAGAGAGAACAAGAAAGAGAAAGAGAAAGAGAGGAAGAAGAGAAAGAGAGTGAGAGAGAATTAAGCCACCATTTTTGGTGAGATTAGAGGCATCTTGAAGAGGAGAAGAAAGGGTTCTTGTTGAAGGATCTTTTGGTTGTTGTGGTGGAGAATTGATTGATCAATTTCCACATCTCTTCAAAAGGGGAAAAATCTAGGGTTTGTCAAACCCTAGTAGTAAGTATCTCAAATCACTTCTAATTCTTAAATTGATAGTGAATCTCATATTATATATGAATGAATTGTTGATCCATCCTTAGGGGTGAGTGTAATTAGGCAAATTGATATCCAAGTGCTATAGGCACCTTGAGGTTGTTGTTATCCCCAAATTTGGGAGAATTGTGTGTAACCCATTATTGTTATAGTGGAAGATTTGCCCGTGGTTTTTTACCCTTCACCTTGGAGGGGTTTTTTCCACGTAATTGCCGGTGTTGTGTGATTGCTTCTATATCGTCATAGTTTGTGTATTTCCGCATTGTGTTTCATTGCTCGTGTAGGTTTCGTATTGCGCATAGCGGCTCGGATTTCGTAAGTCTCCCCCGACAAGTGGTATCAGAGCTTTTGGGTTGAGCTAATCCTGTGCAATGGCGGAAGCTAGCACTAGTAATAGAATGGTCAATTTGACCGGTGAGAACTTTGTCATATGGAAGGCGAAGATGGAAGATTGGTTATATTGTAAAGATCTCTATGGTCCAATAGAGAGCAAGGGAGTAAGGCCTGAGGCGACAAGTGCAGAAGATTGGAAGGTTACTAATCGAAAAGCAGTTGGTTATATTCGTCAGTGGATTGATGATAGCATTTTTCATCATGTGGCTAGTGAGACACTAGCATATCCTTTGTGGACCAAGTTAGAGGAGATATATGATCAGCAGTCTCCTTGTGAAAAAGCTCTTCTATTCAAAAAGCTTGGAAAGCTGTGTTACAAGGAAGGGAGTTCAATGGCGCAACATTTAAATGAAATGAAGGGTATCATGAATCAGCTTACATCTATGGACCTCAAAATTCCTGAAGAGGTTCAAGCTTATTTGTTGCTAAATACTTTACCAGACAGTTGGGAGCCATTGAGGAATTGTCTCGGTTATTCTGCTCCAGACAAGAAGTTGAACATGACTGTTGCAACTAGCAGTTTGCTGAGTGAAGAAGTTAGAAGAAGGTCATTAGACTCATCTCATTCAGAAGCTCTTGTGACAGAAAATCGGGGTAGAAGAAAAGACAGAAGACAAGTTGGCCGTAGCAAGTCAAGGGGTAAATCAAAGTCCAGAAAGGAAGTTGAATGTTGGAACTGTCATACGAGAGGTCATTATTCAAATGAATGCAGGAAGCCGAAGCAAGAACACAAGAAGGGGAAAGGAAATGATAACCAAGACAATGGTGTTGCAGCTACTGTGACAAATGATGATATCATTGTATTCTCAGATTGTAATGATGTTTGTGTTAGTTTTGCAGGTTGATTCGAAGGGATAGTTGATTCAGGTGCATCTTATCATGCTACTCCTCATGAAGATGTATTTACCTCCTACAAGGCTGGTGACTTTGGGTCAGTCAGAATGGGCAACAGTGGTGTTGCGAAAATTGTAGGAATGGGTGATGTGAAGGTTGAGACCAGTGTTGGCTGTACGTTGGTTCTCAGAAATGTGCGACATGTACCAGATCTTCGTTTGAATCTAATGTCACCAGGAGTGTTAGATGATGAAGGGTACAACAATCACTTGGGTGATGGCAAATGGAAGCTAAGCAAGGGCTCCATGGTTATTGCAAGAGGCAAGAAGTGTGGCACATTGTACAAGACACAAGTGAAGGTGTTGAAAGGTGAGTTGAATGTTGTTGACAAAGATTCAATCTCCGAGTTGTGGCATAGAAGACTTGGTCATCTTAGTGAGAAGGGAATTCAAATCCTCACCAAAAGACAAGTTTTGCCAAATGCCAAAGGTATGCAATTGGGTAAGTGTACTCATTGTTTAGTTGGTAAACAAACTAGAGTCTCTTTTCATAAAGCTTTACCCAAGCGCAATTCTGGTATTATTGATCTTGTTCATTCTGATGTATGTGGACCTTTAAGGGTCAAAACACTTGGTGGTGCTGTTTATTTTGTTACTTTCATAGATGATGCTTCAAGGAAGGTTTGGTCATATGCAATCAAGACCAAAGATGATGTTGTTCCTGTGTTCAAGATGTTTCATAGCATGGTGGAAAGAGAAACAGGTAGAACCTTGAAGTGCCTTCGTTCGACAACGGGGAGAGTACATTGGGCCACTTGAAGTGTATTGCAAGAGCATGGGTATACGTCATGAACAATCAGACCAAGACTCCACAACATAATGGTGTTGCAGAGAGGATGAACCGCACTATTCTTGAGAGAATAAGGTGCATGTTATCTCATTCCAAGTTGCATAAGCATTTCTGGGGTGAAGCAATGAATACTGCTGTGTATTTGATCAATCGATCTCCTTCAAGACCGCTAGATGGAGAAGTAGCAGAAAAGGTATGGAGAGACAAAGAGCCTACTTATGATCACTTGAAAGTGTTTGGTTGCGGTCATTTGTTCATATCCCAAAAGATCGAGAGATCAAAGCTTGACGACAAAGCAAAGCGTGTGTGTTCCTAGGCTATGGAACAGAGAAGTTTGGTTACAGATTTTGGGATCCAGTTGAGAAGAAGGTTATCAGAAGTAGGGATGCAGTATTCCTTGAAGACCAGACAATTGAAGACTTTGAGAAGATTGAGATGCCAAAGCTTCAAGATGATATGACCTTGGATCCAAATCCAGTTGTTCCTACTCTTGAACAACATGATGATGATGTTGATGGTAATGGCAATGAAGATGAAGCTCATGAAGATGTTCCAGTGGGTGATGTTGAGCAAGAAGTGCAGAACAACAACAACCGTGAGAAGCTGAGTTGAGAAGATCCAAAGCAGGACCAGATTACCTTCAACAAAGTATCCACCACATGAGTATGTGATGCTCACAGATGCAGGTGAACCAGAGTCTTATGAAGAAGCTCTTAGTGTTCCTGAAAGTCAGAAGTGGTTGAAATCCATGAAAGAAGAGGTTGGCTCTTTAGATGAGAATGACACTTTTGATTTGGTTGACAAGCCTGAGAACCAGAAAATTCTGAAGAACAAGTGGGTGTACAGAATCAAGACTGAAGATGGTAACTCACAACCAAGGTACAAAGCACGCTTAGTTGTGAAGGGTTATGAGCAGAGAAAGGGTGTTGACTTTGACGAGATTTTCTCACCGGTGGTGAGATTTTCTTCTATTCGGGTTGTCTTGGCAATAGCCGCTAGTTTGGATCTTGAGATAGAACAACTAGATGTCAAGACAGCATTTCTTCACGGTGAGTTGGAGGAAGATGTGTATATGGCACAACCCGAGGGTTTTGAAGTCAAAGGCAAAGAGCACATGGTGTGCAAGCTAAAGAAGAGTCTTTATGGTTTGAAGCAAGCTCCAAGAAGATGGTACAAGAAGTTTGAATCGTTCATGAAGGAACATGGGTACAAGAGGACGGCTTCAGATCATTGTGTATTCATTCAAAAATTTGCTGATGGTGATTTTCTTACTCTTTTGCTATATGTTGATGACATGCTTATTGTTGGCAAAGATAAGAAAAAGATTGACAGGTTGAAGTCAGATCTGAGCAAGTCTTTTGCTATGAAAGACTTGGGTGCAGCAAAGCGTATTCTTGGCATGGAGATCACTCGTGATAGGAAAGCGAGGAAGCTATGGTTATCACAAGAAAGCTACATTGAGAAGGTGTTGCAAAGATTCAACATGGACAAGGCTGAGCCGGTAAGTTGTCCACTTGCAAACCATTTTAAGTTAACTCGTGATCAATGTCCTGTGAATGATGTTGAGAAACGGAAGATGGAGAAAATTCCTTATGCGTCCGCAGTTGGTAGTTTGATGTATGCAATGGTGTGTACAAGGCCGGATATAGCTCATGCAGTTGGAGTGGTAAGCGATTTCTATCAAATCTGCTATGGAGCATTGGGAAGCAGTGAAATGGATACTACGGTATTTGAGGGGTACTTCTAATATGTGTTTGTGCTATGGAGGTGACAAGCGAGTTAGTTGGTTACACAGATTCAGATTTGGCGGTGCTCAAGACAGGTCTCAAGTCTACATCGGGTTACTTATTTACCTATGCGGGGGAGCCGTGTCTTGGCAATCCAAGTTACAAAAATGTGTGGCATTGTCTACTACAGAGGCGAGTACATTGCAGCTACAGAGAGTTGCAAGGAGATGATATGGATGAAGAGGTTTGTTAGAGAACTCGGTGTGAAGCAACGAGAGGTTCATCGTTTCTTGTGACAGCCAGAGTGCCATCCATCTCAGCAAGAATTCGAGTTTTCACTCGAGGTCCAAGCACATCAATATTAGGTATCAGTGGATACAAGAAGTTCTTGAAGAGAAGGTCTTGTATATTGAGAAGATCCATACAGATGACAACGGTTCTGATATGATGACAAAGTCGCTACCAAAATACAAGCATGTGTATTTCTGCAGCAGGGCAGGTTTGGTGGTGACGGGTACCTTGCCATAAGTCGTGAGGGGGAGATTGTTGGGTTATCACGTCTCATGGCCCAACAAGTTTGGATGCCCCTTAACTAATGAGGGGAGTAACATAGCAGTTGCCCTTGTTATGTTATAACAAGGCAAAAGGCATCAGGAGACGATCAAGAGTTTCATTTCTTCAAAACCCGTAGAGAGAAGAAGAAAGAGAAAGAGAAAGAGAGGAAGAAGAGAAAGAGAGTGAGAGAGAATTAAGCCACCATTTTTGGTGAGATTAGAGGCATCTTGAAGAGGAGAAGAAAGGGTTCTTGTTGAAGGATCTTTTGGTTGTTGTGGTGGAGAATTGATTGATCAATTTCCACATCTCTTCAAAAGGGGAAAAATCTAGGGTTTGTCAAACCCTAGTAGTAAGTATCTCAAATCACTTCTAATTCTTAAATTGATAGTGAATCTCATATTATATATGAATGAATTGTTGATCCATCCTTAGGGGTGAGTGTAATTAGGCAAATTGATATCCAAGTGCTATAGGCACCTTGAGGTTGTTGTTATCCCCAAATTTGGGAGAATTGTGTGTAACCCATTATTGTTATAGTGGAAGATTTGCCCGTGGTTTTTTACCCTTCACCTTGGAGGGGTTTTTTCCACGTAATTGCCGGTGTTGTGTGATTGCTTCTATATCGTCATAGTTTGTGTATTTCCGCATTGTGTTTCATTGCTCGTGTAGGTTTCGTATTGCGCATAGCGGCTCGGATTTCGTAAGTCTCCCCCGACATGCACAAGAACAAAGCTCACAAATCCGTTAAAATGGATGCAAAAAGGAAAAGATCACCGAGAGCCTGAATAGCTAAAGCGCTAAACATCCAGACTTGACATCCAAGTTGCCAAAAAAAAAGTCTTTCTTAATCATGAAACATGCTATGCCTAAAACAAACAGCTCATTGAGAAGTAATATATTAGAATCTAACAGTTCACAAACAAAATTATAGTAAGGATTCTCAGCAAACTCTTTAGGTATCAAGTACCCCTAATGCCATAAATTATGCATGTAAGTCAACAAAGAACAACACTTATCAAACAGGTTCGACAATTCAACCTTCCCTGCTCATAGACACTCCTAGATTCGCCAATTCAACCTTCCTCTCGGGGAAACCTTTGCTAAATAACCTTGTCAAAACTGAAGGTCGCTAAAATCACAGCTCACAATTCGCTGAATGGCAGTTAATGGTATTAAGGGTACATGCACGTAAGTTTACTAGCATTACATCGTCATTTTCCAATTACATAGTGCTACTAGGACTAACTAGAATTGTTTGTGCCACATTTCAAGTGCTAAATTTTGTAGGTCATGGAAAACCTCAAGCTAATGAGGTGTTTCTGTGAAATCTCAGTCGATACAATTCTGTCAAAAATTCTAATTTTTTACCATATGGGAAAAAATTGTGTTTCAATGTTCAGATGAAATAAGAAATGGAAAGCATAAAAGACCATGATACAATCTCCAATCGAAATGCTACGGGGAGTTGGTAATGTGCGTATAAATGCTTCAAGATTGAGGTATCTCATATTTTTACGCTAATACCGCAACAGAGACAAGATCGTCAACAACAAATTTTGCACCGACTGCAGTCATGAATGGTAGTTAATGACAGAATGGAAACGTGCTATCACAAAGAACTCTGCTTGTACATTCTTGTGAAACATATTGATGAATGAAACTATCAAGTACTTGTAACTCAAATATAGATGCAGGATGGTAACAGCTACCTGGTCCCACTTTTATTTTACTAATTTGGACTCACAGTAGTCAGCATCATGGAAATGACAGTACGTATTTCAATAGTATTCCAAAATGAGCTATCCAATGTATAAAGACGACAAGCTAAAGTGGTTCAGCTGAACTATCAAAAAAGTGGACTAGTTCCTTTTAACAAGTAATACTACCAGTTCCTATCTTACCATACTTAAACCAGAACTGAACCCTTCCATTTAGATACTGCTCTCCAGTTAACTCTAACTTGTCATGATAAAAAGTGGATCGAAAGTTAATTTTTAACACTGTGATGCATGTGCTGAAGTGATTGGTACTGGGTGGGACTGAACACCAAATGCATATATTTATCATCTGTAATTGTGAAGACATCAAATTGAGAAACTACGAAATACATACCTCAAGATCAGGGCACAGATAGAAAAGTGGGTCACGTGCATCAACAACCATTACAAAGCTGGGAAGAACGATGTGTGATGGATTATAATTGCAGAATGCAATGAAATGTACGCGCAAGATCATCATAACAAGAACAAAGTTCACAAATCTGTTTAAATGGATGCAAAAAGGAAAAGATCACCGAGAGCCTGAATAGCTAAAGTGCTAAACATACTGGACGCAAACTATAAGATACCACTGACAAGTCTGTCAATCAACATCAGTATAACACTCTGGTAAATGTCAGACCAACTCATGCTTGCATTATATGTTTTGTGGGTTTAAACATATCTGAAGTTCCAGTAACTAATAGTTGTATACAGAATCACCTAATTATGCCATATTTCGAAAGAAAAACAAAATCTAAAGCTTACTGGAAACACAAGCTTCCATCAGTCACCAATGAGGTAAGTCTGGAACCAACATCTCGTAGCATATTGCTTAGGCTGAGATCCACATTGTACCAGAAGAAGTTTTTCATCAGTGTTATTATCCTTTGCACCAACAGTTTGTCACACTTAACTGGATCAACGACCTACGAAGCAAATTGGATACCACCAGGAAGATTAAAAACCAAGACAATATGGATGCAAATTCTCTTATAGTAGCAGCAGCAGTAACACCAAAAAGAGACTCGATATATTCAGCAACATCCATATAATATACCCTATTAATACAACAAATATATACCTTTTATGCCAGATGATGGAAGAATGGTTGCTGATGCAATTTCATGATGGCATTCCCCGTGTGTATATATTTTCAGTCTTCCTTTTTGTCCCTTTCTCAATTATGCATCTCAAGAATTGTACAATGGCATTCATTCATAATGTATATAAGTTTTCGCCATGCACCACAAATGATAAATTATAAATTTGGTAATGAAATTAAACCAAAAAATATCTGTATCTTAACACTCTGGCATTACATAGTGTGGCTGAAAATGTCAACCTAAGTTATAAAAGTTTTTGTAAGCAGACTTGACAATGAAGTTGCCAAAAATGGTCAAAGCCCATACAAGTCTGTCTTAATCATGATGCATGCTATAACAGCTAGATATTGGAATCTACCAGTTGACAAGCGAAGCTATAAGATAAAGGATTTTTATCAGACTCTTTAGGTGTCAAGTATCCATCTAGATTCCAGATATTAATAACTGTGCCCCTTCCTAAATGCCATGAGTTATCCATCTAGTTGAGTCCATCCTAAATTTAAAGATCTAAATCTCTAACAGCTGTACATCTATCAAAAGTGCAGTCCCATGCTGTTGTGCTTCCGCAGTAAAAAACTTATGTTCTAACTGATGGGACCATGCTGCTAACTTAAAGTGGACCACTACCACGCTAGAAAGTACTAATGTCTCAGATTACTGGCCAGTGACAGACACTCCTAGATTCGCCAACTCAACATTCCTCTTGAGGAAACCTCTGTTAAATGACCTTTGTCAAAATGAATGTCGTTAAAATCAGAGCTGCCAATTTGTTAAACAGCAGTTAATATATGGAGTTGAGGTGCACTCATGTAAGTTTACTAGCATCATGACGTCCTTTTCCCAATTACGTAGTACTACTAGGACTAGCTAGAATTGTTTGTGCCACATTTCAAGTGCTAAATTCTGAAGGTCATGGTATACGTCAAGCTAGTTAGGTGTTTTCGTGAAATCTCAGTTGATGCAATTCTTAAAAAATCTTAATTTTTGACCATATGGACAAGAACAGTGTTTCAATGTTTGGATGAAATTGGAATGTAAAGCATAAAAAAGACAAAGATAATCCCAAAAGTCAGATAATGTGCCTATAAATGCTTCAAAACTGAGCTATCTAATAATAATACCGCAACAGAGACAAGATCGCCAAATGCAAATTTAGCACCAGTTGCGGTCAAGAATGGTAGTTATTAATGACAGAATGGAAACGTATTATCTAAGAGAACTCTGCTTCTAGGTTCTGAAATTTATAGATGAACGCAGGCAAACTTAGGTGTAGCTTTTTTCAAACTACCATTTTTACCGATATGATACAACACTAACATAACAGGAGTGGATGCAGTATCAGTCGAAATATATATATAATTAAACTATAAATTTGAGTACCCTAACATTGTATAACAAATAACGTATAGAAACAAGACGAAAATACATTCCCTTGATACTACCAGAAAATCCCTCACTTTCCACAATTAATATGTAGCTCATTCAGCTCAGATTGATTGAGCATCCCTGTCCATCAAGTAAGAAAAATTCTGAGAAATCCATGAAATAAAAAGGCGAGCAAATAATAACTTTACATTTTACTACTTTAGGCAGTACCTGTACTATTATCCCTGACAATTTCCTTATCTACTTTGTCAATAAAAGCAATTGCTTTTCCACATTTTCTCAATAGAGATACTTCATCAACAGCTCCATCACATACAATTTCATAACTCGAAATAATTTTGTCGACCATACTTCCCACAGATTGTCTCTGCTTAATTAGAAAAGAAAACATAACAATGAACAGATTAGGAAACAGGAGAAACTGACAGCAGTTTCACACCCTTGACATATGCACACTCAATACTCAAACCAGGTTCTCACCAGTTTTCTATCCTAAGTGTCTCCATCTCCATTGCTCTTCTCAATGCTGCCTCCCACGGGAAAATCATTTGTCAGTACTTTTCCTTGAACATCAAAAAGCTTTTTCTCTTCGCCAACACCAATCTATATGTGGAGAACAGCAGGACAAAATGAACAATACAAGAGATGGAGAATTTAAATAAGTACACATTTAACATATGCACACTCAATACTCAAACTAGGTTCTCACCAGTTTTCTACTCAAAGCATCTACAGCTCCATTGCTCTTCTCAATACTGCATCCCATGGGCTCATCATTTGTCAGTACTTTTCCTTGAACATCCGAAAGTTTTTTCTCTTCGCCAACACCAATCTATATGTGGAGAACAGCAGGACAAAATGAACAAAAAGAGATGGAGAATTAAAATAAGTACACATTTAACATATGCACACTCAATACTCAAACTAGGTTCTCACCAGTTTTCTACTCAAAGCATCTACAGCTCCATTGCTCTTCTCAATACTGCATCCCATGGGCTCATCATTTGTCAGTACTTTTCCTTGAACATCCGAAAGTTTTTTCTCTTCGCAACACCAATCTATCAAAATGAACAATACAAGAGATGGAGAATTAAAATAAGTACACATACACTCACAAAATTCTCACCAGAAACTGATACATCCCAGGTTCTCACAGAATTTAAATAAGTAGTCTGCACATCCACATACTAAAACTAGGTTCTCACCAGTTTTATACTCAAAGTGTGTCCAGCTCCATTTTTCGTCTCAATACCGCGTCCCATGGGCTCATCATTTTTCGGTACTTTTACTTGAATAGAGGAAAGTTTTTTCTCTTCTCCAACACCGATCTATATGAGGAGAACAGCAGGACAAAATGAATGATACAAGAGATGGAGAATTTAAATAAGTACACACTTAACATATGCACATCCACATGCTCAAACAAGGTTCTCACCAGTTTTCTGCTCAAAATGTCTCCGGCTCCATTGCTTTTCTCCATGCTCCGTCTCATGAGCTCATCTTTAAGTCCTTTCCCAGGGATATCAAAAACTTTTCTCTCTTCCCAGATTTCAATCTACACAAGAAGGAGAAGAAGAACAATACACAAGAAAGATAAAATAGCTTAGTAACCCAACAGAAGGCCTTATTTTCAATGTTTATCCAACAAGGAATTGCATTGTGCTGCAAGTAAAAGTTAACTGACCATACCAATCGTTGGGCGGCATTCTTGTCAGACTCTGCTCCATTTTCAACTGTATTACGGACAGCTTTTGGAAGAACTTTCCAAAATTCAACAATAAACTCTGGCCCCTTACTCCGACTGTTCTGTAGTATATCATTTGCTAGATACAGAAAAGCCAACCTCTGCTCTCTAGGGGAATAATGGAACTGTCTAGCCCATGTTTCAACAAGTTGCTTAGCTTTTTTCCGGTGAAACATACACCAGTGTGATACGGCTACATGGACTTAAGGAGAGCAATCAATGAACATAGAAATGTACAAGAGTGGCATAGAACAAAGTCTAAGACTACCCCCAAATAAGGTTACAACATATTCCCACCACCAAATAAGATTACTCAAATAGTGGATTGTTCACAAACAAATATGGAGTCTGCGTAGCCGTAAATCAACCAATTGAATAAAATTACTACAACCAGACACACTGGTTACATGTTTTGACAAATTACCAACCAAGATAGGCAATTTTCTCCACTGGAAAAGAAAAAAAAACATAGTATAAGCAAAAAGGATACTCTGAATGCTCAACTGTGAACAATCAAGCTTGGCTAGCTTCTGTACCAAAAGGTGTCCATTGTATGTGAGACTCATCTTCACAAAATATAACCTGCTGAATGAAAAACAAGATGAAACCTATGAAGCTAAAAGAAACAAAATTGAAGTAAGGGTAGACTTCTGCAGAGTTAGCAAAATAATATAGCTTAACCTAAAGATAAGAAAGTAAGAAAACACTCCCGTAAAGTTGGATTGGTGGTATAAAGACATAATGACAGTAGCCTACGTATATTACTCCCTAAGACAATGTCAGTAACATTTAGGTTCAAAATGAATCTGAAATCTGAACGAAGATTACCAGATTATAAGTAGGTACCCAGGGTCTCATCCTCCAACAGCTGGTTGAAAGGTTGAGCATGGCTTTCTGTCTCCTCAATTTCAACTGACTCCATCATCTTTGTATCTTCTTCCCCTGATTCTTTCAACGAAACTAAAGTTTTCTTGTGAGGAAATACTATACCAAAATGTTCTTTAAAATCCATGATACTTTTCGAGGTTGAAGCTTTTGGGTTGTGAATGTCAGGGACGGAGCTGTGTATGATCTAAGGGGGACAGCAGTCCCCCCTAGAATTTCTTAATTCCATAATTAGGCTTTGCATAATTATTATTTTAGGCTTGAAAAATTTAAGCGTTTATAGATTTCCCCCCCATATTTGTGTATATATATTACATAGAGAGCCTTGAATATTTTACTATACATTTTAACAACTACTGATATTAGGTACTTATTATACAAAAATTTTCTTAAATATCAAAATTATGTAGGAAAGAAGTGAAAAATATCAAAATATTAAATCCAACCATAAATTTAAACATCTAACAACTTATTGGATATTTTGGTGACATCATTTGAAGGAAAATACCAAGGCCTAAAAAAAATTACTCGCATCTTACAGATTGAGTCGCAATTTGTCCCTCAAGAGGAAATACCTTTAGATACACATGTTGAGTCGCAATCTGTTGTTACTAATACTATTTCTCTTGGAAAGTTCTCACATGATTCTTCAACTAAAAATTGGAATCACGCCATCATTATAGAGACTTCTATTGAAGTTACTTCTTGGAATTCTATTGGTATTGAAATTGCAAATCGATTTTTGTTAGATGTTGGTAATGATATTTTTCCATTTGCAGCAAAAAAAAACATTTTTCTTTGCTTCTCGGAAGACAAAAAAACTTTTATTAAGTGATGGCCATTAGGATTTTGATGGATTATTCATAAGATTGATGCCTCGGTGGAACAAAACTAATTTCGTTGAATTACCGGTTCTTGTATCAGTAGATACTTGGATGGAGGTGAAAGGAGTTGCTTTTTATCTTTGGGGAAATAAACTATTTGAAGAACTGGGTTTACTTTTTGGTGGTCTTTTGGAGGTTCATGCAACTACTTTAACTTGGAATGACGCTTCATCCATTAGATTAAAGTTCGGGAATTATAATGGTCTTAATACCTCTTTCATATTTTGATTTGGGTCTTATTCTTTTCTAGTGCATATTTCTCAGTTCAACATTATTGATGGAATTTTTGATCAATCTCATCATAAGATTACGATTCATAATTTGGAGATAGTTTCTGCACCTCCAGCTGTAGATACGCTACCAAATCTGAAATCCAATGTGGAATGTCCGAGTATTCCTCGTAATATTCTGAGACCCCATGATTCTCGCCGGAAGAATATGTTCAAGAAATTTTCTCTCGCTGAAAAAGGAAAGTCTGTTACAGTAAATTCAGATTTTGAATTTACCTCCAATTCTAGCGGTAAAAGAACCATATTATCGGATATGGATTCGGGTGCCTCAACATCAGATACTACTTCAACTGACACGAATAACAAAAAACTTTCTACACGTGCATTAGATTTTATTTCAAATTTAAATTCTTCAACGACCTCTAACATTAATTCTTCAACGTCTCTCTAGCATAATTTTCAAAATGAGGATGAAGTGAATGAATACTTGAAAACAGTTGTTTCCATTCCTTACTTACAAATGATTGATTCAACTGAAGTCTCACCTTCTTCTATGAAAATTATAATCCCTCCAAAGCAAATTACTTCATCTCGGAATGCAAAGAGGTTTGATTTATTTCTAAATACTTTTAATAAAATGGATCACTTTAAAACTGAAGGTTGATCAAATTCTTAGAAGGGATTTTGAAAAAGTTTTAGTGCAGATGAGTTTAATTTTTCCTATGAATTGTATTCACTTCATGAAGAAATTGATGATGCTATGATGGACACTTTGAGAATGCACCTCCATAACTTCAATTTGGAGCATATGAATGCTCCTTAGGGTATTCTTCTTGGTATGGTTTTAAGGATCTTATTTTTTTTATGGATTTCACAATCATCTGTTGGAATATTAGGGGTCTCAATGATTTAAATCGAAGAGATATTGTAAAAAAAGAAAATTATTGATTGGAAGCCGGCCATTGTGTTGTTGCAGGAAACTAAAATTCAACAATGTAATGATCTTTTAGTTTGGCAATGTTGGAGAAAGAAATCTGTAAGGTCTCCTTCTCAAGGGAGTTCTGGAGGAATTTTATGTGTGTGGGATTCATCAAAATTAGATGTCATTGATTCTCTTATTAGACCTTATTCCATAACAATTCCGTACAAGACTATTGCTAATTCCTTTGAATGGATGTTCACAGGTGTGTATGCACCTTGTGCTTCTTACATTGATGAAGTTAGATTATTCTAGAGGGAAATTGAGGAAGTTAGATGTCTCTGGCAGCTTCCTTGGGTTTTAGGTGGAGATTTCAATGAAATTAGATATTCTCATGAGAGAACTTCATGTGGTGATTCTACTTCTGGAATGTGTAAATTTAATAACTTCATCTTTCGGCACCGTTTGATTGATCTTTCCTTAATTGGAGCATCGTTTACTTGGACTAATAATCAGTCTCAAATCATCAGAAATCGAATTAATAGAATCTTTGTCTCTCCTGCTTGGATTTTTTTTTACTTTTTACCCTCGTCCAACAAGCTCTTAAAATGATGGGATACAAATGCAAGCAACACTTATGGGTCAATTTGTGAACGACATGGAAAAATCGTTCATAAAAAGATGGGATACAAAAAAAATTGAACGTACATCTGAACAGAGCCATCCAGCGTTACAAAATTCCAAACAAGGGGTTCAAAATCTTTGATTGCAAGTGCCCCGTAATTATTACTGTAAAGATATTCTCCTTTTGCAAGTTGGTCACTGACATCACATCACATCCTAGACCTAGACTGAGTTTTAGTTTTGACTTTTGGCAAACATCAAAGACCATTGCTTTCATATGTCGATCCAGTCTTTCTGTCTGATAAAAAAATACCAAGTACGTCGATTGCTTTTGTTTTTCAAATCCCCAACATGTGGTTTCAATTCAAACCCGGCTAATGCATTGGTTAGTAAAATAAAAATGATACCCCCGGATGACGATACTCTCGTTTTATCATGCCAAATGATATACCCTCGGCTACACAATTCTTTTGTTTAAATAATTTGGAGCACAAGGCTGATCACTATTCCGGTGAAGGTGATATATCCAGTTTCAGCATCTTTGAAACCTACTCTTTGGCTCTAGGTTTTAATAATTTTCACAACATCTTAATTTTGGGTTTTCCTTTCCTCGGCTTGATTTTTGCTATCGAGTTGTTTTTATTTTGTTGTTGTTGTTGTATTCCTTGGTGGTTGGTACCCTTTCTTTGATCAATATATGCAATTGGTACTGATCCGATATCGCAGTGAGTAATGATATCGACATTTTGAGTTTGAAATTCCTCGCCAGCACCAAATTCTTTGCCCAAAACAAATTAATAAAGAAAAAAAAAACACAAACATATGCACACAGGTCTCATCAGAAGAGATCTTGCTTGATGCACTTAAAAAGCAATTTGTATATTGAAAGAATACCAAACATATGGAGAGATTTAAAACCGTTAAGTTCAAGAACCAGCAGAATTTCTTTATAAGAGCAAGTCTTATGGTGGAATCCATCCATCTTCCACGCCACCTCAGCACTTGGAACCGTGGATGGAAGCGCAAGTCTAATGGTGGAATAGTAGAAATGCTATTAAGAATGGCGTAAAACGCCATTCTTAATGGAGTTTTTTCTCAGCCGTTAGATTCTCAACAACTCAATTTAAATCTACGGATTAAAAAAAACGTCATTCTTAATGGCATAAAACGCTATTTTTAATAGCGTTTTTTGTCTTTTTTACGCTATTCTTATTGGCGTTTTACGCCATTCTTATTAGCGTTTTACGTTATTCTTATTAACGTTTTTGATGGATTCCACGCAACGTTCCACCAAATCATGGAACCTTGCTTAGATTTTGTGTGGAAAACACCAACTTGGAAGCCACTAGACTTGGCATTCCATGAATTTTCCACACTTGGAATAGGATAGATTCCACCATAAGACTTGCTCTAAAAAGATTCCATTCACGAACCAAATATCAAACTAAATATCAAACTAGAAGGTGTGATCACTATTTAATTTTTTTGGATATGTCAAGTGCTTGCAACTCAAACAAGGTTTTTTTATTTTATTTTTTGATGCATCAAAGAAGATTGAAAGACAGTAACAGCTACCTCGTCCCACTTTTATCTTACTAATTTGGACTCACAATAGTCAGCACCATGGAAATGACGATAAGCAATTTGGATATGTCAGCACCATGGAAACGACGATACGCATTTCAACAGTAACAACCTACAATGGTTCAGCTGAACTAGCAAAAAAAAAGTGGACTATAATATTAGTTCCTTTAAATAAGTAATGCTACCATTTCCTATCCTACCATACTTAAACCAGTACTGAACCTCCCCGTTAGATATTTCCTGCCAACATTCATATTGTTGTCCAATTAACTCCAACTTAGAAAAGAGAGTCACATGCATCAGAAATCATTACAAGCTGGGAAGATCGATATGTGATGGATTACAATTGCAGGTTGTAATAAAATGTATGCACAAGAACAAAGCTCACAAATCCGTTAAAATGGATGCAAAAAGGAAAAGATCACCGAGAGCCTGAATAGCTAAAGCGCTAAACATCCAGACTTGACATCCAAGTTGCCAAAAAAAAAGTCTTTCTTAATCATGAAACATGCTATGCCTAAAACAAACAGCTCATTGAGAAGTAATATATTAGAATCTAACAGTTCACAAACAAAATTATAGTAAGGATTCTCAGCAAACTCTTTAGGTATCAAGTACCCCTAATGCCATAAATTATGCATGTAAGTCAACAAAGAACAACACTTATCAAACAGGTTCGACAATTCAACCTTCCCTGCTCATAGACACTCCTAGATTCGCCAATTCAACCTTCCTCTCGGGGAAACCTTTGCTAAATAACCTTGTCAAAACTGAAGGTCGCTAAAATCACAGCTCACAATTCGCTGAATGGCAGTTAATGGTATTAAGGGTACATGCACGTAAGTTTACTAGCATTACATCGTCATTTTCCAATTACATAGTGCTACTAGGACTAACTAGAATTGTTTGTGCCACATTTCAAGTGCTAAATTTTGTAGGTCATGGAAAACCTCAAGCTAATGAGGTGTTTCTGTGAAATCTCAGTCGATACAATTCTGTCAAAAATTCTAATTTTTTACCATATGGGAAAAAATTGTGTTTCAATGTTCAGATGAAATAAGAAATGGAAAGCATAAAAGACCATGATACAATCTCCAATCGAAATGCTACGGGGAGTTGGTAATGTGCGTATAAATGCTTCAAGATTGAGGTATCTCATATTTTTACGCTAATACCGCAACAGAGACAAGATCGTCAACAACAAATTTTGCACCGACTGCAGTCATGAATGGTAGTTAATGACAGAATGGAAACGTGCTATCACAAAGAACTCTGCTTGTACATTCTTGTGAAACATATTGATGAATGAAACTATCAAGTACTTGTAACTCAAATATAGATGCAGGATGGTAACAGCTACCTGGTCCCACTTTTATTTTACTAATTTGGACTCACAGTAGTCAGCATCATGGAAATGACAGTACGTATTTCAATAGTATTCCAAAATGAGCTATCCAATGTATAAAGACGACAAGCTAAAGTGGTTCAGCTGAACTATCAAAAAAGTGGACTAGTTCCTTTTAACAAGTAATACTACCAGTTCCTATCTTACCATACTTAAACCAGAACTGAACCCTTCCATTTAGATACTGCTCTCCAGTTAACTCTAACTTGTCATGATAAAAAGTGGATCGAAAGTTAATTTTTAACACTGTGATGCATGTGCTGAAGTGATTGGTACTGGGTGGGACTGAACACCAAATGCATATATTTATCATCTGTAATTGTGAAGACATCAAATTGAGAAACTACGAAATACATACCTCAAGATCAGGGCACAGATAGAAAAGTGGGTCACGTGCATCAACAACCATTACAAAGCTGGGAAGAACGATGTGTGATGGATTATAATTGCAGAATGCAATGAAATGTACGCGCAAGATCATCATAACAAGAACAAAGTTCACAAATCTGTTTAAATGGATGCAAAAAGGAAAAGATCACCGAGAGCCTGAATAGCTAAAGTGCTAAACATACTGGACGCAAACTATAAGATACCACTGACAAGTCTGTCAATCAACATCAGTATAACACTCTGGTATATGCCAGATCAACTCATGCTTGCATTATATATTATTTTGTGGGTTTAAACGTATCTGATGTTCCAGTAACTAATAGTTGTATACAGAATCACCCAATTATGCCATATTTCGAAAGAAAAGAATAATCTAAAGCTTACTGGAAACACAAGCCTCCATCAGTCACCAATGAGGTAAGTCTGGAACCAACATCTCATAGCATATTGCTTAGGCTATGATCCACATTGTACCAGAAGAAGTTTGTCATCAGTTTTATTATCCTTTGCACCAACAGTTTGTCACACTTAACTGGATCAACGACATACGAAGCAAATTGGATACCACCAAGAAGATTAAAAACCTAGACAATATGGATGCAAATTCTCTTATAGTAGCAGCAGCAGTGACACCAAAAAGAGACTCGATATATTCAGCAACATCTATATCATATACTCTATTAATACAACAAAAATGTACCCTTTATGCCAGATGATGGAAGAATGGTGGCTGATGCAATTTCATGATGGCATTCCCCGTGTGTATATATTTTCAGTCTTCCTTTTTGTCCCTTTTTCAATTCTGCATACAATGGCATTCATAATGTATATAAGTTTTCGCCATGCACCACAAATGATAAATTATATATTGGTGATGAAATTAAACCAAAAAATATCTGTATCTTAACACTCTGGCATTACATAGTGTGGCTGAAAATGTCAACCTAAGTTATACAAGTTTGTGTAAGCAGACTCGACAATGAAGTTGCCAAAAATGGTCAAAGCCCATACAAGTCTGTCTTAATCATGATGCATGCTATAACAGCTAGATATTGGAATCTACCAGTTGACAAGCGAAGCTATAAGAAAAAGGATTTTTATCAGACTCTTTAGGTGTCAAGTATCCATCTAGATTCCAGATATTAATAACTGTGCCCCTTCCTAAATGCCATGAGTTATCCATCTAGTTGAGTCCTTCCTAAATTTAAAGATCTAAATCTCTAACAGCTGTACATCTATCAAAAATGCAGTCCCATGCTGTTGTGCTGCCGCAGTAAAAAACTTATGTTCTAACAGATGGGACCATGCTGCTAACTTAAAGTGGACCGCTACCAGGCTAGAAAGTACTAATGTCTCAGATTACTGGCCAGTGACAGACACTCCTAGATTCGCCAACTCAACATTCCTCTTGAGGAAACCTCTGTTAAATGACCTTGTCAAAATGAATGTCGTTAAAATCAGAGCTGCCAATTTGTTAAACAGCAGTTAATATATGGAGTTGAGGTGCACTCATGTAAGTTTACTAGCATCATGACGTCCTTTTCCCAATTACGTAGTACTACTAGGACTAGCTAGAATTGTTTGTGCCACATTTCAAGTGCTAAATTCTGAAGGTCATGGTATACGTCAAGCTAGTTAGGTGTTTTCGTGAAATCTCAGTTGATGCAATTCTTAAAAAATCTTAATTTTTGACCATATGGACAAGAACAGTGTTTCAATGTTTGGATGAAATTGGAATGTAAAGCATAAAAAAGACAAAGATAATCCCAAAAGTCAGATAATGTGCCTATAAATGCTTCAAAACTGAGCTATCTAATAATAATACCGCAACAGAGACAAGATCGCCAAATGCAAATTTAGCACCAGTTGCGGTCAAGAATGGTAGTTATTAATGACAGAATGGAAACGTATTATCTAAGAGAACTCTGCTTCTAGGTTCTGGTGAAATTTATAGATGAACGCAGGCAAACTTAGGTGTAGCTTATTTCGAACTACCATTTTTAGCGATATGATACAACACTAACATAACAGGAGTGGTTGCAGTATCAGTCGAAATATATATATAATTAAACTATAAATTTGAGTACCCTAACATTGTATAACAAATAACGTATAGAAACAAGTCGAAAATACATTCCCTTGATACTACCAGAAAAGCCCTCACTTTCCACAATTAATATGTAGCTCATTCAGCTCAGATTGATTGAGCTTCCCTGTCCATCAAGTAAGAAAAATTCTGAGAAATCCATGAAATAAAAAGACGAGCAAATCATAACTTTACATTTTACTACTTCAGGCAGTACCTGTACTATTATCCCTGACAATTTCCTTATCTACTTTGTCAATAAAAACAATTGCTTTTCCACATTTTCTCAATAGAGATACTTCATCAACAGCTCCATCACATACGATTTCATAACTCGAAATAATTTTGTCGACCATACTTCCCACGGATTGTCTCTGCTTAATTAGAAAAGAAAACATAACAATGAACAGATTAGGAAACAGGAGATACTGACAGCAGTTTCACACCCTTGACATATGCACACTCAATACTCAAACCAGGTTCTCACCAGTTTTCTATCCTAAGTGTCTCCATCTCCATTGCTCTTCTCAATGCTGCCTCCCACGGGAAAATCATTTGTCAGTACTTTTCCTTGAACATCAAAAAGCTTTTTCTCTTCGCCAACACCAATCTATATGTGGAGAACAGCAGGACAAAATGAACAATACAAGAGATGGAGAATTTAAATAAGTACACACTTAACATATGCACACTCAATACTCAAACTAGGTTCTCACCAGTTTTCTACTCAAAGCATCTACAGCTCCATTGCTCTTCTCAATACTGCATCCCATGGGCTCATCATTTGTCAGTACTTTTCCTTGAACATCCGAAAGTGTTATGACCAATGGCTCTTCTAAGCACAATCAATAGAGAATTGAAATAGAAATGAAAAACAAATGTAAAATAGGCACACACACAACACAAGGATTTATAGTGGTTCGATCAAGATGATCTACATCCACTTTGGAAGACGACGATAACGTTGTACTATGATATGAACAAGATTACAAGAGTGTAAACTCCTCTCAAGAACAAGACCTTGTTCTTGCTCTTACTCTCTCTATACACTACTAATGTTTCTCTCTTTTGTTTAGGAACTTTAACTGATTTTGGGATGCTTATACAATGGAAACTAGAAGGCCTTATATAGGTTCTATGAGGTAGTGTATATGTTGACATAGAGCACACAAGCAACATAATGGGAGCTCCACTTCTTAGTGGTTGTTCCACTTCTCTTAGTGGTAGTTCCACTTCTAAGTGGTTGTTCCACTTCTCTTAGTGGTAGTTCCACTTCTTAGTGGTTGTTCCACTTCTCTTAGTGGTTGTTCCACTTCTCTTAGTGGTATCAAGGCACATTACACTACAAATCTCCACCTTGACTTGAATACCATCACCACTTATCATCATCGTCTTCGCTCAGCCCCTCAGGGGGTCTCAACACCTGTTGATACCAACCAAGTCCAAGCAGTGCTTGAACTTGATACTGGCTTCGTCAACATGTCCGCAGGGTTATCCGCCGTAGGAACCTTTAGCATCGCTATCCTACCTTCTTCAACTGCATCCTTGATAAAATGATACCTGACATCGATGTGCTTCGTTCTCTCATGATACATCTGGTTCTTGGTCAAGTGAATGGCACTTTGACTGTCACAGAACAAAGTTGCATTCTCTTGCTTGAAACCTAAATCACCAACCAAACCCATCAACCATATACCTTCCTTCACTGCTTCCGCGACTGCCATGTACTCGCCTCGCTTGTAGACAATGCAACCGTGCTTTGCAAAACCGACCTCCAACTGATAGTACTTCCACACAATGTAAAAGTATAACCTGTCAATGACCTTCTTCTATCAAGATCACCTGCATAATCAGAATCAACATAACCCACAACATTTGTCGAATCACCATAGTGTTTATCAAACACTAAACCAACATCTGTACTTCCCCTTAGATACTTCAGAATCCACTTTACATCTTGCCAATGAGCCTTCCCGGGACTTCCCATGTATCTACTTACCACACTCACAGCTTGTGCGATATCCGGCCTTGTACAAACCATAGCATACATGATGCTACCAACTGCGCTTGCATATGGAACTCGAGACATATACTCTGCCTCATCTGCAGTTTGAGGTGATTGCTTTCTAGAAAGTTTAAAATGAGCTGCCAAAGGAGTACTTACTGGTTTTGCATCTTTCATACCAAACCGCTCCAACACCTTCTCGATGTAAGCCTTCTGGGACAAATGCAACTTGCCTTCAGCTCGGTTTCTATGAATCTCCATGCCCAATATCTTCTTTGCTGCACCCAAATCCTTCATCTCAAACTCACTACTCAACTGCTGTTTCAGCTTTTGTATCTCTGACATGTCTTTGCAAGCAATCAACATATCATCAACATACAAGAGTAAATACACAAATGAACCATCTTGGAGTTTCCTGTGATATACACAACTATCATACTTACTCCTGTCATAGCCATTTGCCACCATAAACGTGTCAAAACGTTTATACCACTGCCTTGGAGATTGCTTCAAACCATACAAAGATTTCTTCAACAAACATACATGGTCTTCTTTGCCAGGAACTTCAAACCCCTTTGGTTGTTGCATATAAATACGCTCTTCCAAATCACCGTGAAGGAAAGCTGTCTTAACATCTAGTTGTTCTAATTCTAGATCTTTCAAAGCAACTATAGCAAGTAATGTTCTAATAGAACTATGTTTAACAACAGGAGAGAATACCTCATTGTAGTCAATGCCTTCTCTTTGCGTAAACCCCTTTGCCACAAGCCTTGCCTTGTACCTTGTTCCTTCACCATCTGAAGTACCTTGTTTCTTCTTGAAGACCCATTTGCTTCCAACAATCTTCTGCCCTTTTGGTCTTGCAACTATCTCCCAAGTCCCATTCTTGTCAAGAGACTCAATTTCTTCAATTGCGGATGCTCCCCATTCTGCTGATTCTTCACCACCGATTGCTTCTTCATAGGTTGTTGGATCATCCCTATCTATGCTCTCACCTACTGCAAATGCATATGCAACCAAATCAGCATGGCCGTATCTTTGAGGTGCTCTAACTTCCCTCCTCTCTCTATCTCTTGCAAGATTGTACTGATGACCTTGTGCTTCTTCTTCCTGGGCAGGTTCTTGCACAACATCTTGATCATCATCATCATCAGAAACAATAGTCTTATTGCTTCCTTGAACTTGGACCTCAAGTTCCACCTTGTCACCAAGCTCCACCTTATCGCTAACACCCTCTTCAGCTTCTCCATCTAGTTCTTCATTCTTTGGCTTCAACATTGATTGCTCATCAAATTTCACATCTCTGCTGATAAGAAACTTGTTTGATCTTTCTGCTGGACACCATAACCTGTAGCCTTTCACGCCCTTTGCATACCCAAGAAATATACACTTCTTTGCTCTAGGCTCTAGCTTCCCCTCATTCACATGAGCATAGGCTGGACATCCGAATATCTTCAAGTCTTCATAGTTAGCATGCGAACCTGTCCAAACTTCATTTGGAGTCTTGCACTCAATGGAAGTCGATGGAGATCTGTTCACTAAATAAGCTGATGTGTTTGCTGCTTCTGCCCAAAATTGCTTTGGTAACCTGGCATTGGAGAGCATGCACCGTGCCTTCTCCATTATGGTTCTGTTCATCCTTTCTGCAACACCATTTTGTTGTGGTGTTTTTCTGACTGTGCGGTGTCTCACAATCCCTTGCTCCTTGCAGAACTCGTTGAACTCACCCCCACAAAATTCCAAACCATTGTCTGTCCTCAAGCACTTGACTTGTCTTCCGGTTTGCTTCTCAACCATAGTCTTCCATTGCTTGAACTTGACAAAAGTTTCATCTTTGTGTTTAAGTATGAATACCCATACTTTCCTTGAGAAATCATCAATGAACGTCAACATATATCTACCACCACCATGTGATTCAACCCGAGAAGGACCCCAAAGATCAGAATGAATATAATCCAGAATACCCTTGGTGTTATGAATAGCTGTACTAAACTTGACTCTACACTGCTTTCCAAAGACACAATGTTCACAGAAATCAAGCTTGCCTGTTTTATGACCACAAAGCAATCCCTGCTTGCTCAAAACAGCCAACCCCCTCTCGCTCATATGCCCTAGCCGCATATGCCACAACTTGGTAGTATCATCATCAGAACTTGAAGAACATACAGCTGCATCACCCGTCACGGTAGTACCTTGCAGCGTATAAAGACCATTAATTCTCTCGCCCTTCATAATTGTAAGACTTCCTCTTGAGACACGAATAACTCCACCTTCACCTTGATACTTGCAACCATTTGAATCAAGCGTACCCAAAGAAATAAGATTTCTTCTCAGGTCCGGAACATGCCTAACCTTAGTTAAAGTCCTCACCATACCGTCATACATCTTAATTTGAATTGTACCTACACCCACCACTTTACAAGTGACATTGTTTCCCATAAGAACTTTACCACCTTCTCTAGCTTGATAAGTAGTAAACCACTCTTTATGAGGACACATGTGAAAGGTACACCCCGAATCAAGAATCCACCCGTTCTCCGAGCTTTCGGTATGAACCGTGAGAACCGCTCCATCATCACTTTCTGCTTCAACATTTGCTGCGGTGCCTTGGTTGGTATTCTTCTCGACAGTCTTCAATTTTGGACAATCCTTCTTGAAATGCCCCTTTTCCTTACAATGAAAGCAATAGAATTTACCGGATTTTGATTTAGACCTTGACTTTGATCTACTCCTATCAAATCCGCCTTTTTGGTTTCCTCTTCCTCTAACGAACAACCCATCTCCCGAATTATCTTTACCGTCGATACCCGTCTTCTTTAACTCCTTAGAGTTCAAGGCCGCTTAACGTCTTCCATGGAAATTGTATTTTTTCCATACATTACGGTATCAACAAAATTTTCATAAGATGGTGGTAAGGAACAAAGCAAACCCAAAGCTTGGTCTTCATCTTCAATTTTGACATCAATATTTGCCAAATCCAAGAGAATTTTATTATAATCATCAATATGATTTATAATAGACGTTCCTTCATGCATTTTAAGAGTATGTAATTTCTTCTTAAGATATAAACGATTAGTTACGGATTTAGTCATATACCTTTTCTCCAACTTGTTCCATAGCCCGTCCGGTGTCGTTTCCGTTGCCACTTCTCTCAAGACCTCGTTGCTCAAACACAATAGAATTAATCCATGTGCTTTCTCCATGAGTTCTTCTTTTTCTTCTTCCTTCAATGTTTCTGCTAGAGCCGTTTTCCCCTTCAAAGTTTTCACCAAACCTTGTTGCACCAAAACAGCCCTCATCTTTAGCCTCCATAAATTGAAATCATTTCTTCCATCAAATTTCTCAATCTCATACTTTGCCGCCATCGTAGATCGTTTTTAACCGGAGCTCTGATACCAATTTGTTATGACCAATGGCTCTTCTAAGCACAATCAATAGAGAATTGAAATAGAAATGAAAAACAAATGTAAAATAGGCACACACACAACACAAGGATTTATAGTGGTTCGATCAAGATGATCTACATCCACTTTGGAAGACGACGATAACGTTGTACTATGATATGAACAAGATTACAAGAGTGTAAACTCCTCTCAAGAACAAGACCTTGTTCTTGCTCTTACTCTCTCTATACACTACTAATGTTTCTCTCTTTTGTTTAGGAACTTTAACTGATTTTGGGATGCTTATACAATGGAAACTAGAAGGCCTTATATAGGTTCTATGAGGTAGTGTATATGTTGACATAGAGCACACAAGCAACATAATGGGAGCTCCACTTCTTAGTGGTTGTTCCACTTCTCTTAGTGGTAGTTCCACTTCTAAGTGGTTGTTCCACTTCTCTTAGTGGTAGTTCCACTTCTTAGTGGTTGTTCCACTTCTCTTAGTGGTTGTTCCACTTCTCTTAGTGGTATCAAGGCACATTACACTACAGAAAGTTTTTTCTCTTCGCCAACACCAATCTATATGTGGAGAACAGCAGGACAAAATGAACAATACAAGAGATGGAGAATTAAAATAAGTACACATTTAACATATGCACACTCAATACTCAAACTAGGTTCTCACCAGTTTTCTACTCAAAGCATCTACAGCTCCATTGCTCTTCTCAATACTGCATCCCATGGGCTCATCATTTGTCAGTACTTTTCCTTGAACATCCGAAAGTTTTTTCTCTTCGCCAACACCAATCTATATGTGGAGAACAGCAGGACAAAATGAACAATACAAGAGATGGAGAATTAAAATAAGTACACATTTAACATATGCACACTCAATACTCAAACTAGGTTCTCACCAGTTTTCTACTCAAAGCATCTACAGCTCCATTGCTCTTCTCAATACTGCATCCCATGGGCTCATCATTTGTCAGTACTTTTCCTTGAACATCCGAAAGTTTTTTCTCTTCGCCAACACCAATCTATATGTGGAGAACAGCAGGACAAAATGAATGATACAAGAGACGGAGAATTTAAATAAGTACACACTTAACATCTGCACATCCACATACTAAAACTAGGTTCTCACCAGTTTTATACTCAAAGTGTGTCCAGCTCCATTTTTCGTCTCAATACCGCGTCCCATGGGCTCATCATTTTTCGGTACTTTTACTTGAATAGAGGAAAGTTTTTTCTCTTCTCCAACACCGATCTATATGAGGAGAACAGCAGGACAAAATGAATGATACAAGAGATGGAGAATTTAAATAAGTACACACTTAACATATGCACATCCACATGCTCAAACAAGGTTCTCACCAGTTTTCTCTCAAAATGTCTCCGGCTCCATTGCTTTTCTCCATGCTCCGTCTCATGAGCTCATCTTTAAGTCCTTTCCTGTGGATATCAAAAACTTTTCTCTCTTCCCAGATTTCAATCTACACAAGAAGGAGAAGAAGAACAATACACAAGAAAGATAAAATAGCTTAGTAACCCAACAGAAGGCCTTATTTTCAATGTTTATCCAACAAGGAATTGCATTGTGCTGCAAGTAAATGTTAACTGACCATACCAATCGTTGGGCGGCATTCTTGTCAGACTCTGCTCCATTTTCAACTGTATTACGGACAGCTTTTGGAAGAACTTTCCAAAATTCAACAATAAACTCTGGCCCCTTACTCCGACCGTTTACGTAGTATATCATTTGCTAGATACAGAAAAGCCAACCTCTCGCTCTCTAGGGAATAATGGAACTGTCTAGCCCATGTTTCAACAAGTTGCTTAGCTTTTTTCCGGTGAAACATACACCAGTGTGATACGGCTACATGGACTTAAGGAGAGCAATCAATGAACATAGAAATGTACAAGAGTGGCATAGAACAAAGTCTAAGACTACCCCCAAATAAGGTTCAACATATTCCCACCACCAAATAAGATTACTCAAATAGTGGATTGTTCACAAACAAATATGGAGTCTCATGAGTCAGAAATCAACCAATTGAATAAAATTACTACAACCAGACACACTGGTTACATGTTTTGACAAATTACCAACCAAGATAGGCAATTTTCTCCACTGGAAAAGAAAAAAAAAACATAGTATAAGCAAAAAGGATACTCTGAATGCTCAACTGTGAACAATCAAGCTTGGCTAGCTTCTGTACCAAAAGGTGTCCATTGTATGTGAGACTCATCTTCACAAAATATAACCTGCTGAATGAAAAACAAGATGAAACCTATGAAGCTAAAAGAAACAAAATTGAAGTAAGGGTAGACTTCTGCAGAGTTAGCAAAATAATATAGCTTAACCTAAAGATAAGAAAGTAAGAAAACACTCCCGTAAAGTTGGATTGGTGGTATAAAGACATAATGACAGTAGCCTACGTATATTACTCCCTAAGACAATGTCAGTAACATTTAAATAGCAAAAGACAAACACCCATCCAAAACACTTACTTGATAATATTCATCATCATATTCTGACAGCAAAGGAGGTGTTGAAAGATCAAAAAAAAATTCCTCAGCCAAATCGAAGGTCACAATCTTCTTAAATGACTGTCCATCCAATAAAGAGATCCATTGAAATATAGACCTTATTGTTCCAAAATTGAAAGGTTTCTCCATCCATTTCCACTCCTAGTGTGTATACACAAACTTCCATGAACTCGGCCTCCTTAAACAACATTACTACTGCGACTTTGTACTCTAACTCGTTGGTGGAAGAAACATAACCAAAATCCATTTTGGTGCTCTTAATTTCTGGAAGCATATTGTACTCTCTAGTGATGGGGTTATAGGTATAACCAAATACGCTCACCCGTACACCCATTCCAACTGTGTTAATTTCTGGAAGCATAATGTACTCTAATGTAAGTTTTTCCTGGTAAGCGGAATTTGTATTGATAAAGACATATTAAACCATTACACACAGGCCAACAAATCTAGTCTCGTTCCCAAACGGAGGCTTGTAATTAACCCTTGTAATTCTCTGGATTGATGATTCTCATTAAATTCAAAATAATGAAAATTGAAACTATTGCTCGGATCAGTTTTGAAACTATTACCCCGATTAATACAAGTCGTAGCAATGAAACCTAACTTACCAGAATCAGCCACAGGATGATTAACACGATGTAAATGCATCTCGGAGAATAACGGATGAAGAACAAGAACATCCAGAACATCTTCAGTTGGTAATCGACTGATAATGTCCAATGTAATCTCTTCCTGTAGACTGTTGAAACAATCCATTAGAACTCCGATCTAGTCGAACAGAGAAATTTTTAGAGAGATGGATGGTTTAGAGAGAGACTTGAAAACCTAGGGTTTAAGAAATAGGGATAAGTGAATCAGTTTCTTAAGAAGGGGATACGTTTCAAAGTTTGTATAAGCTTATCCAAAATTGACAGTGAGAAATGTGAGTGTGTCACCCAAAATGTGCACTACGCCCCAAAAACTTCACCAAAATCCGATTAAAGACCCAAAATGTGCCTAAGACAGTTTTTTTTTCCACTCCAGCGACATAGTTGGGCTTGGGCACAACCATCCGGAGTGAGGACAACCTTCTGTGGAATGCCAGAAGCTCAAGAATGCTTTTGACAGCCTTGGAGAAGTACACTAAAAACTCTATATACTAAGAACCCTATTAGAGCAAGTCTTATGGTGGAATCCATCCATCTTCCATGCCACCTCAGCATTTGGAACTGTGGATGGAAGCGCAAGTCTAATGGTGGAACACAGAAAACGCTAATAAGAATAGCGCAAAACGTCATTCTTAATAGCGTTTTATGACATTCTTAATAGCGCTAAAAAACGCTAATCTTAATAGTGTTTTATGCCATTAAGAATAGAGCTTTTTTCTCAGCCGTTAGATTCTCAACTACTTAGTTTAAATCTACGGATAAAAAAAAAACGCCAATCTTATTGGCATAAAACGCTATTAAGAATAGCGTTTTATGCCATTAAGATTAGAGCTTTTTTCTCAGCCGTTAGATTCTCAACAACTCAGTTTAAATCTACGGATAAAAAAAAACGCTAATCTTAATGGCATAAAACGCTATTCTTAATAGCGTTTTTTGTCTTTTAGCGCGCTATTCTTAATAGCGTTTTACGCCATTCTTATTGGCATTTAGCGCTATTGTTATTAGCGTTTTTGATGGATTCCACGCAACGTTCCACCAAACCATGGAACCTTGATTGGATTTTGTGTGGAAAACACCAACTTGGAAGCCACTAGACTTGACATTCCATGAATTTTCCACACTTGGAATAGGATGGATTCCACCATAAGACTTGCTCTTATTGGGGCTGAAAAAGTCTTGGTCAATTGGGGGCTATTTTGGGTCACCAAATAGCAATTGAGTTACCCCTATCCAATACTTATATAATGACTAAAGTGCCCCCATATGATTTTAGATAATAAACTTGATTAACATTATTAATCATGATTAGGAAATGAATTAAGACTAATTCATGTGTTTAAGTTAAGTGTAGATGAAATGAAACCCCCCCCCCCCCCCCCCCCAAAAAAAAGGGAAGAGGAGGAGGAGAAGAAGAAGAAGGAGAGGGAAAAAAAATTGGGGATTTTTTTTGGAAAATAAGTGATTCAAGCAAGACTTTTGATGTAGGTGAGCCTTCATCTTCAAAATATGATAACATATTAATACCTGTAGATGCATTTTACTACAAACTACATCCAAAGGATAGAAACGCAATGCTCATCTCAAATGAAAGTAAACACTCCAAAATGAACACAAGATATACGTGGTTCGGTATGATTACCTACGTCCACGGGGGGTGAAAGGATGAATCTTATTACTTTGAAGTGTTACAAAGGTGTTGCTCTCCGTGGGATTTTCTTACAAGATGCACTTACTACTCACTTTTCTTCTTCTTGGTGTTTACTCGAGTTTCTCTCCTTTTTCCTCTCAAAAAATACAACCTACTTCTCTTGAATACAAGTCCCTTTATTTATAGGAGAAGTTCTATACAACGAAATTAAGGTGTTGGTCATGTTACATCTATTTAGCAGTTCTGTGATCGGGCCGGTTTATGTCGTCTCATGTGGCCGATGTATCCTGACTCCTCGCCTATCCTTCGTTCGGGCCGATCTCTTTAGATGCATTATTAACACGATGTCGCCTATCTTTTACTGTCGTCCTTACGGTTATCCGATGTGACCCGTTCTTTCTTATTCGTTTGACCATAGCTCCTCGTTTGACCCGCCACGCCTTATCTTGTCAGCTTTATCAGGAGTCTGGGTCAAGTCTTGTCCGACATTATTACGCCCGATCCACGTGGCTCCTTAAATCTCGCGCCTGATAATCTTCGCTCTGTACTTCGCGTCTCTTCATATTTGGGTGCACCGGTTCTAGGATTTTGCCACCTGGATCTGTAGATAATTTACACCTACATTTATGCCCCTTCTTTCGCTCGTGCAGTATACACGAGTGGCAGAAAGTCGTTTCAACCGCCACATCCTTGTCCATGCCGCTGATCCCGCCATGCAGCGTCCCACTATCTCCACCGTTGTCATCGGTTACAACTTATTCTCTTTAAATATCCCGCTCCTTTTTTCTTTTTCTTCTTCTTCTCCACTTCTCACTTCCGCCATTGCAACCTCTTCTTCAAGATTTCTTCGTTACTTTGCGCTTAAAAACCCTAGCTTTCTTGTTTTTTCTTCCTTCATCTCCTCTTCCCCGATTGTTACAATAGCTGTTGTCGCCTCATCTTTTTTTGTTGAAAACCGAGCTTTGCATTATCTCCATTAATGGCTTCTTCTCCTTCCATGACTGAGAAAAGGTCTGTTGACGACGTTTTTTCCGAGTTTGATGCTCCTCCCCTTGCTTCTCTGTTTTTGCTTGAAAGTCCTTCTAGGTATGATGATCGCGCGATAAAATCTATTTTTGCTGATAGCTCTTATTCTATTTCGTGCAGGTCCGAGAAAAGGGTGAAGGATCTCTCTGATAAAGAGTTCATTGAGCAGCTGAAGGAGAAGTACGATCTTCAAAATTACAAAGTGACCCTTCTCTCGGTCCGAAACGGTATCTTGAAGAAAACCGATATGAAGAAGCACGAGCAATCGGCTGATTGTGTGGTCATCACCTTGGGTCAACTGGAGATGGGCCTTCGTCTTCCCTTATACAACCCTGATAGCCCATTTTATTACGAGATTTTGTCCCAGATTCGGCCTTCTCGTGCTTTGGCTAAGTGGACTGGCAATACTTTTCGAATTATGAACGAGTGGAGGGATCGCCGCGATGGTCATGGTTCTGATGCTGATTGGTCGACCTACAAGCCTAGGGACGCTCCAATGTATTCCGTTGCTAATTTCCTTGTCAACTATCGGGCCGGTACTATGAACTTGGGCGATCTTGCTGGGTTTGCTGCTAGTCCTCATCGGGTTAAGGTTATGCCCGAGGGTGTTGAACGGATGATGCTGGATGCAGATCCCATCGGCCAACCCTGCAACAAGCGACCCCGTCATTCTAATGATCCAATTTATCCCCGAGTTCCACTTCTTGTTCGAGGTCCAATTCTACATGGTGACTTCCCGTCGCCTACTTTTCCCGCCGAGCCCTATTATTTATGGGTGCTTAATGATGACAAGGCCGATAAGGTATGCGCTTTTCTTGATTTCTATCTTGTTAGCTTCGGGCGCCAACTGGTCATCTTTTTTGTTTGAAAATTTCAGGTCGGCTCCACCAAGACTGTCGGATCTAGGAAGAGAGGTGCTGGCACAAGGGTTGAGGAAGACCAGGGGAAGGTAACAAACATAATGATTTTCTTATAAGTACATGTACTTGCCCCTGTTTTTTGCCTTCACATGTTCTGACGAGACACTTATGCAGAAACACCCAAGGCACGATGATAATGACGCGGGCGATGTTGACCCCACTCCGCTTAGGCGTAATCCTGGTAGAGGTAAGCAAATTGCTAAGCCACCGCCGAAAACGGGCCCCATCATTGATCTTTCCGATGAGGATGAGCTGTTTGGAGAGAATGTGTCGGGTGACAAAGGCGATGAACAAGGTATGGGCGACCAACAGGAGCCCTCGGAGATGCCCGTCGTAGAGAAGGTCGTTACTGATGTACCGGTAGAGCTTCCTTGTGTGCCCCGGATTACTGAGGGATCGTCTTCTAGTGCTGAAACTTCTTTTACTGTCTCTGGTCCGATCATGAACTCCTTGGGTGCGCTTACTTCCTCCGACTTTGGGAAGTATACTGATGAGGAAATATTGAATGTTGTGCCCCGTTATGGCGACATCTCCCTGACACTTGACATTGTGGTGAGCGACACGTTTTTGTATGGTAATTCCCCTCTTCTGATTTCTGTTCTTAGTGTCGCTTATGATGCAAACTCGTTTGTTTGTGTTATATTATAAACTGCGTACGCTTGGATGCCGCCAATCTCCTTCGAGATAAGCAGTTGATAGAGTCTCTCCAACTTCAACTTCAGAATGTGAAGGGTCACGCGAACGAGCTGGAGATCAAACTTGCCGAAGCTCAAGGTATATGATCATTCTTAACTTGTGTTGATTGAGTTTATCGTGCCAGTATCCTGAGTCGGGTATCCTTCTTCCTAGCCGAGGTATCTAGTATAGGTATAGACGCTACTTCGGAGTTTAGGATTATGAAGAGAAAATGGGATATTGAGAAGGATCTAGTGGAAAATCTTCGTCAACGAATGGCAAACAAAGACGACAAAATAGACCGTCAAACTGAGGAAATTGCAAGACTTGAGGACGAGTTAGAACGACGTCGCCAGTTTGATTATGATCCTGCCGAGATGGACAATTTACGGGCTCACTTGGGATCTTCTCAGCGCCTTGCTGCTGAAAAAGCTGCTTTAGCCACATGTTTGGAGCAAAGGGTAGACGCTCTGCAATTGCAGAATCGAGACCTTCATGAGGACCGCCGACGAATATTGAGAGATAAAGATGTGGTGGAGCAAGCTAATAGCGATTTACTGGGCCGAGTGAGTGAATTTGATAAAGTTATGGGCGATTTAGAGTGGAGTAGATCGCAGCTTGCAGTGCTCCAAGCGTCGCGTAATCGGTTAATGGACGATTAGACCGAGCATAAGAAGTATTTCCCCAGTAACGAGTTCAACGAGCAACACTATAACGAATTAACCATGAAGTTGTCCAAGGTCGAGGATGAGTTGTCCAAGTCGGTAGAGTCGCTTCAGTCGGTGTTGCCCTCCCTGTCAGGTCTCTTAGACGATGTGTTGAGGCCGTTCTTTTAGATCTAGATTGCGCTTTATTCTTGCAAAAATGTACCCGATGAATAACATTCTATCTTTGTGATTTTGTAGCTGAGCAACAACGCTCTCGGGAGATGGATCTGGAGGTTCGCCTATTGAAACAGGCCGAGGTCGATTTGGGCTCCAAGTTAGCTGAAACTGAGGAAAACGCTTCCCAGATTACCCAACAACTCGAGGATGAACGCGTCGACCATGTAGAGGAGTTAGACCAGAAGGTTCAGGCGGGCATTATGGACGGGGTGGAGAAGAAGCGGCTCGAGGTCGCGCAGAGGAAGGCCGGCGCGGCTCCTCCCAAGGCCTAAACTTTCTTTTTGTGGTGCTGCGTCACTATGTTACCCCTTCCATCGGGTTGTAAATCGCTCTGAACACTTCTCACCTTTTTAATTTCTGCTACCTTGCTTGTTTGTTTTAATGGGGGTGCTGCGTCACCGATGGTGTTTATTTTATTTTCATTAGATGCTTCGTTTCGCTTGGTCACATGACGCTTTCCGTATTTTCTTAATAGTCGCATGACGCAATCGAGTTATCCTTTGTTTCATATGTTATTCCTGCAATCATTGTTCAAGTAAGTCAGTATTCTAACCATTTCTGTCGAACACACCCAACAAGGAGGGTCATCGGGCCCTATGCCATGTCCTGATTGGGGCATCTCATCACTATCTCTTTGGATTCAGTGGAAGGGTACCAGTCATCCTAGTTCTAGGCCCGACAATCCCGAGTGGTTATCGATCAACCGATCTCGGGCAAGTGGACACGCCCACTTGCGATGGTGGTGACCTTTCAGATGTAAGTAGGCCACCTAGATGAGTAGACCTCGCGTCTAAACAACCTTTGGAACTGGTTTCCAACCACCAGAACCCTTAGGCTACCTCGGCACTTTCACACTGCCACTGCCCCGAGTTTGAATATCCAGGCGACTGTAAGGCACCTCGACACTTCCACACTGGCGTTGCCCCGATTACGAATGCCCATTCGAGTGTAATTCACCTCGGCACTTCCACACTGGCTTTGCCCCGAGTACGAATGACCATTCGAGTGTAAGTCACCTCGGCACTTCCACACTGGCATTTCCCCGAGTACGAATGACCATTAGTCTCTCATGCCCTATCCCATACCCCTCATGGTTTCACAGAGATAGAAGACACGTTTACTTACAGTTTTTCCGCATCGCTCGTCAAGGATGATAGAGTTTCAAGAATTGGATGTTCCATGATTTGAGCTCTCTTGTTCCGTCGAGTCGCAGTAGTCGATATGATCCCTCGCCCGCCTTAGATTCGATTATATATGGCCCACCCCACTTTGGTGCTAGTTTTCCGCCTTTTTTGTCGCGCTCCCATTCAAATTGTAAATTTCAATACCTGCTGCCCGGGATTAAATTCTCTTGGTCGAACGCGCTTGTTGTATTCCCGTTGTAACCTCCTTTGATAATTTTCCATTTTTTGTAACGTCATTTCTCTTGTTTCTTCCAAGTCGTCGAGTTTAGCTAAGATCAGATCGGATGACACGTTTCGCCTCCAAGCTTCGGTTCTTGTGGTAGGAATCATCCCTTCTGTTGGTAGAATCGCCTCAGTTCCATAGGTAAGCATAAACGGAGAGAATCTCGTAGCTTCCCTTCGTGTGGTTCTGTATGCCCATAGGACGTTATATATCTCCTCGCACCAGTTGCCATATTCCCCGTCCAGTTTTTTCTTCATGTTATCGGCTATGGTCTTATTAGTGATCTCGGCCTGCCCATTGCACTGGGGGTAAATCGGGGTAGCTTTGCTCTTCCTGATGTTGTAAGTGTTGAATAGAAGATCAATGTTCTCTCCCTGTAGTTGTTTTCCATTATCAGAGACGATTGCAGCCGGGACACCGAAGCGACAAATGATATGTTCCCAAATAAACTTAAAGACATCTTTGTCCCGAATATGCCTTAGTGGTGCCGCTTCTACCCACTTGGTAAAATAATCAGTGGCCACGATCAAATACTTCCTTTGCCCCGTTCCGACATGTAATGGCCCGACAATGTCCACTCCCCATTTAGCAAAGAGCCACGGACTTATGATTGAGTTTAACGGTACGTCGGGAGCATGGATTTTCTTCCCAAAACGCTGACATTATTCGCAAGCTCTTGCCATTTTCTTTGCGTCCTCGTTCATATACATCCAAAAGTAGCCCATTGTTTTTTCCTTAACCGACAAGCTTCTTCCCGAGCTGTGATTTCCGGCCGCACCATAGTGTAGCTCGTGTAGGATTATATGGCCATCTTCCCTGCTTAAGCATCGTAGGAGTGGCCCTAGGTAAGATTTCCGATATAATATCCCTTCCCTTAACTCGTAGGCGCCAGATTTTCTTTTGATCTTGTTCATCTCGGGCCGACTCTTAGGTATCTCACCCGTCTCTAAGTATTGATGTATTGGCTTTCTCCAGTCGCCTTCTTTGTATCTCTCGGATGTGCTAACGACCACCTCGATCCGTACTTCTGGTATTTCTGGGATAGACGGGTTAAAAAGCCTCATAACGCGTATCCCTTCGATGCTCGGGTCTACTAGTTGTGAGGCGATGTACGATAAAGCGTCCGAGTGCCTGTTATCCTTTCGGCAGATATGGCGGAATTTAATATCTGGGATTTGCTTGATGTAAAATTGGGAGAGCTCCCAATATTTTTGCAGCACCGGATCGTGTGTAGCGTATTGGCCCATAATTTGCCGGATCACTAGTTGCGAGTCACTAGTCAGTCGAACCTCATGCAGCCCCATTTCCACAATTATTCGTAAGGCATGGATTACCGCCTCATACTCGGTGACGTTGTTTGTCGCCTTGAATTCTAACCTGAACGAATGCACGATCTTCCTCCCCTTTGGCGTGGTAAACACCAACCCGAGTCCCAATCCGTCTTTGTTTGATGCCCCATCAACAAATACTTCCCATCGTGTTGAACTACTGGCGGCTAGTAGGTCTTCTGGCTCCTCTTGTTCTTCTGCCATTCCCGGTATATCTTCTACCTCGTTCTCATCACTGAGGGGGAAATCTGCCACTACTTGCCCTTTGATCGCGGTTCTTGTCTCGTATATCACGTCATATTGTTTGATTATGTCTCCCCACTGGGAGATTCTCCCCGATCGCCCAGCACTATCCAAGACCGCTTCGATAGGCGATTTGGTGAGCACCCGTATTCGATGAGCTTGAAAATATGTTCGTAATTTTGAGGCAGCAAAGGCTAGTGCGAGCACCATTTGCTCCATTCTGGTGTAGTTCTTCTCGGCCGGACTTAAGGTTTTGCTAGCGAAGTATACCGGCTTCTCCACGCCTATCTCTGTTTTGACCAATATCGCACTGATGGCATAGGGTGTCGCGCCTAAGTATAGAGTGAGAATTTCTGACGGCTCAGGCCTTTGAAGAACCGGGAGGCTAGTTAGATGTAGCTTGATATTTTGAAAGGACTCTTCTCTGGCGTCCGTCCATTGGAATTTTTCTCCTTTCTTCAAGATGTCGTAAAAGGCCTTGCATTTGTCCGATGACCGTGATACGAATCGCCCCAATGCGGCTATGCAACCATTTAGTTTCTGCACGTCTTTTACCGTCGCGGGGGATGGAATTTCAAGGACGGCTCATACCTTCTCGGGATCTGCTTCTATTCCCCTAGGGGTGATGATGTAGCCTAGGAATTTCCCCGACGTGACCCAGAAGTCGCACTTGGCAGGATTAATTTTCATTTTGTGTTTCCTCATTGTCTGAAAAATCTCTCGAAGGTCTCGGACGTGGTTTTTTGATTTTTGACTCTTAACTAACATATCATCCACGTAAACTTCTATGGTATCGTGAATATTGTATTCAAACATGTCGCCTACCAATCTCTGGTACGTAGCCCCGGCATTCCTAAGTCCGAATGGCATCTTGGTGTAACAATACAATCCTCTTGGTGTGAAGAAGGAAGTGTGTTCCTGGTCCTCGGGCGCCAATGGTATTTGGTTGTAGCCCATGTATCCGTCCATTAAGGTCATCGCCTCGTATCCCAATATTGATTATACTAATTTATCTATACTGGGAAGGGGGAAACTGTCCTTCGGGCATGCCTTGTTCAAGTCGCTTAAATCAATACATATTCTGACTCCCCCTTTCTTTTTCGGTACCACGACCATGTTAGATATCCACTATGGGTAGTGGGACTTCCTTATTATTCCGGATTCTTGTAACTTCTTCAGCTCGACCTCGACCGCCGCTTGTAACTCTGGCGCGATACGCCTCATTTTTTGTCTAACCAGTTTAAACCTCGGATCAATTTTTAAGTGGTGACAGCAGACTTTCGGGTCAATACCCTCCAAATCATGCACTTACCAAGCGAATGCATCCAGGTTTTCTTTTAATAACATTGTGAGTTTACTTGCTTGTTCGTCCGATAGTAATGCCCCGATCCTCACTATCCTAGGTTCTTCTATCATTCCCAAGTTTACTTCTTTAGTCGGCTCGACTGTCGAGAAGTTTGATTTGGTCTCCCTGACTGGGGACGCTTCCTTTAATTGATATAAAGGGTATTGTTATCGAGTCTCGTGTGCCAGGACCGCTTGTGAAATCACCTCCTCCAATTCTTTTGCCGCCTTCACTTTCTTTGCTTTGTTCTTATCTTGCCTTTGCCGAGCTCTCCGTTCTTCATTTATTTCTATATCAACTTTCATGCATTGTCGTGCCGCCTGGGAGTCGCCCACAACTTCCTCTATTCCCTTGCAAGTCGGGAACCTTAACCTTTGATGGTATGCCGATGCTACTCCCTTAATCCCATCAATCCATGGGCGCCCGATAATGGCCTCATAATGAGGCGACGTTGACCACACAAAAGGTGGTTAGTGTGTCGAGGTAGCCACCACCATCTGAAACTCTCAAAGTTACTTCTCCCTTTGGGATGGTTACTGTGCCGTTAAAGCCGTAGATGCGATATGTTGATGGGACGAGCATGTCGTCTGAGAGTTTCATTCTTCTGAACGTGTCGTAGAACAGCACCTCGACTGAACTTCCGCTATCCATGAGAATCCTTCTTACTCACCACTTCTCAATCAATAGCGTGATGACCAATGGATCATTGTGTGCATGTCCATTTGCTGGGAAATCCTTAGCCGAGAACGAAATAGGAAGCGTCATCCAAGGTTCCATTGGAAGGGTCTTGGCTACGCTAAATATCTCTTTACCTTCACGATCCCTTTTATGGATCCTAGTGGTGATTACTAGGCCGAGGGCGTAGTTTTGCATAGACGAATGTGAAATGGTGCTTACGAACTGACTCGCCCTATCGATGCGGACTTGATGAACTGGTGCATCGGGTGTTGCTTCCGGCCGAGGGGGGTGTTGGACATACTGCCTCAAATATCCATCGCGGATGAGGTGCTGAACAATATCTTTCACTTCTCGACAGTTGTTGGTGGAATGGACCCTATACTGATGGTAGTGACAGTATTCGGGATGATCTCGGGTCTCTTGGAACTGTACCCCCTCGATGCTGGGTAGTTGATGTCGTTTCTCTTCTCAACTTCCTTGAACACCTCTTCCAAAGAAGCGTTTAGAGGGGTATACGATCGGGCTTCCTGCTTTGGCTTCTTCCCTTTGGCCATCCATTCCCTCTTCTTGATGCTCCTCGGGGGCGGGTCCGATCTCTTTTCTGATCGCCTGATATGGTCATCCATGACCGTTTTAGTTTCGGTACCAACTTCAGCGCTGGCTTCTTGTACTCCTCTATCTCTTGATTCGGCCTGAATTTCCTCCAAGGCGATGTAGTGTTCTTGCATTCTTCTCATCTCCTTTAAGGTTTTAGGTTTTTCAGAAAACATGGAAATCCAGATGGGGTCCGACCTTCCCAACGCGTTTTCAAACCCAAAGATGGCTTGATCCACCGGTACCTTCCCGATTTCAATACACAGTTTCCTCCACCTGTCGGTCAGGGTTCTCAAGGGCTCTCTGAATCTTCGGGCGAGAGTAGACAGCTTGTTCATTCTTGGCCGAGGTCGGATGTTATGCATGTAGGTCTCAAAGAAGGCCTCGACTAGCGCATCGTACCCGTTAATCGAACCAGGTGTGAGCGAATAAAACCAATCTCGCGCCTCGCCCTCCAAACTAGCTGGAAATAATTTGCACATAACTACCGGGTTGTTTCTCCATTGGATCAGTGACATTTTATACATCTTAAGATGTTCGATCGCATCGCCCGTTCCATCAAATCTAGAGGGGAATGAAGGTAAAGTACACTTGGGTGGGAACGGAATTTGTTCCAATTCTTGAGAGAAAGGCGTTTTCTCGGCTTCGCTCATAATCTCGGCCAACTTATTCTCCTCGCTTCCGCCCGAGTGTTCCTTGATTTTTGCTTCCAACTCCTTAAGCTTGGCTTTAGTTGTCCGATCTTGTCGCTCGTCCCTTCCTCGCCTTTCTTCGTCGGTGGACGAATCCTCGGGTGGTCTATATCTCTGTGTGGGGGGTACCAGAGGTAATGGTGGCTGACCTGACTGATCGGGATAGTTAAGGTTACTTGGCCCCATCATGGGTGGTGAGTGACCGGATCGGCCGCGATAACCCGATGTCCCTCGGCTGGACGACCCTCTTGATCTGGTCCGTTGATTCCTCAGCTGGTAGTTCTCATACTCCAAGGCTAGATTCCTCTGCTGGAGTTCCCTTAGTGCCGCTTCTTGCCTCCTCTGATTCTCCAAAATGGCCAACAACGTCGGGTCCGTACTTTCATGACTGGAGTGTCCATTGGGTTGGTGTGGCCGAGGTTGTAATGGTGCAGATGTGGGTGGTGGGGGCGGTATCGGGTTAGTTGCACGATCGACCGCGTGAACGGTTGTCGGGCCGATGTTACTTGCTGCTGCTCTCCCCAGCTGAATCTGCCTAAGACGTTCTTGTTCCCTTCCCAAAGCTTCCTGGTGTTCAACTTGTCGCCTCGTCCATTGCCTCTGAGCTCGCTCTGCAAGTGCTTCCTCATCGTCATCGGTGTCTGAAGCTGTGAGTCCATCGATTTGGTCAAATTTTCTCTGAGTCAATATAACCTGGTCCAGAGGTAGGGTATTATCGTCTCACCCCAAATCTACTTCCTCGTCTACAACAGGCATTCCTCGCGCAGCTGCATGAGATTCCTCGGGCGGTGGTTGTCGACTGTCTTCTTGCCTCGGCCCCGTTATCCCTACCTGCATGCTGCTGCTAGTGACTGTATGATTCCTTAACATCCTAATTGTCCCTGAAGTGCTAGCCATCGGTTACGTCGCGTGATAATCCGAGTATCTCCCGTCCCTACGTCAGCAAATACGAAAAAAAACCCCTTACTTCGACCTACTTTTTTGTTTTAAAATAAAAAAAAGTCAGACATAAGAGCAAAAAGTTCGACTGTACGACTGCTGCCACTGTGTAAGATCTACTTCAGTTGTTAGGTGGGTAATGTCCCTCTACCCTATTTTGTCCCTATGCTGTATCTGTGGCTGACCTCACTTTCCCGTCGCTATCACTCCGTACGACGTCGCTCTCTGTACTCGACCTATGCATTTAAGTTAGTTTTGTCCTTTATTCCACGTGTTCCAAATCATTGATCTTATGCACATGATGCTTAGAAAAAAGTACGGCAAGTAACCCCTAGAATCAAATCAAACTTGTACCAGCTCCACTTTCTCGAGATCTAATTATGAACTCTCCGACGACTTATGCTACACCGCCGGCTAAAAAATTCTATATGGTTGACAGTTTATCGCACGATGAAACAGCTACAAACGCAAACTTTTGGTTATTCCAAGCACCCGACTTCATGCCGTAGATAAAAACAACTCGTTTAACGCTAACAATTATACAACTATTAAGAACAAACAGTCGTCCTTTCAACAGATTCTTCACATAGCTTATAACCCGAACTGTTAGTCGCTGATGAGCTCGTGAAGTCTCTCTGTTTATCAAACTATTGAAGATGTTAAGAAGACACTGCTACTGTTCTGGCTTTGAAGTAAATGACTCAAAACAACCGTTATTTCGGCCAACAGAGTTCATCATAGCTTCAACTTCAACACGTTAATCGTGTATTGAGGAGCTGTTGATCGTCTCTGAAGGTTTTTACGGCAAGGTATCCGGAGATCTTAGTCGTGTCCCCTTAGTCGGCGCCAGATTGTAGATGCATTTTACTATAAACTACATCCAAAGGATAAAAACGTAATGCTCATATCAAATGAAAGTAAACACTCCACAATGAACACAAGATATACGTGGTTCAGTATGATTACCTACGTCCACGGGGGTGAAAGGATGAATCTTATTACTTTGAAGTGTTACAAAGGTGTTGCTCTCCGTGGGATTTTCTTACAAGATGCACTTACTACTCACTTTTCTTCTTCTTGGTGTTTACTCGAGTTTCTCTCCTTTTTACTCTCAAAAAATACAACCTACTTCTCTTGAATACAAGTCCCTCTATTTATAGGAGAAGTTATATACAACGAACTTAAGGTGTTGGTCATGTTACATCTATTTAGCAGTTCTGTGATCGGGCCGGTTTATGTCGTCTGTATCCTGACTCCTCGCCTATCCTTCGTTCGGGCCGATCTCTTTAGATGCATTATTAACACGATGTCGCCTATCTTTTACTGTCGTCCTTACGGTTATCCGATGTGACCCGTTCTTTCTTATTCGTTTGACCATAGCTCCTCGTTTGACCCGCCACGCCTTATCTTGTCAGCTTTATCAGGAGTCTGGGTCAAGTCTTGTCCGACATTATTACGCCCGATCCACGTGGCTCCTTAAATCTCGCGCCCGATAATCTTCGCTCTGTACTTCGCGTCTCTTCGTATTTGGGTGCACCGGTTCTAGGATGTTGCCACATGGATCTGTAGATAATTTACACCTACAATACCCATCAACAACGATCAGTTCTTTACTGATTTTTCATAAAATCAATAAATTTTTTCTCAAATTCAACCTAACCCTTATGAACCTTACGATGATTTCGAAGGACCAACCCAATAAGCAGAAGAAATCGAAGAGATAAATGCTGAAGATTACCAGGTATACCTCTTTTCTAACTCCAATTTTATTTTTTAAGCTCAGTTTTTCGATATTTTCCTTCTGAAAACCCTAGGTCTCAAGCCGCTAGGAGTTACGGCTGAGAAACCAAGAACTCCTGGCCGTTTTGCTGTTTTACGGCTCATAATTAATGAACTCCCATCTGTTACCAAATATTTACGGCTGGGACGATAAAATTTCCTGGCCGTTACTAAAAAATACGGCCAGGTTTTTCTACGTGCATGGGAAGCATTCAATACTGTCGGTGGCGGTTGGGTTACCCTATCGTAACCTGTTTTACGTCTCGTTTTCTAGGTCGTAGGTCAACTCTTGCAGTTACAGGACAGTTTACGTCTTGGAATACCTGGACGTAACAATGTTACAGTTCGAAATTCTACTTTTCGACCCAGCCGTTTTATTTATGATGGTTGGGAGATAACTTATATACCCAGCCGTTTACTCTATGACGGCTTGAATATCACTGGTTTACCCAGACGTTTTTGAGTGTTTAAATTTCTTTTGTGAATAATTATGTGACATGTCATTCTATTATAGATTGTACCATACATTCCGGTGGAAGACCAAGAGGTGCGTATGGAAGATGAAGAGGCGCGTATGGAAGATGGAGAGGTGTTTATTGATCAACCCCAACCTGTGCAAAATTCCGAGGACACAAGTGCTCACTATGCAAACAACTATGAGTGGGAAGATAAGGAAGATGCAAAGAAGTGGGCTCGAGCACAAGGGTTGAGAATGATGTGCATCATAGTCCAGAATAAACAAAGTTAAATCTGACCGCTTTGAAATGGTTTACGAGTGTAGTGGAAAGTATATGAGAGCCATTGGAAAAAGGGTAGTGAGTATATACAAAAAACCACAAGGAAAAAGGGAGTATATAATACGAAGAAGTGCGGATGCCCTTTTAAGCTTCAATTTAAATGTAACGCCGATACGGAAATGTAGTATATGGCTAAAGTCGTCTCGGGTTATCATACTCATCCTATTCCGGGGAGTTTGATCAACCATCCTTATTCGGCAAGGCTGAACCCCTTAGAGAAGGAGTTAGTACACGTGTTGAGTAAAAGACGCACAAGACCTATGATATTCTTAGTGTCGTTAAGGTGTTAAACCCCCAAAACTCATCCTCATTGTCAACAATCTATAACGAAACAGAAAAATTTAGAAAAGAGTTATGGAAAAAGAGAGTGCTTATGCAACAATTATTGTTTTTGTTTGAGGAGGCAAAGTACTCTATCGCCTATGGTACGAATAAAGAAAAGGAAGTGGAATATCTTTTCATCACCAATCCGGAATGTGTAGAATTGGCAAGATGCTTTCATCAAATTCTGTTTATGGATTTCACATAGTGTTACTCACGCACCAACAAGACATATTTTTACTGAAGAAGAATCTCCAAAGATAGTCATCATGGGGTTCGTGATGATGACCCATTATATCGGCCTCCAATTGAAAGATGGATGCCCATTACCTGACGGATGTGACGGCGAAATACCAATGAGTTGGTGCCATAGGTTTGAGGAAAGATTTCATTTGTGGGAGGCATTACAGTTTTCTAGGGATGGCCAGTTGTGTGTACTAATGAGTTCCGATGAGGATGACTATGAGTAAATGTCGTGTGAAGGTATATGATAACAATGTTTTTTGTAGGGTGGTGATTAAAATGATAATATGATCGCAATGTGGTGTGAACCTATGTATTTTGAATCACTCATTTTATATATATATATATATGAAGAATCTAGTTTTACTCTTACTATGTGTTTGTAATGATGATATGATAAAAATGTGGTTATTTAGAGGTATTTACGGCCAGGTCATACGCTGACACGACCTAGCCGTAATGACCCTACTGAGCTATTCGTCTGCAACTCAACTGGTAAACCTAACTGAAAGGTCTGTCACGGCTAGGAATCCTGGCCGTATTTATGGGTACTGTTAGTTTTACAGCTGATAAACCTGTCCGTAACTCTTCTTGGAATTGCAGTTTCATATTATACTTAGTTACGGCTGGGAAACCAAAACGTAAAAACAAATACGGCCAAGATTTCTCCCCGCAAATATAGGTACTATCAGTTTTATGGATGGTAATCCTAGATGTAACTCTTCCTGGAATTTTAGTTTCATATTATACTTATTTACGGCTGAGAAACCAAACCGTATAACTAAATACGGCCAGGATTCCTACCCGTAAATATGGGTATAATCAGGTTTACGGCTTGAAGTCTTATCCGTAATTAATATAATATTATATACTTAAACAAGAATCTGATACATTAAGAATCAAAACACTAGTATCCATTCATTTAAAGTTAAGTCTGCATAATGAAAAGTAAGTCTGAAAAGTAAATCACCCAAATTCATAACCTAAAACATGCTAAAAGTCTGACTTAAATAAGTACATAACCTACAATCATCCACTACGACCAACAATCGAAGAAACTTCCTCAGAAGATGATGAAAAACTGTCGAGAGTTTGGGAAAGACTGATCCAATCATCTCGTCGTTAGTATAGAGATCATCCTTGGTTGGATTATGTAACTCCTGAAGCCTCCTAATCAGTGTTCTTTGTTGGTCGCAATCTAAATATAGAACCTCCTCAATGTTACGGATCAGTCCCCTGGCAAGCCACTTAGTTCTCTTGACCTTTTTTCACACCATTCAATTAATAGTGGTACATTATTTGAGAAACGTATACAAAAACAAAAGAATATCACACATTGGTACCATCATCATAACAATATCACACATAGGTATTTCCTGGGGTTCTTTATCCTTTTCAGAGTTCCTCCTAAAAATTATGAAAAACATATCAGAAGATACGACCAATTCACAAGGAGTGATAAAATTACGGTTTGGAAATAACATATAACCCATCCTTAAACCTAGTTTTGGCTTAGAAATATGCGGATTATCTCGCCGTAAACAAAATATCGGATGGAAATTAAAAACAACGGCTATGAAATTTCATTTACGTCAAAACTCCCAGCCGAAACATGCATCACCCAATTTTACTCTGCAAATACAGGACAACTTATGGCTGGGAAATACCCATCTGTTAAATACAGTTACGGTTAGGTTTTCAAATTTTCCCAACCGATTAAGACATTAACAGTTGGGAGTTCTTGACGTCCCAACCATTATATACAATTACGGCCAGGACGATATAAGTTCCCAGCCGTAAGTTCTTCAGAAAACCTTTTCTGGAAACACTAAAACCATCAATCGAACCTAGTTTTCAATCTAATGGTAAAATAACTGGTGGGTTTTTCGATTCTTACCTAGTAAGATTCATTTGTGGAGGATTCGAATGTGTTTGAATAGATTGGTTCACCACATCTCCATTAAAAGGAACATCAATAACTTGCCCTGTTTCAGAATCAGGGTTCAATCGGCCAGATCTTGTCTCTCTTGATCTTGCTGCCATCTAGAGCTTCTTTAGAAATCAGTGGAGAAGAAAGGGAGATATTGTTAGGTTTTGGAGAGGTTTTGAGAGGTTTTTGAGAGGGTTTTTGAGAAGAAGAGAAGAGAAAATGAAAATTAAATGGTTTTGATTTTTGGGGTTTTAATTAGGATTAGGTTTTAATTATATAAGATTTGTTTTTAAAATTAATTTATTAGGAAAGGGTAAATCTGACTTTTTAACACTTGAGATCTCCCCCTAACCATTTTTTGGCTCCCCAAAGTAATTTAGCCCCAAAAAAGTCAAAGGGGAGCATCCCAATGAGTTCTATATTAATAGCCTTGGGACTTCACAAAATTATTAATATTGGGAGGTATATAAAAAAAAATGCTCGACAAAAACCTTTACACATGCTCTCGACAAGTTGGAAATATTTTGGATTTAACAAGAAGGTGCACATAGTAGCGAGGTCTTTATTTTATTTTATTTTTTAATAAAAAAGGTTACAATTTTATTGATTTAGAAAATTATAGATACAACAGGGATCCCATCCTAATCTCAATTCCTCCTAGCCCATTAGCCTATGTGACTATCTGCTATATCAGTTACTTCCTACTGTATTATCACATCCCTGAAACTATGATATCTAAACCAATTTGGTTTAGACCCCATTGAAAGATCATTATTTTGATCTCGATGATAACCTCATTTTTATCTCGTCCTCTCTTCTTCCCGATCACTCTCATATTCCTCTCATATCTCCTATTCCTTTCGATGATAACCTCATCTTTAGACCATAGTAACGAGGTCTTACGCATATGCAAATCAAGGATGCAATAACAATCCAAAAAATTACATCATTTTCTTAGACAACTACGAATACATATTTTTCTTTATCTTAGATTTTGATGTAAGAAGATCTATAATTTCCCGATTATGTAAATCATATTAATATATGGAGGTAAATTCCTTATGGCGGGACTAAAAAAATCTATTAATATTAAAATGTAGAGTTTATTACTATCTACAACTGGCCCAAGTTGGGACCACGATTTTTTATTAATATATAGAGTTTATTAATATATGGAGTTTTTACTGTATTCAAAAGCATATATGTTCTCTTTTCCGTACAAATCGAGAAAATGGAGAGAAGTTCTTTTTCGGATGTTTATATGGAAATATCTTTTGTGGAACATGCATTTTGACAAACAAACTTGCGGTTATTCGGATAAAGATATTATCTGGTGTGCTAACTCTTTTGAGGTGAAATGCATCGCTACAGCCCCAACCCTCGTTGTCCGATTTACTTTCATTTGAAGAAAACGTTCGGCTATCTTGTACAGATGTCCTGATTATCAGAAGAAACGACTTCAAGCCAAAAAGAAAGAAAAAAATCGACAAGCAAAGGTACTTGAATCTTATTAAGAGAATCGCTAGCAAAGGAACACTGGAACACTGCTTGCAGAGCTTCCTGGATTATTTTTTTATTTTTTATAAGTTAATATATTGAAAGAAACCAAAAGATTACAAGACTATTAACATGTTGGACGCCCTCATCTCGTTAGTAGGATCTAAGATATGAGAATCATCCAAAAATTTGTTATCCATATATAATAATGTTGATGGGGAAAAACGATTTGCTGGTTTTTCAAGAACTGAAGAGACGACCGTGCGGACGGGATCCATCTATCGAGCAAACTGCTTAACCTTAAACAGATGCACTTCCCGGGAGCGCTTTGAGTTCGATAGATCAATCTGTAGGACTTCGGCCTAAACCAAGACAATAGTCGTTCCAGAGTCAATCCAGTTACAAAAAGGTAAGTGGGTTGATATGTAGGAGGGAAGCTGAAAAGTGTGTGAGATCAATGGTGATCAAGGATTGTGAATCTGTATGAGGGAAGCTCAAACAAGAAGGTTTGTTCGAATGAAGGAATTTTCATGAGATTAGGAAAAATAATAAAATAAGATAAATAAAGGAGGAGGTGCGGGACCTGCCACAGTGGCATGATCGGTGGGCCCGTTTCCCCAAGGCGCCTCTTTATTATTTTATTAGTATTATTTTCCTCTCTATTTTCCATAGGTTTCCTCGTTCGTCCATATTTATGAATGCTCGTTCGTGCGTCCGGGTGCTCGTTTGTGCATTATTGCTAAGTACACTCACACCATTTTCTCGGGGCTTACTCGGTGGTGGCCCAGATTCCCGACCAATGAATATTTATTACTAATTCATGGAATTCAGTTGAGAATCAGTCATGAAACTGAGTAATAAAATAAATTTAATATCTATTACTAATCCATGGAATCTAGCTGAGGATTAGCCACGAAATAGAGTAATGAGATAGAATGATTATCTGTTACTATCTATGGAATCCAGCTGAGGATCAGCCATGGAACAAAGAAATGAGATAAATAGATTATTTTCTAGGAATTGAATTGATGAATGACACACTAGAATTAATCTATGAATTAGAGAATCGAGGTATGAGATAATGGAAGAATTATACTCGTTATGCATATTGGGGGTGTATAGGCAGGGAACAACAAACAATGTGACGTCCTAAAGACGTTAGCGCTCTGTACTAGCATGTAATATGTCTAAGAGCCATCCAATCATTAAGAGATTCTATACACATTCTCTCTACATAGTCAGGGAACAACAAATTGTGTGACATCCTGAAGAAATTAGGCTCTATACTAGCATGCAATATGTCTATGAGCTGCCCAATCATTTTGATTCTATGTAGAGGTGATGATGCAATGTCTGAAGTGTCAAAAGCTCAGCTGAAAGGCCTTTCGAGGAACATATTCATCATAGATCTAAGAGGATGTTCGCTCAGTTAAAGATCGTGAAATGGTTCACGGATCATAAGATATAATTTTTCACATACATTCTTGAAGTCGTGTCAGAAACATGCAGTATCATGATTTTACGATTTTAGCCTTTGTTGAAAATCCACCATCAACAAGTAAATACATATCATTTGAAAGTAAATACCTAGAATCATAATCTATAGCAGATCGAATAAAAGTTTGCATTTATCTTCATTGTTTTTGTGAGAAACTTGACTTCTTGACTGCTTTGCTGAAACATCTGCTACGTACCTTATTATTATTCTTATGATTGAAAGTAAAACCTCAATACCCTCTTAGCTTCAGACGTTATTGTTTGAATTCTCTACTGAATTGTGTTTGTTTGACCCTGCGCAAAATCAATGACTCCCTTGCAACCTCCTTCAATCCAAAAGTATTTACAGTCCATACTCGCGACCCACCTTGCTGCTTCAAGCAGAGACAAAGCTTTTGCCTCTTCAGATCTGGAGGCAGAGATGGTCCTTCTTTTGAATTTTTCTTTAACTCTTTTTACACTTCTTTTTTACAGAGCCCAAATTGATAAATTCGGGCGTATGAAATCCTTTTGTTAGTTTTACGATATATCAGTTCCTTAATTCAAAAGAAAAACAGTTGTTTGGAAGATATATTATTTGTTTATTTAAATTGATGTTAGGAATCGGTATACTACCCGCTCAACCATTGCATGATTGTAGGATTTCTTACCGTGGATGCAAGACTTTTTTTTTTGAAGCACATCGATGCTAGATAATCACTATGTAAAGAGCGTTGACCAAATGATTTCTTCTTAATTTCCTTGGTTGATGTTCAAGTTATTTATGTAACTAAAAACCGATTTTGTTATGTTTTGTGGATATTTCATACACATTCGTTGTTAACAACACATGTGCATTTTAATTTTAATGTCGCGTTATAACAAAATTCAATCTAGAACTGTGCTCCCAAAAATTTAAAGAATATATATTTTGAAAAAATATCCGAGCATCATAACTTTGATCCAATATATATAACTAATATATTTATTAGAGTCTTTAAAGATGTTGCACAACAAATCCATGACTTTTTAATTATTCCCTCTGTTGCATTGTTCTTATTAGTTTATGTAAGGGTGCATATGGATAAATTGATTAGGATACTATCCATATCCGAAAAATCATATACACTATCCGAACTTGGTCAGAAATGCGAACAAATGACTTCTTTAATTACGGGTTCGGTTCCAAAGTTTTGTCTCGATTATCCTTTGAAATTATAAGAAAATAAAATAATTACGATGATGACATCTATAAATAAAATCTAAAGAAGAACAAATTAGTATACAAAATAGATGTACTTATTTAACTTCAGGCTCACATTTAATTTATAAGAAATAATACTACAATAGTTATTATTCAAAATTTAGTTAGGAAGAAAATATTTGTAAATATTTCTTAATTAACGGAAAGTAAATTAAAAAGGCGGAAATCAAAATACACTTTGTAGGTTTATAACAATATATTTATACATAAATTTTTGGATGCGGCTTGGTATCCAGTTAGTTATATTTTCACATAAAATTTTCAGATATTTTAATCCGCAAAATATTTTCAAATAACATTTGACATTTCGAATGCAAATTCAAACAAGCTTTCGTACGTACATCCATTGACACCCTCAATTTATTGAATGTTTATTAACTTTTCGGGTCATGGACTTTTTGAGGCATTTAAACAAAAATGATGTTAATATATTCTAGGAATTACTGTTTAGTCCTATCTAGGAGACCCGACTACTGTCTAGTCCACCCGTCAAACTAATTTACTCGCTAGTCCAAAAACATGATTTTTGACCAATTTTTTTCTCTCACTGGTCCAACACATGTGCGAGTTTCAAATGTCTTTTTTTTTCTCTTTTCTGAAATTACCCTGCAACGACATAAGAGGAGAAAAACTTTGTTTTCTTTTCTTTTCTCCGGCTCAGATTCAGATCTCTCTCTCTCTTCTGCTGGTGTTCTCCGTCATTTTTCAAGAATAATGATATGATTGTACATATCCATCCAATCCTGCTTATCTTTCCATATTTTTGATTTGTCTTCTCTTCTCTACCGGTGTTTTTAGGGGTTTTGTTTGAAGATCGTTTTGGTGCTCTGTAATCAACTTCATATCCATCCAATCTAGGTATGTTCTATAATAAGTGAAAACAAGTGAAGAAGAAGATCAAGAAGTTTCACAAATAAATCCACGAAGAAGAAAAATAAGAAGAAGATATAAATTTTGTATAATCATACAGTATATATCAATATCTACAGTGGATACACTTTTCCTTCAGTAAATATTGATATGTATTGTTGGACCTTATACTCCTTCGATACATATTTTCATTAAGTACATATTACCATGTACTGTTGGATTACTATGCATTGTTGGATCACAAAAATTTCCCTTCATTACATATCAATATATGTATTGGTGAATCAATATGTATCATGGAATTATATACTTTTTCCTTCAGTACATATCAATATGTATTTGCTGAATCAATATGTACCATGGGATGATACACTTTTTCCTTAAGTACATAACAATATGTATTATTGGATCAATATGTATTGTGGGATTATACACTTTTACCTACAATACGTATTTTCCTCCAGTACATATCAATATGTACTGGAGGAATAATATGTACTGTGGGATGATACACTTTTTCCTTCGGTACATATTAATATGTACGATCATATATAACAGTATGTACCGCTCTTGGTGATTAGCAGAGATCTTCTTCTTATTCTTTCACTGGATCTCAGTGATTTTTTTATTTCGGTATCCTAATTTGATTTTAAGCTTTTAGTTTTATGGGGTTTTTAATGATTCATTTTTTTTTACAGTTTCTGATTCGATATTCGGTGCCTAAATTTTCAATTACTATTATGGGAATAGTTTTAGATTTTCTGGTTTGTGAACGACAACGACATGGTTTTAGTGAAATTTTAGTGAAAGAGAACACTGTGATGGGAAGGAAGATAATTTTATGTATTCAAAACCTTTTTTGACCTCCGGTTAATTTTTTTTTTATGGTGGACTATAGGATAAGTCGGTCGGGTTTACCGGATTAAACATCAAATTTTTCGTTAATCAAGAATATAAAGTACAATTTGGCTAACTTTGCCTATGTAAGTGGCGGTTCATATTTGTCCTCACAAGAGATAAATCTAGGGATGTAATTGTTTGTCATAAGTGATGGTTGTGATTAGGATTAGAAATGCATCTAACGGAAAAAAATTATCATGTCATTAAGGTTCCATAATTATTCATAATATATACTCTATTAATTGGCCATGACAATATTTTATTAAATGATGATAATATATAAATTATTCTACTAATGATGATAATATATAAATTATATTTAAGATTAGTTTTGTATTGCTGCGAGTTTTACAAAAGTGCTTTTCCGATGTACGTTACTGTGCCAAGCTATGTAAAAAAAATTTGAATGGTTGCCGATATACGTTACTGTGCAGAGCTATGTAAAGAAAAGCAATTGAATGGTTGCAAATTATAAACTAAGGTTAAAACTTATTTTAATGGGAAAATATCAGGTTCAAGTATAGTTGGTGAGAAAATGACGAAAGCAGACATATCAATGAAAATTGTTTATTCTATTTTATTATACTTAAAATAAGTAAATTTTTCTACTATTAAAGTACATATATCTAATATTAAATTTACTAATTAGTATTATTACTAAATAAAAAGTATTATTTTTCTTAACCACTTTTTAAAAACCAATAATTGCTTAATATTTATTTATTGTTGATAAATTAAAGTATATTTCAGTGAACGGTATAACGTAAAATGTAGTTTGAAAATAAAAAATAATTATCTTTAAAGAATAAAATATAGCGAATAAAAATTGGTAATGTATAGATTCAAGGATAATTTTTGTCGGTTTATAAAAAAAGATGGGATAAAATTGGAAAATAAAATATGAAATTAGTGTGAACTATAACATTTGCTTTTGAAGCTTTTAAAAGCTCATTCTCCTCCACTTTTAAAATTGATAGATTTTGGAAGTGTTTTGCATAAAAAACACTTTATGAAATCTTTACCAAACATTAGGATGAAAAAATATTGCTATAAATATGTTTTCAAAGTACTTTTTTTTTTTGAAAGGAGAAAAGCAGTACCAAACTTAGTAAGATTGACTAGCAATTATATAAGTGCACCATAGTGACGGTGGCAAGTATTGGTGCCCAGTGAGTAATTTCGCATCGTCTCACTATTTCTTTATAAATGGTTTAACGTTGTTTTTATTCAATGATGATGGATAACAGAGTTTATCGTTAGTAGAGCGTATTGTTATTAGGTTAAGTACTTAACGATTTGACTTACTAAATCATGGTTTTATTATTTTTATGCAACGAATAACCTCACATTTGGAAGCGTAATGTCGTAGAATGTAATGGACTGATCCTCTACCGATAATGTCCTCACTTAGCCATGCACTGCAGTCATCTGACTGTATCGGTTTTTAATGGTCACAGTTGCGGTCATCCAGCAGCAACTTCTCAGGAGGTCACCAATCCCAGGATTACTCAATATACCGAGCATGCTTAACTATAGAGATTTTTCGTCAATTATGCTGAAAAGGTCTCGGTGTTAGGAAACGACAAACCATTACCTATATTCCATTTGACGAATCCTACATGTCTAGTTGGAGTACTATAATACCACCAACTTAATTTGGAGCCGTCCTCGGCTCCGGAATATGTACAATCCTTGACTCTGGCCTTTTTCTCACTCATGAGACCCTTTCCCAACACAATCCGTTAAGAATACTCTTTCACCCTCGACAGGTAACTTGTGGTCGACTATAATACCATTTGTAAGGAGCTAATCCTCTGCCAATACTATCCCCACTTGGTCACTGCGGTTATCCGACAATATGAGATTTTCAACTGACATTGATGCGGTCTTCCATCGTCAGTTTTTTGGGAGGTAGCCATCCCTAGATTACTCTAGCCTAAGAACGCATAAATACAATATTTTTTTTACCAAATCTAGATCCAACTATGTTGAGAAGTCCAAAATGTTATGAAAAGACAAGTCATTACCTATATTTCATTCGGTGAACTCTTCATGTCGAATTAAATTACGTACATAAAATATCTGGGAATTTCGAAAACCTAGAACTACGTCATATGTGAGTAAAATGGTTGCCAACAGAAATGACTTAACATTTTAAAATATAATATCTTAAGTGAATGAATTTGGTTTTCATTATGTCATTGAAATAATAAGAACATACAATACGTTATGTAGTGTTGGGTCAATTATGAGTTTTACTCTTTTTAGACTATTCTTAAAGGGAAAAAAACAACAAGGATCCGAACACTGTTAATATCTACACAATTATTCTTGAGACGAATGAGTTCAGGTGTTGTGATTTTGTTACATCTTACATAGTTTAATGTTTTGGTTCCGATCAGTTGTTGGAATATGTGGCGCGATAAACCACACACACACACATGTATACATATATATATATATATAGGGATAGTCCCTCATGGAATAAAGAGGAATACATGTGGATCTTAATAAGATTGGTCATACATCACACCGAGGCCTTTTAGTTAAAAACCCCACACCTCTTATCCCAAGGTGGTCAAGTGGGGTTCGAGGTTATGTGGTCGGGAACTGAGTAGTGTCGATGGTCCGTGAAGATCCTAAAAATCGGTATCAAAGCCCATGGTTGGGGCTACTGTCCGAACGTAGAAGTGGTTGTGAATATCACCTGGTTTAGGGTGCAAGTGGATTCGGACTCAAAGTGGAGTAGTCAATTCCCAAATTTGAACTAGCGCTCAAGGTGGAGTTAGTGTCTCATCCATTAAATCAGGTGGAGAAGGGTTCTAGATCAGAAAGGCAATGCTCAAGGTTGAACTAACGCTCAATGTGGAGTTAATGTCTCACACATTAACTCTCAAGTGGAGCAGGGTTCTAGGTGGGATAGGAAATGCTCAAGGTGGATTTAGTACTTACCTTCTCATTAACTCAAGGTGTAGTAGGATTCCAGGGCGTATAGTGATAATAATCATGATTGATGTGTAGCATATACAAATGGTAATCATATGATGGAGTCTGATTGGACTGGTGAAGTGGTTTAATCTCTCCAAAGTGGAGATTGTTGGAATATGTGGCACGATAAACTACGTATGTATAGCTAGGGATAGTCCAACATGGAAGAAATATGAGTACATGTGGAGATTAATAAGCTTGGGCATCTCCTTACGTAGCACCGAGGCCTTTTAGATTAAAACCGCACACCTCTTATCCCAAGGTGGTCAAGTAGACAACATCGGTGCTATTTGGTCGGGCCCATAGTGTCCATGAAGATCCTAACATCATTCACTAAAATAAGGAAGATGCAGAAAGGTAATACCATTTCAAAGGATCGATAAGATATCTTTGTAAACTAAAAAACATATCAAATATATTTTTTTTTGGGGGGGGACATAATATGTAAAAAAAATTAATTCCGATATAATTTCATGGCTGGTTTGAGGATGCAACTCGAGAAAGGAGAGGCATAGTATGGGAGAATGTCAAGGCGGAAAATGTTAGAAAGAATTTTTGGAGTGAAGAATAAAAATATCTATCGGGTTTTCCTTTACTTTTGTAATGATGAAAAGGGTAAACTTGATATTAATAAATCTTATATTTAGTATTTATATGTCGGAAAATGCATAACTAAAAATAAAAATTATGCCCGTGCCGTTACGGCATGGGTTAAGCCCTACTATTTCATAAATAAGAACCAGACCCGTGTATGCTTCAAAAAAGAAAAAGAAAAAAAAACTAGCGTCATTAGAGGTGACCCCAAAAGAATTAGGGGTGACACAAAATGACAAAATAGGTTGAAAATACTTGTATGTCCCTTCATAAATCGGTAGTTTAGAAGAAAAAAAAATCTACCGATTGTGACTATGTTCTTCTCTTCCTAGCTTTGTTTTGAAATAATTAAATTTGGGGCTACTACCATAATCGGTAGGCAATAAACATCATCAAACAACCGATTTTACAATCGGTAGGCAATAAACATCATCAAATTACCAATTGTGAAAACAAATAAATCCAAAATTCCATTGGTTTTTGAAAATTTTGAATTTGGGGCTACTAACATAATCGGGAGGCAATAAACATCATGAAGCTACCGATTGTATAATCGTTAGGAAATAAACATCATGAAACTACCGATTGTGTAAACAAAGAAATCAAAAATTCCTATTGGTTTTGAAAATTTTGAATTTGGGGTTACTACCATAATCGGGAGGCAATAAACATCATGAAACTACCGATTGTACAATCGTTAGGAAATAAACATCATGAAACTACCGATTGTGAAAACAAAGAAATCTAAAATTCCTATTGGTTTTTGAAATTTCGAATTTGGGGCTACTACCATAATCGGGAGGCAATAAACATCATGAAACTACCAATTCTGGTTGTTCTCAATCATGTGAAAATGAAATCTCCTCTATATAACAAATTTCTCCCGATTGTAGACTTAACTACCGATTATGGAGGGCATATTTTCCATTTCGAAAAATTTGAGATAAGGGTGGCTTTGTTTTAGGTTTGGGTGACATTTTTTGTTTTTTTGTGTCGCCCCTAATTCTTTTGGGGTCGCCCCTAATGATCAATATAATTAATCTAGGTTTGGTATCCTTCTTAGACAAAAGGTATTTTAAAGCACATGATCAGTATAAATTATGACCTTAGAACCTAATAGGCAGGATCTAAACTTATCCAAGGAAAACACAATGGCTAACAGTTCATTCTCGGTAGTTGTATAGTTCAGTTGGGCATCATTCAGAGTTTTGCTAGCATAGTAAATCACATGAAGTAAATTTTTTTCTCGCTGACCTAGCACAACACCTATAGCATAATCTGAAGCATCACACATGATTTCAAAGGTTCCATTTAGGTGTCTGGACTATGGAGGAAGTAGTGAGTAAAGTCTTAAGCTTCTCAAAATCCTCTAAGAAAGCATCATCAAAGACAAACTTAATATCTTTTGCAAGCAAATTACAAAGAGGTCTAGAAATCAAGCTAAAATCCTTAATGAATCGGCGATAAAAACCTGCATTCCCTAAGAATGACCTAATATCTTTTCCGATTTTTGGGACCTGTAAAGTCTTAATTAAGGGTGCACAGGAACCGAGCCGGACCGGCAGACCGTCCCGGAACCGGTAGAACCGTACCTATTTTTGTACCGAACCGAGGAAGGGGGTACATGTACCGGTCCAAAAAATAATAACCGAGGCTAAGCAGGTACAGGTACACGGTCCTGCCCCAGTCCCGTACTGTCCCGGACCGAATGTACCTAAGAATGCTTGAATGTAATGTACATACCTAGGTACAACAGGGTATCTAGTAATACCCCATTAATGTTTCAAGTGGTGAATATCTGTATGGAAAATTCCGCAGTATAATACCTCAATCGTTACATCATCCACCCAATTTTATCTGTTGAAAAAAGAAAGAATCTGAATAAAAAAGGTAGTTATAGAAGACTAACATATTTGAGCAAAAAAAAAATGGAAAATTTTGGTTACCTTCTCATGAATGTGAAAGGTGTTACTTTTCCAGATTCATCATGACCTGCCCATCCAGATACTTTCTATGTGTGGTTTGGAGTTGTCTGAGACATTACGTACTCGCTAGCTACAGTCTCCTACTACTTCCTTTTCTCTGTGTTACGAACAGTTTTCTCAGCAATGTTGTCTCTTATTTGCTTCAGTTATTGGAAATCGGATCCATACATACCTGCATTTGTACTAAGAAGAAATTGTATGTGATATCATTTAATCAGTAGGTTTGGTAGGGATACTCCCAATATTCAATTTCGGAGATAGTTCATTAATAAGTTGTTGATAAATTACCTTTCTTACTTTGCGTGTTTGGCAATTACATTAAAGATGAATTTCAAGTACATTACGGACTGATTAGCTCTTTACAAGAGGTTGAGGATTTTTTTGGTCTGGAACCGAGACTAGTACCGGAACCGTACCTGGTACCGCACGTGTACCGAATGGTACCGGAACCGAGGTACATGGTACAGGTACCGGTCCAAAATTTTGGAACCGAGGTTAGGGAGGTACAGGTACTCGGCCTCGGCAAGAACCGAGTCGAACCATACTGTGTGCACCCTTAGTCTTAATAAGGTCAAATTTGGCTTTGTCTACCTCTATACCCTTTGAAGATACGATATTCCCTAAGGCAATTCCTGATTTAACTATGAAATGATATTTTTCCCAATTAAGCACTAAATTCTTTTCCTTACACCTAGTCAACACTAATATCAAATGATGCAAGCACTCATCAAAAGATGAACCGAACACTGAAAAGTTATCCATAAATACCTATAAAAACCATTCTACCATGTCATAAAATATGCTCATCATACAACGATGGAAAGTCCCAGGACCCGAAAGGCATGCGTCTATACGCAAAGGTACCAAAGGGACAGGTAAAAGTAGTCTTTTCCTGGTCTTTCGGGGCAATCTCAATCTGATTATATCCAGAATAGCCATCTAAGAAGCAATAGTGACTATGTCCTGATAATCGTTCCAGAATCTGGTCGATGAAGGGAAGGGGAAAGTGATCCTTCCTAGTGACTTTTTTCAATTCCCTATAGTCGATACAGACACGCCATCCCGAAGCTACTCGGGTTGGGATTAACTCATTATTATCATTCTGGACTACGGTGATACCTAATTTCTTGGGAACAACTTGAACGGGGCTGACCCACTTATTGTCCTAAATTGGGTAGATAATACATGCGTCTAACAATTTAAGAACCTCGGTTCAAACTACTTCTTTCATATTAGGGTTAAGTCGACGTTGCATCTCCCTAGAAGGTTTAGTGTCTTCCTCTAAATAAATTTGATTCATACAAACAGTAGGACTTATACCCTTAATATATGCTATGGTCCACCCTAATACTTCCTTGTTATTTTGAAGTACTGTGACTAGCTTACTTTCCTGATCATTGTCCAAGTCGGAAGCAACAATCACAGGTAAAGTCTCAGATGGGCCTAAAAATATATACTTTGGGGTATCTGGCAGTTGTTTAAGGTCCAACTTAGGAGGCTCTTATAAATAAGGGACTAGGGTATACTTAGAAACTGAGAGTGGTTCGGTCTTAGGTTTCCATCCATTACTAGTGTCTGTCAAAGGTGCAAAATCTAGCAAAGCATTCACCTCACTAATCATATTATCATCATTAAATCAATCCCAAAGTGGGCAAGATATTTCTCTAATGGATCTTCTAACAAAGTATTTGGTAATGACTCCTCGACTAATGTTCCTATCATGTTTACCTCTTCTATATTTGAGTTATATAGTTCATAGGGTAGCTTACTAATATTGAAAATTTTCAGCTCAATAGTCATGTTACCAAAAGACAAATTCATAATACCGTTTCGACAATTAATGATTGTATTGGATGTAGCTAAAAACGGGATACCTAAAATCACAGGTATTTATTTTTGTGGGTCAGGGACAGGTTGGGTATCTAGGATAGGAAAATACACTGGATAGATAAACTTAACAAAATACACTGGATAGATAAACTTGTCGACCTCAATAACAACATCCTTAATAACACCTCGAGGAGTTTTGACAGACTTATCAGCTAACTGCAGTGTCATCTGCGTAGGTTTCATTTCACTAAGCCCTAGTTGTAAGTATACATGGGACAATAGTAAGTTGACACTGGCCCCTAAGTCAAGTGAAGCTTTTTCTACCCAAAAGTTACCTATTGTGCAAGCAATGGTAGGGGAACTTAGGTCTTTGTACTTAGGAGTTTTGGTGTTCTGGATGATCGAACTTACATGAATAGATAAAAAGGCTTTCTTAGGGACATTTAAATTTCTCTTTATCGTACACATATCCTTAAGGAACTTAGCGTAATCATGAATTTGAATAAAGGAAGGTTTATGGTGACTTACTTAAAAACCTCAAATATGTCATTAAAGTTAGATTCCTTCTTTGTTGGTACTAATAGTTGGGGAAATGGGGCTCTAAGCACATAATTAGACCTCTCAGGAACCGAAATGACATCATCAGAAATTTTATTAGTCTTCTCAGCTACTGGTGGTCCCGAGGGATGATATCATGAGGGTGAACTACAGTATGTTCACTATCGAGGATGGTTACCTTATTGTCTATAACTCTACCGCTCCTAAGGGTTATAATATCATTTAACTGATTCGATGGTTTTGCACCTACCTCATGAACTCCTCCTCTAGGGTTAGTTTGGGTCGTGTTTGACTAGGAAACCTACCTTTTTTCTCTCAAAGACTCATTTATCAGACCAACCTGGGTTTTTAACTCAGAAATAGCATGACTATTTTCATGTCCTATAATGTTACTAGCTTGTAGACTCTGTTCTACTAATAGATGAAATTTTGCAGTTTGTTGAGTTAATAAGGCGAGAGACTCCTCTAAGCTTAGGATTTTCTTATCTGACTTATTCTAAAATTAAGCTTGTCCCGAAGGATTCTTAGTATATCCAAAACCTGGGGGAGCGTTAGGATTACTAATTTGATCGACCTTGATTCTGGCCTTTAGACCATGTAAGGTTCAGAGGGTTTCTCCAACCAGGATTGTAGGTTTCTGAGTATGGATCAAGTTTTTGACGGTTATCGAATCTAGTGTTATTATAAAGAGCATTCGCTTGCTCTTCAATAGTCTATCCTTCCCAAAAAGGCTCCACTCGACTACTAGTGTGACCCAATTCTAATGCTTCTAATCTTTTGGCTATTGCTGCAATTTTAACATCTAATTCAAAATTTCCTTCTACCCTATTAACGTTATCTCTAGTTAGAAGAATTATTTTTTGGGGTTCCCTGATATTTTCCCATTGCTGGGTTTTCTCGGCGATTTCATTCAAAAATTTCATCGTCGATCAACAGTTTGGTTTTCAAACCCACAGGTGCATAGAGACTCAACCATGGTTGTTATCGAATAATCTAAACCCTCATAAAGGATTTAAACTAGCCTAACCATTTCTAAACCATGATGAGGACATTGGGCTAATAAATCATTGAACCTTTCCAAATACATATACAATGATTCTCCCTCTTGTTGGGTAAATGTGTTGATTTGCGTCCTTATAGACGATGTTTTGTGCCTAGGGAAAAAATTATTGAAAAAGGCATATGTAAGTTTTTCAAAGGTTTCAATTGACTCGGAAGTCAAACTATACAACCAAGATTTGGCTTTATATTTTAGGGAAAAGGGGAATAGCCTAAGTTTCAAAGCATCATCACCAAGGCCTCTAATTTTTAGGGTGCTACAAATTTCCTCAAAATCCCTAACATGGAAGTAAGGGTTTTCATTTTCCTTCCCTAAAAAGATTAAGAGCATCTGTAAGGTCCTGGGTTTCAGTTCATAATTTTCCCCCGTTTTAGCTAACTTGATACACGAAGGAGAGTGTAACTAGTACGATAGAGCAAAGTTTTCAAAGTTGCCATTTCTGTCACTATCATATTACTAGGTTTTTCACCAAGAGACGGACGTTCAAAACTAGACTTTCGAAAATCATAGGTCTCTAGATTAAGGTAATCAAGATCCTTGTTTACTAAAATGGAACCACTAGGTTTTTCTCTAACAAACCGACCTAGAGCGTCTCTTTTACGTTCAGTCTTACACAATAATTCAGCAAAAATCTGTGCACATGCAAATGCTGGGCTCACTAAATCAGGTAAGCTTGGGTTACCAACAACAAAATATACCTACATCCAAAGACTGGTCACAGGTACAAGGCTGGGGCTAGTGGTGTTTCGGATGATAACGCCCAGAGGGTTCACCTTACTAACCACTTGTTTTACTAAAATCGGTGCCGGACGAGAATGCAATTGGTGTGCGCGTGTTTTTTTTTCTCTCCAATAAGTAAATAAAATAATAACAAGCAACCATATAAAATAAAATTACAAGTCCAAAAAGAAATAAAAGAAACTAATAAATAAAAGTTCTTAAAAATAAAATATTCGACTTTCTCCTTTTATGGAAAGCAAGTCTAACTTTCCAACTTTAGCTTCGAGTCAATCCTGCACACCAAAAAAAAATAACAAAGTAAATCTTGAAAATAATAAAAAAAATAAAAAAATATTAAACAAAGACTATAAAGAAAGAAAACATTCTAAAACCTAAACTTAAAGACAAGTCCGCGTCGGGGGTACCAAAAATTGATGTCGTTTTTTCAGGTGGTAAATAAAAGTTCGTTTAAGACTTATGAAAGTTCGATTCTAGATTTAATTCTTAATCCTAAAACAAAAAATTAAACTAAAATTGTTTTCAAGAATGGGAGAGACTGGGGCTAAGATTCTACCATTTCACAAATTTCCAAAGTGATTTTGATAATTGTATTTATGCAATCTACACATTCAAGTTGATTCTAATTATTGCAAAATTAGATTTTTAGAAGAATAATTGTAAATCAAAAGTATGGGATATCAAAAGCCTTAGGCTAAGCATATACCATCAATAGAAATCAAAATTTCTTGATAAAAATCGTTAAATCCATTTTTTATTCTAAGCAAACAATCATAAAATAAATTGCAAAAATTAATAAAATAAAGTTTCCACTTTTTCATTGGCAAAATAACTTCCTCCGTCGCCCCAAATATTAATTTTAGCTCATCATGGTAGAAATACGCTCAAAAGAATTTTTCATTGCTCAAATGGTGTTTACAAAGGTGAAAAGAGAGAAAAATAGTGAAACAGTCGCAAATACAGTTGCTAAAGGTAGCCAACTAGTCGCTAGAAGTCTTTTGTGCAAGTAATAATGAAAAACGATGTATCTCTTTTGTTGTTGAAGATAAGACTGTGTCTGCGACTGATTCTAATAGCCTAATGTTCTTCGTGTTCTTGATATGCAACAGAAGCAGAAACTTCTCTGATTCTTCTCTGTAACTCTTTATTGGTTCTCCAATCACTCCCAAATTCTCGATACCCCTTCCCTGACATCCCAAAAACTTATTTATACCATGCAAGCTCCTTGAATTTTTAGAAAATCTCTCGTAATAAATTTCTTTATTTTGCTGGGAAATATTTCTTGTTCAATATTCTTCACGCGATTTCAGCTAACAAACTTCCCTTGTTTATCTCCTCCTTGCTCTTACACGTTCATGCATGACTCATACAGGGTTCAACATGCAGTAACCACACGAAATCTTCCCAAAATAATACCCACAGAATCTTGGGAATATTTTCTTCCTTGTATTATCTTCCACGTGATTATCTAGCCAAATTCAATAGATTACAACAACCATACTGTCCCTGTTTAACCATAAGATGTCCATCCCATGAAAACCAGCTCTTGAATCTCTCCAAAACTCGCCCGAAATTCAAACCCCAAATCTGGTTTGCTGCTTAAAACCCGCGCCAATTTTCAAATTTCAAAAGGTAGGGGATGACTTCCCTTTATCCACCATCAAAGATCCTTTTGCAATTGGGGTGGAAATAATAATTTTTGGGGTGTGCATAGTAAAATTTCTGGGTGTCTTTATAGCTTTTCTTGGGTGCTTTTAACGCATTTTCAGGATGCCTTTAGTAATTTCTCATGGAGGTCCCAATGCCACTTTTCGAGCAACATTCTCCGTAAAAGCTTGTTTCTCCGAAAACTCCTACAAAGATATAAAAACCATAATGAGTACAACAATTTAGCACTAACAATACATAGAATCGAGACAAATCAGACACAAAAATATGTCTATCATTGAGCTTTCTCTATCAAATAGAGTTGATGCATTTTTGCATCATCTCTCTCGAGGCTCTTTTTCTGGATCAGTAGATACCTCACTGTTGTTTCCATCCTCATCAAGTTCTACTGCTTCTTCACCTTCCTCATCACTTTCACTTTTTGTGGCACTTCTTATCTTAATCCAATGACGTTTATGTCTCTCTATCCTTTCTTTCCTTTCTCTCATCTTCCTTGCACATCTTTCCTCATATTTTATGATCCATAACCGGTACTCTTATTCGTTCGTAATCCTTTTCCTATCAAATTATTTCTTTCTCCTATCAATTTCTTTTTGCATCCTCTTTTTTGGAATTTCTTGTTCTAAATAAGAAACCAATATCTCAGCCTCTTCACTCGTTAATGCATGAGTTACTTGTTTTGTATTTTCTAATGTTGGTGATTGATTTTCAACAACATCTTGAGTTGCAGGTTGGTTTGGTTCATCCATCTCTTAATCTTCTCCTCTATGCAAATTTTCTTTCTTCTTTTGGTTTGATTAAGAGTACTTGAAAATATATCGGTATCTCATCCTTTTGTAGAGTGGTTAGATTAACCATAAATGTCCATTTATGGTGCATGGTTAAAATTCTAGTCCCTTGTCAGACAACGCCTCTTCAATCTCAGACTCATTTTTTCAAAATACATCATTATTACACCTCGATAATTGCCCATAGTGTTACCTTTAAATGGAAAATGAGGCGATTACCTAATTTGAAGGCCATAACTGTAACCTTATGGTTTACCAGGGTTCACACGTCTCAAGTCCCTGACCAACAATTAAAATCAAAAAATGGTCAAACAAAATAGGTCAATAAGAAAAATAAAATCAGCACACTTGTGTATATTTGGCATAATTATTTCATTTGTTAATTAGTTAATAGATGGGCCATATCTTGAACTCTAGCATGGTTTGGATCAGGCATCATGCCATATCTCAATACCCTGGTGATGAATGCCAAATAGTGCATATTTCTACACCTTTTTATTGTCATTTAACCCATCTTTTGCGCTTTAAAATCATATATTATCCCAAATTCTGTATTTTCTCTGTTTTCAAGAATAAATATTTGTACTAATTAATTTTGTGCTTTTAGGTACTAAATAAAGCTTGGATGAATTGAGGAGCCAATAGAGCAGAAAATTGGAGACTAGCAACTTTGGAAGAGACGTTGCAACCCGCTTGCGCATCAGTTGCAACCTGTTTACAAATACATGGGATTAAACTACCCAAAGACCCGAATCCAAGCCCGCTCCCATCCTAAGCCGTTGGATTTGATATAGCAGCTGCATCCAACGTCCTCTCCTTGCCATGCATCAACACTTTCAGCTCCCGCCTCACACTCTAGTTGTCTGTCCCCTTCACCCTACTCGATCAGAAGACAAACTTAGTTTGTTCTTCTTCTTCTCCTCTCTTCTTTCTTCTCTTCCATTTCTTCCCCCAACCATTTGACAGAGCCAGCATCCCTTTCTTCCCCTGACAGCACCAACACATCAACCCTCACATCATCTCCTAGCTCTAGATATCTCCATCACAACTTCTCCCAAAACCCTAAAAGTCGTGTTCGAGATAGATAGAGTTAGGGTTTTCATCAACATCGAATTAATGGAGTTACAGAGAAGAAACAACAAAGGGGACAAGGAATTCAGGAAGTTATGGTGAGTGGTTTGCATTTAATTTCCGAATTAAAGAGAATTATGTATAAAATAAGAAGGATCTTGTGATGTAAAACTCATGCCCGGATTAGCCGGTGCACCAAGATGTAGTTTATATTTGTTGTTAGTATTATTATCATGTTCTAATTACTTTTGCTAGGGTTTAGATGAAACCCTTAATAATATGTTGAGTTAATTCATGCTCATGTTGGTGTTCTTACTGTACTTAATTGAGATAGGGTAATAGTTAGCTAGTTGATCAAATTAGCCTGTGATTGGTTATACTGTAAGAAGACAGCCAATACAAGGGGTGAATTAGTGATATTGGTTAATAAATTTCCCTTTGAGACTTCCATGGAAGAAGATATGTGCTTAATAAGTTAGGAATGATGCTTAGCTAATTAACCAAGGAACTTGTGATCAATTGTACTGTAAGAAGACAGTTGATACTAGGGGGAATTAGTGAGATTAGTTGATAACTCATTCATCGGAATCTTCCTTGGGAAGGAATAAGAACATAACTTGAATCTGTATTGCCTTAGCATAGGATTAGGAGGTGGATTTAACTACCCTAGTACTCTTTATCCAATTGTTTACAATATGTTTTGCTTATTTACTTTACTTTCTGTGTTACCACTTGTTTAATGCCTAAAACCTCGTTGTATCGACACCCTAAACAACTCTTGTGTTACTTGTCATTGAATCAGTTTAGTAAGGCTTTTGAATCGAATCTACGCCCACCTTGTCTCTGTGGGATCGACCTGTATTTTCCTTGTCTGCAATAGAAAATGTGCACTTGCAGTTAGACATAGTCGTAGGTATCTTTCTTAGTCCTACCAAGTTTTTGGCGCCGTTGTCGGGTACTCGGTTGCGGTCTCTTCTAAAGCTTACACTTGTAAGGGATAAATTGCAATTGTATACCAACAAAGACGCATCAAACACCAAAATAGTGGGCCTATAATCTCGCGTATCTTCACCACATTGCAGCAAGCAATTGGTCTGTAATCAACCACTCCACTGGGATTCTCCTTCTTAGCCACAAGGGTGAGAAAAACGTGCATGTCATATACGATGGAATGAGATAGATCCCATTCTAACACCCACCTGGCTGCTCAATACCAACCATTAGAGGTGAGGAATATTGATCAAACTTCCCAAGGGGATAGGAACGTACTGAATCAACGGGCAGGCAGACAGGACTTTAGCGAACGAGAAATCTCCAATTCCCGCTAATAACTCTACTCCTCCTGCGAACCATTGATTAGCCAGCCGAGCTGGGGGTATCTGCAATCTCGCATACTAAAGTATAAGTCCTAAACCTGTGAAATTGTATTCTCATGGGGAAGTGCTTTCGCCGAAGAGGTATGAACTAATCCGCCCGATCTTGAGACAAATGAGATCAAATTTGTTAGCAGAAACGTCTAGAATGCAATTTTTAACTTAATAAAACGCGAGAAAAGGTAGGTCGATAGAAACACACTTGGGCCCCAATCTTTTCCATGTATTCTTAGCCCTCTTCATCTGTCGATATGGGAAATCTTATAAGGCAAAGCAAAGCTTGAGGGATGAAGATCTATAGGCGTATATATAGGCGTACTAAATCTGTTTTCGAGAAAGAGAGTAGGGTATAAGTTTTCTAGTAAGCTATATGTTCTCATTTTAAAATTAGTAAAAATAAGAATCATAAAGCATTGGGCTATGCGGAAACCTAATCACCCGGGCAAGCGCGTTATGGCAGGCTTAATTAGAACTTTTTTCGGTGATTGGTGAGCTCTGCTCCGAATCCCACTTTTCCACTTGCACCTGCTGACCGAGCTGACGTTGTATTCTCTTCTCCAAGATCACCAACTACTGACCTATTTGACCAAGATCTTGTGCCACTCCACCTGGTCGTATGAAACTGGCATGCATCCTCGCTCCCGGGACTCTTTCATGGAATTCCAACAATTTCTCCCGCTCCTCAGAAGCCCACAGGAACGGAGTTGATGCTCCCACATCCATAGCATGAGTGTAGTCGAATAGTTAGCTTCACTTTTCTGATTTTCAGCTTTTCCTTGTATATATGTGCCTGGATTTTTCTGTTTTCTATTTTCTTGCTAGTATAACTTAGTTTAGTTAATCCATCTGTGTATAACTTTCATCTCCTTAGATTTTTATTGTCTTGTTAGTTCAATCCATCTGCATCATAACCCTGTTAGTTCTTTAGGACATTTTTAGATTTTACTTTAATTTTCTTCCAATTAGTTTACCTGTATCTAGCATCTTAACACTCTAAAAAAAATCAGTTGTTTTCTTGTAGGACCATAATATCGCCATGATATTACTCTTGCGATATTAGCAACACATCTGCGAACATTACCGCGAGTTCTCCAACAACACTTCGCAAGTGTCACAGAATAATTAAAAGAATGACGTAATAGCTGACGAATTAAGAAACACGGGAAGAGCGTGATTGTCCTGCGATGGACACAACACCTGCGAGAGTCAGCATTACAACTACCGTGAGAGCATCGTGAACCAAATCCAAAATTAAAGGAAAACTTAGCTGTCATCCACTATGTAATTACCCTATATAAAGAGACCCAGTAGATTCAGAAGAGGGATGATGTATTTTTTTGAGTGTGGAGAAAGTCCTGAGGAGAGAGAAAATTCAAGAGAGCGGTTGTGTTCTTGATCTTCTTCTATTACTTGTAAACATTTATGAGAATCAAATAATAAAGTGTTGTTTTAATCATCAAATATGTGTTAATCACTATAAGATCTTATCAAGCGTGTAATGTAGGATTTCCTGCAACTACATTTTGGCCCCTGAAACAGGGATGAATTGATGATTATTTGAAGAAAAATATAAAAATTGACATTGTGGTTGGAAGGAATTTGGAATAATTAGTGAAAAATCTTACACAACATTCAACAGATTACTAAGATTAATGGCTAGAAGAAGAAGAAACACATCAGAACCACCAACAACTGTAAGGAGGAGTAAAAGACTTGCAGGTGGAGAAACAAATGAAATGGGAGAATCTTCAAGAATAAGAACAAGAAGAAATAAAACAAGGAATGAAAGATAAAATCAAGTTCAACAGCCAAACCAACAAACACCAATACAAGATAGAGTTGTGAATTATGATAGAGTTAGCGTGCATACTTGGCGATCAGATTCGATAGAGGAAGCAGAAGATCGACAATTAAGAAATGAGAGAAGAGAAGAAAGAGATCAAGGAGTGGTTGAAAGATTAATTCATGGATAAGGTGGAAATGAAACAGCAGATGATTTAAGACAAGGAATACAAGAAGAAATGAGGTTAGAAGCAGAAGAACGAGCAAATTTAACAAGACAGAATCACGAGTTAAGAATGGAGAATTTGAGATTGCAAAGTAGGAGATCAAGAAGTACTGCTAGATCAAGTTCAAGGTCATTTAGAGAAGAACCAAGGCGAAATTACCCTATGACAAATGCTGGAGCAAATATCCGAGAGGAAATACAAAATCCAAATAAAGAGAAACATCATAGAGAAAAAGAGATGATTCATGATCGCTACATTACACGCGGTGAAAATGTGAATGCTAGACGTGATAATAGAAATCAAGAGGGTGGAAATAACCAGGATGGTGAAGAAAATCGAGAAGAAGGTAGAAGAATATTACATGGGCGAGAAATCCAAAGAAATCAAAGAATCATTGAGGAGGAAATTGAGAGGCATTATGCTGAACAAGCATGTCTGGCTTGCGAAAGAGAATGATTAAGAGCAGAAGTGGAAGAACAAGAATTCCAAGAAGCAATACGGCAGAATAATCATGACAATAGAGAAAGGAGACGCACACAAAATCGCCATAACAATAATATCAATGAGGAATATGACAGAATACAAAGGAGAATAGAAAGACAACGGAGGAAAATGATGAGGAATGAAGAAACTCGCAGAGAAGAAATTGGAAGACATAATCAGTTGCGAATTCAAGAAGGAGGTGAAGAGGAAAATCGCAGGAGAAGGAAGAATGAAGATGCTGAAGAAGAAGCACAAAATCTCGCAAGACAAGAAAAACACGAGCGCAGAAGAAGAGAAGCTGCACTGAAAAGACCAATGGAGCAAAATTCAGCTGGAAATGAACAAATTTTAAGAGAATTAGCATAAATGAGGGGAATGCTGAATAACATAAGAAAAGGAGGCAGGAGACAACTTGATGAAGCCATTGAAGAAGCTGCGAGAACTCCATGCACTCAAGAAGTACAATTAAGTGGAATCCCTCCAAAATGCAATTTACCAAAGATTAACCAAAAGATCTTCGATGGGACTACCTGTGCTGTTCAACATGTTAAGGCTTATGGTAGGTGTATGCTACAATGGGAAAACCATGATGCTGTGTTATGCAAGTACTTTGCATCTAGTTTAACTGGCGAGGCGTTAAAATGGTTCGAAGGCTTACCTAAAAACACAATAACTTCTTTCGACCATTTGCAAGCTACATTTCTGGGAGCATATATAAGCAACAATTCTTCACGACCCGGTATTGAAGATGTATTTGGATTAAAACAAAGGATTGGCGAGAGTCTGAAACACCTAACCATAAGATAGAAGAAAATGTGCAGTGAAATGGCAGGAAGAGTGGATGAGAGATACCTCATTTCATCTTTCATTAATGCAATGTTCGCAACCAATCTGATGTACATACAAATTTTTAAAATCAAAAATACCATCACAATGACTGAGCTACGAGAACTACAAGAAGAATACATTGATTTGGAGGAAAAACAAAATGAGATGGAATCATATCCAGTCGCAAACACCATCCCAATAGCGGTGAATGAGAGTTTACTTCCTAAAATGATCAACAATGTGGCGAGCACCTCGCAGCCACAGCAAGAGAAAGTGGTGATTGAAAATCAGCAGAAGTTAGTAGCCATGGGAAGTCGAGATCAAGAGGAGTATGAAAGAGAAAGGAATTATTACAATCGCGGTGGAAATAATAAAATTCAAAGACATGATCAGCTGTAAGAGACTTATGGTGGTCAGAGGCAAAATAATTTCAGAGGACAAGGGAATCAAAGAGTAATATGGGAAGAAATTAAGATGCCACCCCTGAATGCCAGTATAGAAAAAATTTAGAAAGATATCATTTTGATGGAAAATATACCATCACCCTGGAACATGGGAAAAGAGCCACATCAAAATAATCGAAATCAAGAATTTTGTCTTAATCATCATTTCCATGGACATTCACTAAACGATTGCAGAAATGTAAAAATAATAATTTTAAGGATGATTGATCAAGGAAAGTTAAATCATTTTCTAATAGGACATCCGCAATCTCAGCAACTACCACCATCACCAGATACTCGCAAAGTGAATTCTGTAAAAGGAGCAGAAACATTCGTGATAGAGGTTGGAGCCAAGGAGAAGAATTTGTTTTGTAATTCCATCGTACATTCATACAAAACTATTGAGGATTTCCACGACAATGTCATAAGTAGAGTCTTCGGGAGAGACACAGATGGAAGAGAGATAATGAACATCGCGAGAGTCTCTCCATTAGAGGAGTGGCAAAACCAAACTATTTCTTTCACTGCGCAAGAAGTACCAGAACCTGGCGAGATGGTGGTAAGATTAAAAATAAATCCAAAACAAATAGAAGAAGATGATGAAGAAAATGATAATGGTGAAACTGAAGATTCCTGGGCAATTAATAGAGTTCTAATAGATACTGGAAGTTCAGTTGATATATTATTTTATCATACTTACAGAACCATGGGTGGAAGAGACGAAGATCTGTTACCATCAACCTATAAAATCTATGGTTTTAACGGTACCGCCAACAAGCCAAAAGGGGAAATTACAATGCGAATTCCATTAAAGGGGTTATCTTCTAAGATTCTATTCTGCATTGTGGATATTGAATCACCTTATAATGCCCTGATTGGTCGACCTTGGCTACATGGGATATTAGGTGTGGCGTCAACCTTTCACCAATATATTAAATTTCCTCATGGAATCTTGCGAGGAAAGGGCAACAAAGAACAGAGATTGGAAACGCAGCATCAAGCAAAAGCAAAGAGGTGATAAGTTGATGGTTGATACAATAGAGCGACGAGAGGAGAGAATACTGCGAAATCAACATGAGTGTATGACTGGCGAGCAGATCGCAGATGCAAAACGCAACAAAATCGCAGAAGCAGAAATTAGTAAGTAGAAAGGTAAAACGTAGAAATTTAAGAAGTTTATGAATAATTCGTTGAAGAACTCGCAAAATATTTGTTGAAGAAAATATTTCAAAAGGATATTTTGTTTGAATGAAATAAATGAAGAAAAATTATACAAGAGTTGAAATGCAAATAAGGAGAAGATCAAAGAAATTTCACCAGAATTGCAATATTCGCAAGAAACGCGAATAAAATTTCGCAGAGACATAAGAATGGGACGAACCTATATGACGTACACCCTAGTTCGCGAATACAATTTCGCAAGAGGCAAATGTAAGACCTAAAGTACGTCATATATGGGGGAATCTCTTTTCATTACTAAGGGATAAGGTTATACCGCTGTTGGAACCTGAGTTATGGAGATGTTGGGGCTAAAGAAAACCTATCCGGGAGAGGTACCTTGGATTTCCAACTATATAAGGTTATACCCTGGTTGGACGACCGAGGATCCCTTCTAAGGAGTGCTGATTATGACCAAGGCGCCGAGGTACACGGTTAAGCCAAGAGTGTCTGGGATGGACGAACCTACCCTGGCCATTCTTGGTAAGTCTTGGCTATGATGCACTCGGCCTTAAGAAAACCCCACTTAGGGTGCAATCTTGTAAATATAAGCCATATAGGCATAAAGGACAAGAGGCTGCGAAAACAACTGGTTGTTGGTAAATCCGGATGGGAGGAGCTAGTCTTGTGTGGCTGATGTGCCCTCCTTGAAGGGGCAACCAGGGGGAAGATATGGGCGGCACCCTCCATTAGGGAGATGATAAGTATCTAAAGATGGCAATGTCATGGGGCTTTACGCTCGCAAGAGCATTTAAGCCTATCATATTATCGCGTGAAAAGTATTATACAGAGGCAAGAAGCCATAAGAGAAAGTTAAGATGAGATCAATGGGTTTTTACATGAAAGTGTAAAAACGTCCTGCGATTTCATCGCAAGACGGCAATGTCATGAGGCTCTGTTATAGCAAGGGAACTTAGACTTGTCATATTGTCGCTGGAAAAATTGACAAAATACAGATAAGACAAGATCAAGGGGTTTTTGCCTGCAAATGTAAGAACGTCCTGCAATTTTGTCGCCAATACAAAATGTGGAAAAATAAGACCTTTAACTAGGAAGGCATAATAAGACCACAATAAATCAAGATTGAATGACTGCGATACTGGCGCAGAGATAATGAGATTTGCAATATTATCGCAATGATTGAGGCAAAAATATTTAAATATACTTTATTTACAATTAATATCTAAACTCTACTCAATTTTCTCATATTACAGATGAATAACAGAGGCAAGTATGGGAGTGAACAGGATGATAAGATTGTTATTCATCATTATATGATAAAATTATATAGATAAAATTATATGATAAATTTATACAGATAGTTAAACATTAATAACCATGTTGATTGATTATATCGCAGAAAATAATTGCTTTTCAATGTAAAGATAGAAGCAAAACAAATTTATACATTAAGGAATGTTAGAAGCTGGAGATACTTGCAGCAGTACAATACAAGGAAAAAGAGATAAATGAACAAATATTACAGAGGGGTTCAAGACTAATTAGACCCATCATCATCTTCGCCATATTTTTCTTCTTCTTCACTTTTACCATCAGCTTCATCCTCGTCAGATTCCTCAGCTTCGCTATCAGAGATAACAAGGTTTGGAGTATTCGCTGGAATTTCTTCTGCGAGATCAGGATATGTAGAATGAGGAATGTTATGATCATCGCAGACCATTCTAATGGAGTCGTTACGAACACCAATAAGGGCATTACTAAAATTCGCAGCAGTAATCTTCAATTGATCTTTCAACCTTGAATATTTTTCATTGCGAGCAGTAAGAGTATTTGCGAGTTGATTCTTATCAGATTCAAGTTCTCTAATTCTTTCAGTATATCTCTTATCAACTCCTGCGAATATATAACAACAGATTGAAAATTCTGCAAAGATAAGAAGATTAATGACAAGAAATTAATGAGGAAGAACAATTAGCAACCTTCTCTTTCAGAAATCATGTCCTTAATTATGGTCACCTGTTCAAAATGAAGACTAACATCTACACCTAAGTTAGCTCTGGCATTGTCAAGAATCTTTGCATCCCAAGAAAATTCATCATCATCGTTAATAAGAAGACGGGAATAGATTTGGTTTTCTCTTTCAACAAGACCATCTCTCTCGTGGATAAGTTTATCTATGTTAATTTGGACTTCAAGAAGGGTTTTATGAAAATCTGCTAAGGTCTGTGCTCCCTGTCTAGAGATACGATCCCTTTCATCTATAAGATCACTTTTTTGGGGTCTTAGAATCTTGATTTCTTCTTTAGAATTAAGAAAATGACGCTTGGATGCATTGGCCGCTTTCAAGACAGATCTATGATCAATTGCTAAAAGATGAAATTTGGATCTAAGATCATCTACAGAAAGAGAATTAATCTGTTCATTTGAATAACTACCTAAAGATTCATTAAGGCGATTGAGAAGTGTATCATCATCTATTGGGTTTGGAAAAGAACGAAGGAATATAGCTTCGTCAGAAAGACCATAAGCATCTACGAAGAAGAATAATAAGAACAAAATGCAAAGGAATACAAGGATAAAAAGAAAGGGAAAGATTTCTTACCATAAAGATGATCATTCGTAGCTTGGAGGCTTGCAACATTTTCTTGCGAGAAAGTTAGATCAATTTCCAACTGCTTAATTTTTTCTTGAAGGTCAGTTGACCCAGATTCCAATTGCCCGCGAAGATTAGCAGACTCAGATTCCAAATCCATATTCTTCTTGCGAAGAGCGGCATTCTTCTTGTGAAAATATGCACACTTCTTCTCCAAGTCTGAGGCAACAGCAAAAGAAGCTCTTCAAATATGCGAGAGAACAATGTAAATTAGAACTTGACAAGGACATGAATACATAAATATACTAAAGAAATGAAAGCGTACCATAATACCAAGAGAATTTAAGAGACTGGGAGATATTGATCTTGAGATTCCTTGGAGGGAATCATTATCAACCAGTATTGGAGCATTGCAGACTTTGTCGATAGCCTGGGATAACCTATTAAGAGCTTCATATCCATAATCATTTGCAATACCATATGTAATATCGCCAAAAATCTTGGACAGTTGAGTCATGAAGGAATCAGATTGAGAAGACTTCATCGCAGAAGGGACATCAGCATTAAAGTCATCATTATTATTGTCATGGTCAGAATAATCAATCGAGTTTTATGTATTAGGCTGAAGAGTTGAAGAAGAAGAAGATTGGGTTTTTCTTTTATTCAAAGGAGGAGCACCAGATTTTTCTCTGCGAGGAGCAGCAGACTTCTCTTCGAGAGGAATAGTAGATTCCTCCTTGCGAGAAGCATCTTTGTCTTTCCCTTTAGTCTTCACAATCTTCACAGGTTCTCTTTCTTCGATTTCCTGCAAACACAGATAAAGATAAGAAATAAAGGAAATAATATATTGTAAAAAGTTATAAAGAAATATTTCTTACTTCATCTGTGAGAGATTTGAGAGCTAAGAAAGTAGCAGGTTTCCCAAACTTATCATAACTGGCTTTCAACCTTTTAATCTGATAAAAAAAGGATAGTCATCGAGAATCTAAAGATATGAAGAAATTAATTATGTAAAGGATTAATAGAACATACTTTTTATTTCTCTCAGGCCAGCTGAATACCCACGGTTGGAACTCTGCGAGATTCGCAGGTAGAGCACGGGTACCAGAAATATATGAACCCTCTAAAATTAGAGGGAAGATGAACCATTTGTCATCGCTAGAATGATGCAGACCATGATTAGTACTAGTATGCCAATCAATATCCAGCATAAGCATTTTATCTTCCGCGACATCATCTTTCTTTTGCAAGCGGACACCCCAGCAAGTGCGATCCCTCCTCATGGGGATTATGTCATAGTTTATGAAGAAATTATCCACAGTATACATTGCGGGAATAATTGGAGCATCCTTGAATTCAGGATTCTTCGCAGTGTCAGGATAGCGAGATTCTCAGTACATCAGCCAGCGAATAGCATACTCCAACAGTAAACGAATGCAATCTCCACCTAGTTGATATATAGCTCGCGAGAATTTTGGGTGAGAAAGTATCTCATAAAACAAAGGCAGCTCAGGATTGTAGAGAGGAATGGGAAGACCATCTTCAAGATGACCTAGCAATACTATAACTTTCTCGCGAGAACATTGATGATCAGAAAATAATTTGATAGAAATCTCGGATTTAGGACTTTGATATGGAATTGTAGACAAAGTAAAACCTTTATTTTTGATCTTTTCCTTCATATCACCAAAAGCAACCAAATTTTTATGGCCAGGAGCAACCATTTTTGACTATGGGAGTGAAGAAAAAAAATTGAAGAATGAAAAAGGAATCACCACAATAACAGATGCGCAATTTACGAAAGAACAGTAAAGTTGCAGAGAGAAGGAAGGAGAAATTAAAAAAAAGGGAAAGAAAAGAATGAAAGAAGTATTTATAGAAGAAGAAAATTCTCGAAAAAGATGAATTCAATTAATGCAAGGAAGAGACGTGAACGGTCAGATCGCAGCGGTTGAAAATAACGTGTCAAAAACTGAATGGCAGAAGAAGTACGGGAAAACAGCTGACGAAGGATTCAGAAATGTGTCAAATCAGTAGGGTGAAAAAAGATAAACAGTTGCAGCATTATGAAAGATTCAATTCCCATGATATTTCCTCCTTCGCAGAAAAGACATGAGAAGAGGCAAGATATAGGACCAGAATATTGCCATGATATTACTCTTGCGAGATTAGCAACACATCTGCGAACATTACCGCGAGTTCTCCAACAACACTTCGCAAGTGCCACAGAATAATTAAAAGAATGACGTAATAGCTGACGAATGAAGAAACACGGGAAGAGCGTGATTGTCCTGCGATAGACACAACACCTGCGAGAGTCAGCATTACAACTACCGTGAGAGCATCGTGAACCGAATCCGAAATTAAAGGAAAACTTAGCTGTCATCCGTTATGTAATTACCCTATATAAAGAGACCCAGTAGATTCAGAAGAGGGATGATGCATTTTTTTGAGTGTGGAGAAAGTCCTGAGGAGAGAGAAAATTCAAGAGAGCGGTTGTGTTCTTGATCTTCTTCCATTACTTGTAAACATTTCTAAGAATCAAATAATAAAGTGTTGTTTTAATCATCAAAAATGTGTTAATCACTATAATATGTTATCAAGGGTGTAGTGTAGGATTTCCTGCAAATACATTTCTGATACTTTCTTAGTTCACAGTAGTCATATAAGTGCCCTATTCGTATCCCGTTGATATTTGTGTTAACTTTTGTTTTCTTTTTACTTTTGAAAGTCTCAACTTAGTAGTGTAATCCATTTGTTTATATAGTCTTCACCCTGTGTTAGTTTTACCTAATAATCTTAATCTGTAGCTTAGTAGCATATTTAGCTTAGAGTTTACTATCATCTGTAACTTTGCTGTGTATAGTAATTTAGTCAATTCACTTATTCATATATCTTGCATCGTTGAAACTGTTTTTGCATTTAGCTGTAGCTTTTCATTTAACTGCATTCTTTCTAAAAATAAAAATAAAAAAAAAAAAAATCTCATGTTGGTCTGTGCTAAGTAGTTGTAGCCTTTAGTTTTAATCATTTTCTGTCATTGCATCCTTTTCTTTAGCTATTTTTCACTTGATTTCTGTGTATTTTAGTTTGCATTTGAGTGTTAGTTTTGTTGTAATTCTTAGTGTCTCATTTACATTGCTGCATCGGTGCATTTTCATACCAACATCATAGTCTTGTAAAATAATCTGCATTTTGTAGTTAGTTTTCATCTCATATTAGTGTCCATCTGCAACTTTCAAATTGTTTTAGTTATGTAGTTTGCATTGTCACTTTCACTAAGGTTGTTTGCATGCATTTCGTATAACTCAGTTATTGTCATCTTCTTTTTTTGGTCTGTAACAAACCCAGTCATACATTAGTAGCATCATTGTCCTATTGCAAGTCATACTTAACCCTGTGAATATTAGTTGTGTCTGTATCTTTTCGTATTTTTTCAGTTAAGCGCATCATAACCCTGTAAGTTTCCTTAACATATCTGCACTTGTTTAGTCTTTCATTCACATTGTCATGTATTAGTACAAGTTAGTTGTAGCTTTTTATTTTCTTTCAATTAGGCTAACTACTTCATTTTCATGTATCATACTAGTTCTGTAGCATCTTAGTAGTGTTAACTGTAATTTCCATCACTCCATTGTCATTCATATCTGCATCTGTAGGCTGTACATATATTGGTTTAAATTTTTGTCATTCTTAGTTATTTCTACCATCTGTTACATAATCCACAATTTGTTGTTAGATGTAGTTTTAATTTTCCGCATCTTCATATTCTTGCACCTTTTCAGTTTATTACATTCTGCATCTGTAGGTTAAGCTTTGTAGTAAGTGATTGTAGTGCAGATTTTGGTGCTGAAAGTTAACCTCCAGTTTGAACCTGCATTTTTTCATTTTGTCGTTCTCCTTTTATCTTTCGATCTATGTACAAAGTTGCATGTTCTATCTACCTCAGTCAGTTCATTTGCACCTTAGCTTTGATAATTTTTCAGTTGAGCATCAGTGCAGTTCCCATCTTTTGTCCTGCAAATCTAGCTGTTAATTATCAGCTCTGAATTTCTTTGCTTTACCTGCACATTTCCGAGGACTAAAAATCTCCTTTGAGCTCACAGGTACCTGCAATACTTTTGCAAAATCCAAGGAAATGAAGGAGAAAAAGGAGCAGAACACAGTTGTTGTTATAGCTAAACCGGTTGGTGTCATTCTCGAACCTCATCATTCTTTATATTTGTATGAAATATAAACCATGATAGCCTGACACACTTGCTGTTTCACTGAGTATTATCCAACCCTGCCACATAGAGCATATGTGTGCTTAATTCTTTGACATTCAGAGTAAAATTTCTGCTAGCTGAAATTCTGTTTTGCTGCACTAAATCTGTGTCTGTTGAATCTCTGAAGCCTTAAATCTGATTGTCATCCTTTGTCCCCTGGTCTGCACATTATTGCTTTGTTTTTCAATACAACATGTTGGATCTGTGAGCATAATTCCTTGAAAAAGCATTGTTCCCATGTATTGCAGAATTGTTTTGCTTTCTGAATGTTATAACATGTTAGTTGATGTTTTTATAATGAATGTATGCTGGATGAGCTTTGCATAAGCTTATCGAACCCTGCAACAAAGTGCACGACCCTGTAGTAGTTGGGTAACATAACCGCTAACTGAATTGTTATATCACTGTGTGTCTCTCAATTCTTTGTTAAACCGTGAGTCTGTCCTTTCTCCGATAACTCAGTCTATCACCAGAGAGAGATCATGTCAGGATTTTGGTCTGCAACTGGGGATGAAAACAAATCCATCAGAGAACTTGCTTAGGGGCATGCTTCGCATTATGAACCCCCCCCGACAAACCATGATGCTAATAATTTTAGGGATTATTATGAACCTTCTCAGAGTCCCGAGCTTGAATATACATACCCTAGTTATTATTCGCACATGTATCATCAACCGCCAGGGGAGGTTGAACAATTTTGTTCTCCAATGAACTTTTGTATGTAATCTGTGATGGAAAATATTAAACTCATTGAAGAAAATAATCCATATTTGAATTGAAAGCATTGCATGATCATCCATATAGCAACACATCTGAATTTTCATTCGATAGTGAACCTCATGCACAACCATGTATTGAATATCCATGTGAAATGAGAACACCCACTATTGAAGACTCCCCTTCCATTGAACAACTTAATATGATCTTAAGGATAAATCTGATTCATTTACAAAATGAAGGAAGAGGGGAATTTCAAAATGAAATGTTTGTCAGCCCTAATGAAGTAAATTTTGAAAATAGTGTTTATGTTCCTAGTCAGGCTACTAATGTTGAAAATGAACCTAATCTAGAGGTAAATGAGCGGACTAGAGACACTATGATTTTTAATAGGGAATTTCATTCTTGCTATGATGATGATGATATGTTGGAAGAGCATGCTTATTTTGAAAATTCTGTGATCAAACCTTCGGGTTCAGAGACATTAGTTTTCTCTGTTGCAACCCTTATAAATGATGCTTCTTATAATGTTCAATCTACAAATACATGTGATGCTGATTTTGAATTGGGGTTTGTGCAATTGTTCTACGAAAAATTCTGAGTTTTCTGTCGACACCAATGATATTATGCATGAAAATAATTTTGATGTGTCTAATTCCCTGCCTAGTTCACAACATGATGTTTCTCCTGACCTGTCTATGCATGAGAATAAATCTTTTGATGATGATTCTGAATTGGGGCTTGTTAATTTGTTCATTGACTTTCAGCATGATACTTCGTTACTTGTTTCCGACTGGGAAGATACTAGGTTGTGCAGTGACACTTTTGAACTTAAAAATGAATGTAACTTAGACATGTCTATATCCCTGACCATGTCACAATCTGATGGCCTTGCACCCAGCTTAGATTTGGTTTGTAACAAGATTTTGAAACCAACTTATTTGAGAATTCCTAATCTAGGCCCGGAGCTGTGTGCTTCTCAAGTCCTTTTGGACTACTTTTCTGCTAAATATATTACCCTTGAAGAGCCACAGTTGGAATGCATTGATTTTTTTTCTTCCCGTCCCTAACAAAGTCCAATTTGAGATAGACCTTGTGCATGATGTACCTCTAAAATTGCAAGATTTTGTGCTAAAAAACACATATGTTGACAAGTTTTGGTTTGGGGGTAACTCGTTCACATTTGCAGTCTTACTTGCACTCTCATGTTATATATGTGTAAGGCTGTTGATGTTTCTGCATATCTTCTTTTGGGTTGATCCTCAACTCTTTAGATTGTTGGTGTATAGTGAATTTTTCTTATATATAATCCAGTAGGTAATGTTACATCTTATATCTTGAATCGGTTGAGTCTTCTTTGGTATATATTGTGCTAATCCAATATTACATCAACTGAGTTCTTGTTGGGTTCTAGCCGTGATCAATGAAGCTCTAATCTTGCTTTCGCTTACATACCGGTAATATATTTCCTTTAAATCTGCTCTGCGTTGTTCTCCTGGTATGTTGTTGTAATTCTAATCATATTTTGAAACATTGAGGACAATTTTAAATTTGGGTTTGGGGGTGTATTTTTCATATAGATTTTTTAGTCTTTGCACTTTTCAGATAAAAAAAAAAAATCAAAAATCAAATTTTTTTCAAAACTCTTTGTAAATATTACATAAAACCTCCAACTTTTAGAGATCTTAGAGTCACTAGCATGCTTCTAGCTATGTTTACATAGAGAGTATGACCGAAATAACTGAACTTGGAAGTACTAGAGAACACGATCGGGTTTCTTAGTTGTTAGAGCGTTAAAGTTGTATTTAACCATGCCGGAGGGAAAATTAGGTGCTGCAAAGATATTTGGTAGTAGAGTTGTGATAACCCTTAGTGGAGACTACCCATTTTTACTTCAAGCGAGGCACAAACCTTCATTTTTTGTGACTATCTAAAAAGTCCTTTTAGAGTGTGTGTCACCGTACGTAAATTCTGGGTAGGAATGGTGAGCTACCCAACTTCGCACCACCTTCAGCACTATTTTTGATCTCTTGAGTGCTAATTTTGTCAATCATGAGGATGACATCTAAAGATGAAAAATCCTTCTTGTAGTTTGATTTGTAGTTAGCACCACTCTCTCTCTCTCGACAACATCATCAGATCCAAAAAACACAACATCATCAACGAGCAGAACAACATCATAATATTTGAAAAAAAGTCGAAATAGTCCAAAGTTTACATGCAACAATTCAAGGAAAAGAAAAAGTCTTATTCAAGTGAAGATACAGTACAAAAATCAGAATTATATACACTAGTAAAGACTTATCTTACAAAAACAAAGAAAACAGAAAAAGATGGGAAATAGTGAAGTTCATAAAATCAAGACAATACAAGTTGTGCAGAATTAAGTGATAAAGTCCTTCATCCATGGCTTTAGTAGTTTCATTGGTTATGTTTGTATTTTCATATTTCATAAAATCAAAAAATCAAAAAATAAATAAAAATAAAAATAAAAATTGTAGTTTATTTTTTTAGTCTTGTTTAAACAACACTATGGGAAAGAAAAAGAATTCAAGAAGAAAAATTGCAAGCAACAAGGAAATTGAAGAGAAAAGCTACAAATTGTCAAGTTTCTAAGAAGTTCAAGAAGTTCGTCATCAACAGTTGAAGACCGAAGACCGAAGATTGAATACATTTCTATGGATGTTGTGAGAGTGGTGTTGATTGCCGATCGGATGTGAAGGTAAGTGAGTACTCCCATCCTTGCTAATGTATGATTCCCTTTCTTAGATATCATCAAAAAAAGATTCTTTTTGTCCACAATTCAGTGGAGTCTCCAGAAATTATTTCGGAAGGTTATCCTTCCCACTATTCAAACATGTGCAGGATTTCTCTCTTTATTCCTGTCTGCACACATGAGAGACTAATAAAGCGATCTTTTTGAGTGAAATTATCATAAAACCCTATTGGTGAGGTAGAAGTCGAGGCTTTTGATTACTCTCGAACCTGAATTCTTTCATATGGTATGGTTATTTCTCGCTCAACTCTTAAGGATGAGAATGCGTTCTTTGGTAGTTCTAACTTCGTGTTACTAGCATGCAGAAACTCTATGTCCTCATAGATCCATGGATGCTTGAGACTCTTTTATGCTCTGAAGTTGTAGAAGGTTTTGTGGGTACATCTCTGGTAGGCCCTCATGAGACTACAACTCGTCCACTAGGGACACCTAGGGGTTTAAAGGCTTAGTGCATACGCTAAATGCATTTGAGAGACCAACGACAGTGGTATATTTAGGATTTCTTAATTTCTATTTCACTTGAGGACAATTATAATTCAGGTTTGGGGGTATTTGATGAGTGCCAAATAGTGCATATTTCTACACCTTTTTATTGGCATTTAACCCATCTTTTGCGCTTTAAAATCATATATTATCCCAAATTCTGTATTTTCTCTGTTTTCAAGAATAAATATTTGTACTAATTAATTTTGTGTTTTTAGGTACTAAATAAAGCTTGGATGAATTGAGGATCCAAAAGAGTAGAAAATTGGAGACTAGCGACCTTGGAAGAGACGTTGCAACCCGCTTGCGCATCAATTGCAACCTGTTTACAAATACATGGGCTTAAACTATCCAAAGACCCGAATCCAAGCCCGCTCCCATCTTAAGATGTTGGATTTGATCTAGAAGCTGCATCCAACGTCCTATCCTTTCCATGCATCAAAACTCGCAGCTCCCGCCTTACACCCTAGTTGTCTGTCCCCTTCACCCTAATCGACCAGAAGACAAACTCAGTCTGTTCTTATTCTTCTCCTCTTTTCTTTCTTCTCTGCCATTTCTTACCCCGACCATTTCACAGAGCCATCATCCCTTTCTTCTCCTGATAGCACCAGCATATCAACCTTCACAACATCTACTAGTTCTAGCTATCTCCATCACAACTTCTCCCAAAACCCTCGAAGCCGAGTTCGAGATAGATAGAGTTAGGGTTTTTATCAATATCGAATTAATGGAGATGCAGAGAAGAAAAAACATAGGGGACAAGGAATTCAGGAAGTTATGGTGAGTAGGTTTGCATTTAATTTTAGAATTGTAGAGAATTGTGTATAAAATAGGAAGGAGCTTGTGATGTAAAACTCATGCCCGGATTAGCCGGTGCACCAAGCTGTAGTTTATATTTGTTGTTAGTATTATCATCATGTTTTAATTACTTTTGCTAGGGTTTAGATGAAGCCCTTAATAATATGTTGAGTTAATTCATGCTCATGTTGTTGTTCTTACTGTGCTTAATTGAGATAGGGTAATAATTAGCTAGTTCATCAAATTAGCCTGTGATTGGTTGTACTGTAAGAATACAACCAATACTAGGGGTGAATTAGTGATATTGGTTAATAAATTTCCCTTTGAGACTTCCACGGAAGAAGATATGTGCTTAATAAGTTAGGAATGATGCTTATCTAATTGACCAAGGAACCTGTGATCAATTGTATTGTAAGAAGACAGTTGATACTAAGGGGGAATTAGTGAGATTAGTTGATAACTCATTCATCAGAATCTTCCTTAGGAAGGAATAAGAACATAACTTGAATTTGTATTGCCTTAGCATAGGATTAGGCAGGTGGATTCAACTACCCTAGTACTCTTTAGCCAATTGTTTACAATCTGTTTTTCTTCTTTACTTTACTTTCTGTGTTACCACTTGTTTACTGCCTTAAAACTCGTCGTATCGACACCCAAAACAACTCTTGTGTTACTTGTCATTAAATCAGCTTAGTAAGGCTTTTGAATCGTATATACACCCACCTTGTCTATGTGGGATCGACCTGTATTTGTTCTGTATGCAATAGACGTTGTGCAATTGCAGTTAAACATAGTCGTAGGTATCTTTCTTAGTCCTACCAAGTTTTTGACAACTAAAATCAACTAAAGTCAAAAAAATTAGGTCAAACAAATTAAGTCAAGCAAAATAAAACAACACACTTGTGTATATTTAAATTAAGTCATGCCATATCTCAATACCCTGGTCCCTGCCCAACAACTAAAATCAACTAATGTCAAACAAATTAGGTCAAACAAAATAAGTCAAGCAAAATAAAATCAGCACACTTATGTATCTTTATTTAATTTTAATTAGTTAAAAGACGGGCCATGCCTTGAACTGCAGCTTGGTTTGATTCAGGCATCATGCCATATCTCAATACCCTGGTCCCTGACCAACAACTAAAATCAACTAATGTCAAACAAATTAGGTCAAACTAAATAAAATCATCACACTTGTGTATAGATGGGCCATATCTTGAACTGCAGCATGGTTTGGCTCAGGCATCATGCCATATCTCAATACCCTGGTCCCTGACCAAGAACTCAAATGGGACACAAACATTTACCAACACTATGTCCGGAACAACTCCTGAGACATAATTCATTATCATTTCATCCAATTCCATTGATTTGAGCTACAGAAAACTTCAGCAACAACAATGAATGAATCAATCAATTCTTCTGTGAAACTTCGATTGAAGGATAAATTTAAGTTTAATCGATCTCTCATAGAAGTATTGACACTGATTCGTAATCTTGGAAATGCAAATCTGGGTTATCTTCATCTAAGGTATTTTGCATTCATTCATTTTAGGGTTTCTTGGAGATTCAATTGCAAAAAACTTCATCAACAACAATGAATCAATCGATTCTTCTATGAAACATCGATTCAAGCCTAGATTTTAGTTTAATCGATATCTCATAGAAGTATTGATAGTGATTTATAATTTTGGAAATGCAAATCTTGGTCATCTTCATCTTGGTATTTCTCATTCATTCATTTGGGGGTTTAATGATTTTACAAATTAGAGGTTACACACTCTTGATTTTGAATGGTACAATTTCTGATTGTGATTATGAAGTATGAACATCTATATCTTTTAGATTTTAGGTTTATTTTTATGTTACTGTGAATTGTATCATGTTTTAGTGATTATGAACATCTCAATTGCATGCTTTATGCTTCCACCAAGTAGTTTTATACGTCAGTTGACAGATGATCTTAGACTCATACATAGTATTTGGTTGTAGGATGTCAGCATTGGTGAATAAAGCTTGTATTTTATTTTTTGAATCAACATCTCAGGAATCTTTGTGATTTATACTCATTGTCATATTGTAGAATTAAATTAGGTGTGCATAAGCCTCCACCAATTAGGGTTCATGTCAATGTTGTGCAAGTCGAATATGACGCAACTAACACAAGCCAATTTTTTTTAGTCATATATTGACAGAAGATATAAAGATACAAAGATCAACAATATATAGATGTTCGTAATTTGTCCCCTCGTCAAATTGTATATTAAGAATAGGTGTGTATATGCCTCTCCATCAAGTGAATTAGACTAGATAGAGAATTAAAGATGTAATTTCAAACATGCTGCAATTTCAAAGACGCAGGGCAACTATTAAGAAACACTAAAGTGACTTGTTTTCAGTATGCATTTGTTTTCATTACGTTTTAGTCTTGTACCTGTTCCAGTTCTTTGCATTGTAGTTTTAGTTTCTATATTACCTACATCTCCAACATTATCGACATACAATCATCGGAGAATATACATAAACTGACTTCATCATATTGTATTTCATAAAGTTACAACTTTTCGGTTCATTTAGTGTTGAGCAACATTTAGCAGCAACAATATCATTTTATATCCAGTTACATGTTCATATCCAGTTACACACAAAAAATCCAAGTACCAAAAAGAAAAAGAAAAAGAAAAAAACAAATAAACACAACTTTCCCCTGTATCATCTTCTGCATTTTCAGTCTCCATTGCCACAACCAAAAAAGAAAACATGATCCAGTGACTTACCGTTTTCCCTTCGATAAAGCTTAGTTATTATACACATCACTTGGAATCGGATTCACCAGATTATGATTTCTCAAAACACTCTTCCTCCTCATCAAACCCCTATTCCTCCTCATCTTCATCTGACTCGTCCGCTTCGGAATCGGTCTTTTGGGCCAACAATTCATCATTAACCACAAGAATCTCATCTTCGCAAAAATACTCAAGTGTTTTTTCTAGGTCGGATGCAGCTTCGTCGTCTACAATCGCTATTTCTAGTGAATCTGAAGTGGGTGTATCACTGACATGCCCAATAATAACAACTGGCTCTTTATCTTCGGTAGAACTTGCATCACTATCGCGTGGCCCATATTCTTTTGTCTTTTCCGCCTTGATCCCCACTATTTCCGCCAACCTAATATTTTTCTCCTGCACTGCATAGTATATTTCCTTCCCTTCTTCATCTTTGAAGGAATCAAGAAGACGCTTCTTTGGAAAAATATCTACCTCTGCAGCATGCATTTCTTCACACAGAGGATCGAGTTCAAATAAGCTCAACAAGTCACTTACTCTCTTTTTTACTTTCTGGAGATCAACCTTGATCATATGCCCAATCATCTACATAGTGACGGATAACCTTTCTTGTCTTTCCCTCTCTTCCCACTCTTTCAATTGTTGCTCTTCAGTCATGGGATTTTTACCCTTTCGTATGCGTCGATCATCATCACCAGCCATTTTGATTGATTTGATTTAGAAAAAATTCAGAGAACAGTTATCTCCCTCTAGAAATTTTCTCTCTGAAATTATTTGCTCTTTGACCCTTTGGTTTCCCATGTTAATCCCCTTATAAATTAGTCTAACCTAAAAGACACAACCGTTCTTAATAGGAATAAACTCTAAATTCTTGCAGGGTCACACATATTCCCTAGAGAGAGATTTAATCGGTAATATCACCTGACAATAATAACCGCCAATTTTGGTCTGAATTCAGACGGTTTTGTGGTTGAAATCTTGAATTGGAAATTTGTAATGGTACCTCTGCTATGAAGAGTAATAAACGCCTATAAAAGCTAAATTGGTCATTTTCATAGTCGTCCCAAAATTTGCTGCCGGCGAGGGTAATTTGGTTATTTTGACCGTCATCGGAAAATTTGCTTTCACCATCGCCGGAACCATCCAATCTGATACTTGACATCTCAAACCTCACATGGACGAGAACATTGGGTATGTATATGGCAATCTTGCAAGCTGAGTTCCATAATATGTTGCACAATCCAGTTAGGATTCATCCAATCCGATATTGACATCTCAAACCTCACCTGGACGAGAACATTGGGTCTGTATATGGTAATCTTACAAGATGAGTTCCGTAATAGGTTCCACAATCCACTCAGGATCTATCCAATATTATATTTGACATCTCAAACCTCACCTGGACAAGAACATTGGGTCTTTATCCATAATAGGTTGCAGAATCCACTCAGGATCCATCCAATTTGATATTTGACATCTCAAACCTCACCTGGACGATAAAAATGGGTATGTATATGGTAATCTTACAAGTTGAGTTCCATAATAGGTTGCAGAATCCACTCAGGATCCCTCCAATCTGACCAACTTGACTACAAATTTGACTAACTTGACCACAAGTTTGACCAATTTCACCACAAATTTGACCAACTTTACCTCGATCTGAATGCCTTGGACCTAGATATTTTGAAAGAAAAAGCAAATCTCTCCTCAATTATTGTACTCTTCTCTCTTTTCTAAAAGTTTTGACTCTCAAATTTCATTTCCCTCCCAGTTTCCCAATCTAATAACTCTTTTTGATATCGATTCCCTCACAAATTTAAAACCCTATCTGATTTCCCTCTCAAATTTCATTTTCCTTCTCTCAAATTCGACTCAATAATTTCAACTCTCCTCCTGTTTTATTAAAAGAGTGAGACGAAGAACTCGGACCTTTTTCCCATCCTCACTCAACTCAAAAGAGTGAGACAAAGAATTCTGATACCTCTTTACTCGCATCTTTCACCGTATCTCATTCAATATCAAGGTGTTTTCCTTGTGCATTTTAGCTACGAATAGATTTATTAAAGTTGTTTATTTTTCGCCTTTATGGTTTCAATTTGTTTAATAGATCTGCATGAAGATCACTTGTATGGTTTAGATTTGTACTTTTCCCTTTAAAATTAGGTTTTTCCTAGTTGTAATCTCAATAGATTTTAAAAAGATATATATATTGTTGTTATTGTTGTTGTTGTTTACTACTTAGCATCCATGTGTAATGTCTTTCAATAGATTTCTTCTTTACATTTAAGGTTTACTGATTTTTAGTGGTTTGCATTATCTTTCAATAGTTTGTTTTAATCTGTATTCTTTATATGCGGATGTTTATTGCTTTGCATTCTTTTTTTCTTTTGGATGTTATAATCTCGTTCTATAGATTACAACCCAAATAAGGTTTATTCAACTGTAATATCATTAATCATATTGCTGCTCTAGATTTATGGTTGTTTGGTTGTAATCTATTTTCCTCTTGTTCTGTATGCGGTTTTTTGTTAGGTTTCCTATATGGACAATATTGGTCCTGTAAATCTATTTAAGCATTTGAATAAATTCATTATTAAACAAAATCAAATTTGTCAAAATGAATTTATTCTAGCCCTTAGAGAGCCTTGCAGGATTTGTATACACCTACATCGATATGAGTTGTATCCTTCGTGTAGGATTCTAGCCATTCCCATGAACACGATACTGCTGCAGGTAGGGCTGTCAATAGGTACCCATTACCTGGAACCGGACCCAGACGAATAAGTTCCGGTTATGGGTCCTAAAATTGGACCCATTAACAAGTTAAGACCCGACGGGTAATTACCCGATTGGACCCGAATCTTAACGGGTCCGAACGGGTAATACCCGACGGGTACCCGCGGTTAACGGGTACTCGGTTATTTATTCTTTTATCCCTCTTTTTAGCAAAATTACAAGTATTTTGCTAGTTTGAATTTGATTTTTTTTTTTTCATTTTATTCTTACATCTAGTCTTTATTTAGTACTTTAGTGAAGAAATAATAACAATTTTTTATAAAAATAAGTTGATTCAAGCCAAAAAGGACAAATATATCAAGTTTTTATACTTTTATGTGTTTTCTTAATACCCAATGGGTACCCAGGGTTTCAATAGGGTCTGGTTCTGGGTCCACTGATTTAGGAACCGGACCCATAACCGTTAGGAATCGGAACCGGACCCATTGACAGCCCTAGCTACAGGTTTTCTTTTTAATCGCAGGTTTTTTTTGTCACCTATTATGATCTATTCAATAATGAAGTTTCTATAAATGATTTGATTCCAACATGAACTGTAGGATTGGCATCCAACCACAAAAGCACTGGAAATTCATTTTTATGCCTAAAGATACAACACCCACCACAGATTTTTCGGAGACAAAACGTATATATTACTTGTCAATATTTTGAAGACTTTGTGCATGTGGGTTGTATCTTTTGGCACAAATCATGATCCCCTTATAGAGATGGATGCAACAAACTATACAAGTAACCTCATTAATTCCAGTTGGAGAGTGAACATCAGGCTGTTGCAGGTTTCCTTAAGGTTTGTCTTTTACCTATTAATATCTCTTCAAGTATGTTTTTAATATGATTCGTGACAAAAGATGCAACTTACCACCATATAGTATCCGGAGTGGATATTTATTAATTGTTAGGTTTTCTATAAATTAAGGAGATCAATGCAGCAAACCTTCCAACTGACTCATCACTACTTTAATTTCATTGGTGGGTAAACTCGTATAGTAATTAGTTTCGCTTGGTTGATACACTAACTTAATAACATTCTCTTTTTGTTCAGTGGAACCGTAAACCCTATGTAGGTGGGTTGTTTATTTTGGAACAAATCAACCTCACCTTATGGAGATGGATACTTAATACCAGACAAGTAACCTCCTTAATTCCAGTTAGCGAGTGAACTCTAAATACATTATAGTTTCTGGCATTACTTATTATTATTAATATTATGTTTTCTTTCCCTTGATGAAAATTGGTTGATTCTTACTACCCTTCCATTTGTTTTTCCAAGATTCATTGATGCGACCTAAAGCTGTGTAAGTGTGGGAAAAATTCATAGGTAACAAATGCATATCTTGTAATGTATTTTTTCCACCACTTACGTAGCCTTGCAGGACCATTGTACTTTTTTTTTCTCAATCAATTTAATTTTCATTACTCATTGTAGAAAAATTACATCCAAAAGTCAAAAACAAAAATAGACAAGGTACAAATTAAAAATAAGATTAGAACAAAAAACAAAGCCTAAACTGCAAGCCCAAGCCCATAAGCCTCAGTAGCTTCTATGGTATACTTTGTCAGGGTCTTCCATTTCTGACAAGAAATATGGTCTGGTATTGAAAAATTTCCTAGCACCCCTCTCTAAACCAGCTCCTCTCTTTGCAAGTGAGTTTGCTGAGAAGTTTATTTCTCCCAAGCTATGTACAAAATGTATGTTTCTCAAAATCTCATTTATTCTCACCCATCTTGTCATAATGAACCAAGGTAGCTCCCCTGAGGTGTAAGCTTTGATTGCTGCACTAGAATATGAGTGAATGCATATATTAAGCTTTTGATTTATCACTGCCCATTCTGCTGCCCCAATAATAGCCATAACATCAGCAATGAAGTTTGTTGCTATTCGTAAGCCTTTTGCTTCAGCATAGATAAATATATCTTGATCACTTCTAGTGCAGATCTTGGACCATTGTACATCAAGATAAGAGATGTGGTAGTTTTGAGGTACCTAGAGATGTGCTCGATCGCATTTCAAATATATGAGACACTATTGATGTGAAGGTTCAGGTTTCCTTTTCTATCTTAGGTTTATTTACTTACCTATTATGATCTCTTCAAATATATGTTTTACATGACTCCTGCCAACAGGTGCAACTTTCCACCACATATTTTCCAAAGTGAATACGTATTAGTCGATAGGTTTACTGTAAATGAAGGAGATCTATGCTTCTAACCTGACAACTAATACATTTTCCTCTCTAATTCCATTGGTGACTAAACTCTTATGATAATTAGTTTCGCTTTTCATTATTTTATCCTGACTGAAATACTCACTTCTTACCAATCTCTTTTTGTTTTATGAGGACTCGTTGACTGGAATACTTGAAGTTGGAGATGTGTTAGTGTCGCAGTACCATCTGAAGTGAAGAACAAGATAAGAGACTGTTGGTTGTTCCTGCAAGGCTATTCAAGATCTGGAATAAATGAAGTTGCTTCCAATGATTTTATTCTGAGCTCTTGAACATGTCTTGTAGAATAGGTATACAACAATAAAATAACAAGATATTCATTTTTATGCAAGAATAAACAACTCACCACAAAGAGTTTTCATAGAGAAAACATATTATTGTATATCTTAATTTTCGTAAACTCTATGTAGGTGTATTGTTTATTTTTGCACAACCACAAACCTGACAAGTAACCTATTTAATTCCAGTTGGTGAGTAAACTCTTACACATTTTAGTTTCTTTCATTACTTACCTTTATTATGGTCTCTTTCCCTTGATGAAAATTGGTTGATTCTTACTACCATTCCCTTTGTTTTTCCATGATTCATTGATGTGACCTGAAGCTGTGTAAGTGTGGCAAAAATTCATAGGTAACAAGTGTATATTAATGTATTTTTTCCACCACTTACGTAGCCTTGCAGGACCAGTGTACACCAAGATAAGAGATGTGCTCGCATTTTAAATATATAAGACATTGTTGATGCGAAGGTGCATGTTTCCTTTTCTATATCAAGTTTGTTTACTTACCTATTATGATCTCTTCAAATATATGTTTTACATGACTTCTGCCAACAGGTGCAACTTACCACCACAGATTTTTCAGAGTGAATACATATTAGTCGTTAGGTTTACTATAAGTAAATGAGATCGATGCAGCTAATTAACCTGACAACTAATACATTTTCTTCTCTAATTCCATTGGTGACTAAACTCTTATGATAATTAGTTTCCCTTGTAATTATTTTATCCTGACTGAAATACTCACTTCCTACCAATCTCTTTTTGTTTTATTAGAACTCATTGACTGGAAGACTTGAAGTTGGAGATGTGTTAAGTGTCGCAGTGCCATCTGAAGTGAAGAACAAGATAAGAGATTGTTGGTTGTTCCTTTTTTCAGAGTGGATACGTATTAGTCGTTAGGTTTTCTGTAAATAAAGGAGATCGATGCAAAAACAATTAGGTATGGGATTTTTAGAGGATCCCCTCACACTCCTATTTTCACACTGTCTCACAATTTAGACACTAGTTTTTTTTTTTTTTTTTTACAAAAACTAAATGGTTACGTATTTGAAGCTAATATTTTGGGGATATGATCGTCATACAAATATATTTACATACCTACAACAAATGAGCACATCTGAAACATATAACACCATCTACCAGAGTACCATTTTAAAAACCAACCTTCGAAAATAAACGAATCTTCAACCGTGAAAATCGAGTTTGGTTTTTCGAAATGTGTTTATTTTTGTGGGATTGCATGTAGATATCTGTATAAAGAGCATATCTCCAAAATATTAGCTTCAAATAAGCTTCCTGTTAAGTTTTGTTAAGAAAAATATCTCTCAAAATGTGAAATAATGTGAATTTAAAAGTGCGAGGGGGTCCTCAAGGTAAATCTGACCAGATACGATGAAAGTGAACTCAGCTGATTAAACTTTGAGAATTTCTAAGAATAAAAGAAGAAAGAGAAGTATTTTCCAGGATAATCAAATGGAAAATAATTAAAAATCGGTTTCATTAACAAAAAAAGATTCCTTCAACAACAAAGGCAGAATATATATACTCAGGTTTTAGAAGGGTGCACAAAATTAGAATCCATTTTTCAGGGACGGGAGCATAAGAAAGAAAATGCTTACTCATGAAAAGTGCCTCATAACCACACTGGAAGTGTCGATCCCAACATGAACTATTTCTAGAATGATTTTTTGGGGAACTACTCAAAAATGGAGGGGGACTACTCTTCATTTTTTGGGTGGATATTTGAAGTAATTTTGAGTCACCCCTTATCAATTTTTTTTAATACCAAACTTTCCCTTGGTAATTAAATAAGTTAGTGTAATGATTAGTGAGTTAATTAATGACTAGTGAGTTAATTAATGATTAGTGAGATTAAATTAGTTGATTTTTTTTCAAAAGAAGAATTATTGAGAGGGAGAAGATGAAGATGAAGATGAGGGTTTTGGAAGAGAAAAAGTTAGATCTTTTTCTTTAAGAGCCACAACAAGAGTATGATGTTTTGGATACTCACGGATACTTCAAATTTAGTTAATGGTTCTTGAATTGGCCAAAACATTCCTAAAAATGAACAATTTACAAATTGATTTCGGTTTGGTTAACGAAGTTCGGCTAAGACATCTGAAGAACATGTAGCTGAACTCATCTGCAAGTATAGTTCGGATAATGTTTCTGAAAACACAGGTAGCCAAACTCAGCTTTAATGGAGTTTTTTTTTCAGAGAAAAGTTCGGTTAGGAGAAAAATATTGCGACGTAATAGAACTAGGAGTTCGTCTATGAAAAAAATTGCGACGTAACCGAACTCAATATATAGGTTTTCCAGAGTAAAGTTCGATTAGGAGAAAAAAATTGCGGCGTAACCGAACTTTTTTGCGACGTAACGTAACTTTTTACGACGAAACCGAACTTTTTTGCAATGAAACTGAACTTTTTTGCGACGTAACCGAACTTTTTGCGAAGAAACCGAACTAAAAGTTTGGTTGAGACATTTTTTTTTTTTGCGACATAAAAAACTTTTCTCTGAAAAAAAGAAAAATCTCCATTAAAGTTGAGTTCGGCTAGTTCGACAAAGTTTTTCACATAATTCCTGGACGAACTTCTCTATGCAACTTCCATATTCAACTCATTTTGATGATTACTTCTCATTTTTTCAACCAAAAACGAATGACAAGTAATGGGTTTGTTATAATTTTGATTTTGATTTTGTTTTGTTAATGATTTAAATTAAGCTTTATATAGAGGTGGCGGTGGTGGTGGTTTTAGGTGGTCAATGGTGGTGAGCGGCAGTGGTGATGGGAGGAGGTGGTTATATATATAGGTGGTGGTGATGGGAGGAGGTGGTTATATATATATATATATATATATTAAGGATAGGTTAGTCATTTCCACACTTTAGGACACCCCTTATCACTATAGGGTAGATTTTCTTATCACTTAGTAGTCACCCGCTATTTTTGAGTAGTGCCCAAAAAATAAATGATTTTTTGGGGACTACTTAAAAAAGGTGGGGGACTACTCTTCCATTTTTGGTAGGATATTTGAAGTAATTTTGGGTCACCCCCTATCTAAATTATTTTTTAATACCAAATTTACCCTTGGTAATTAAATTAGTTAGTTTATTGATTAGTTAGTGTTAGTGTAATGATTAATTACTGATTAGTTAGTGATTAGTGAGTTATTAAGAGGATAGTTCTGTTAGAATCAGATTATTGAGAGAGAGAAGAAGAAGATGAAGATGAGGGTTTTGGGAGAAAAAAATGTTAGATCTTTGTCTTTAAGAGCCACAACAAGAGTATGATATTTTGGGTACTCACAGATACTTCAAATTTAGTTAATGGTGCTTGAATTGGCCAAAACATTCCTAAAAATGAACAATTTACAAATTGATTTCGGTTTGGTTAACAAAGTTCGGCAACAACATCTGAAGAACATGTAGCCGAACTCATATGCAACTACAGTTCGGCTAATGTTTCTGAAAACACAAGTAGCCGAACTCAACTTTAATGGAGTTTTTTCTTTCAGAGAAAAGTTCGATTAGGAGAAGAAAATTGCTACGTAACCGAACTCAATATATAGGTTTTTCAGAGTAAAGTTCGGCCAGGAGAAAAAATTGCAGTGTAACCGAACTTTTTGTGATGTAACCGAACTTTTTTTGCGACGAAACCGAACTTTTGCTACGTAACTGAACCTTTTATGACGTAACCGAACTTTTTGCGACGAAACCGAACATTTTTGCGACGAAACTGAACTTTTTGTGACGTAACCGAACTTTTCTCTGGAAAAAAGAAAAACCTCCATTAAAGTTGAGTTCGGCTGGTTCGACAAAGTTTTCACATAATTCCTAGCCGAACTTCTCTTTGCAGCTTCCATTTTCATCTCATTTTGATGATTACTTCTCATTTTTTCAACCAAAAATGAATGACAAGTAATGGGTTTGTTATAATTTTGATTTTGATTTTGTTTTGTTAATGATTTAAATTAAGCTATATATAGAGGTGGTTGTGGTGGTGGTTCTAGGTGGTCGGTGGTGGTGAGCGGCGGGGGTGATGAGAGGAGGTGGTTATATATATATAGGTGTTGGTGATGGGAGGAGGTGGTAATATATATATATATGTTAAGGGTAGGTTAGTCATTTTCACATTTTAGGACACCCCTTATCATTGTAGGGTGAACATTTCTATCACAAAGTAGTCCCCCACCTTTTTTGAGTAGTCCCCAAAAAATGATTCCAAAAAATTGTTCTATATCTATTGAAAAAGAACGTTATTTTGGGGGGGACCATGGTTTCATTTTGGGTAGGGCAGCCCTTATCCATTTTTTTAAAATACCTAAACTACCCTTTTAATTATTTTTTGGTTTTGATTAGTGAAATTATTATTGAAATGATTAAGAAAAAACTGATTAGTGAGATTAAATTAAAAGATGAGTTATTAAAAAAGAAATTGAATTTTGTAGAGAGTAAAGTTAGAGAAGAAGAAGGAGAAAACCATGGAAAATATATATTTTTTCCAATTCACTAACTTAGGTAATTCAAGTGATGAAAGCTCATCAGATTCTTCATCTTCATCATCTCCTAGAGTATTTGTTAATGTTTACAATGATCCGGATATGAGTTATTTGTTAGATAGTGAATGTATTCTTCCCCAAACTCAATCTCAAGATGAAAATGATGGATTTTATCAACCAAAACCGGAGGAAGAGCATTTGGGTATCCAGGTATGCTCCAAACTTAGCTAATATAGGTTGAATTGCTCCAAATTTTCAAACCAAATGTAAAATTTTGAAGTAGTTTGGTTAAGAAATGTGAAGAACAGCTAATCGAACTCATCTGGAAGTGTAGTTCGGTTACTTTAGCCAAACACGCAGGTAACCGAACTCTGTATTAATGGAAGTTTGATGGATTCCAGAGTAATGTTCGATTGTTTCGCAACCAATGAACTAACATAACTTTAGGTAAAATAAGATTTTATTTTGTGCAAAACGTTCGGTTGGTTCGCAATCAATAACAAACGTAACTTAACGTAAATTTAAGATTTAACTTAATGTACAAAGTTCGGTTGCTTCGTAACTATTAACCAACCAAACTTGACGTAAAACTAAGATTTAACTTAGCATACAAAGTTCGATTTTTTCGCACACTTCAAGTAAAGCCACTATCTAACTGAACTGTACAAAATATAAGAGTAGACTAAGTTTAATAGGTTCGGTTATTTCGCAAACTTGATCCCAAGAGCATAACTAACCGAAGTTATCAAACCAAAAAAAATGAATAGTTCCAGAGTTATATTCGGTGACCTAAGTAAAATAAATTGTAACCGAACTTCATATAATTTATATGTTCAGTTACATTTCATCTTTCTTTCTTCACCGAACCCGGAGTTCGGTTTACGCGATAAAATTATTTTTTTACCGAACTCGTTTGTGATTGGAATTGATGTTATTCCATTTATTGTAGATTGAATGCCAACCTATACCAATGGATGATCAACCTTCTCCAGTTGGTATGTTGTACGAAGATACCTCCCATCACTATGTCAATGATTTGGTATTTGATCAACCTATTGATGCGAAGAATTGGGCTAGAGAGCATGCCAAGAGAGTCATGTGCGTATTAGTTTTGAATGAAAAAAAAATCAAAAATCGTCTTGAAATGGTTTGCTAGAGAAGTGGAGATCCGGATGCTAGCCACAAGAGGAAGGGGTATGAGTATAAAGGAAAGACGACGAGGAAGAACACAGCGTGCTCAAAGAAAATTAAATGTCCGTTCAAGCTAGTTTTTAGTTACTCAAAACAAAGGAAAGGATGGGTTCTATCGATGGATAAGGTGGTAGGTCATAACAACCACCCTCGTCCGGAGGATCTTGAAGAACATGCAATGGCCGCAAGGCTCACTCCTCAAGAAATGGAGAAAATAGCTAAATATAGGAGACTGCGTATTTCACCTTCGTCCACCATTTACAATGCAATTGAGACAATTAAAAGGAATGAATGGAAGGATAGAAAAGTCATGCAATAATTGTTTTTGTTGGCTCAAGAGAAAGGCTACGTGGTTCAAAAGAAGGTAGGTCCGGGTGAAGAAATAACTCATCTCTTCATTGCTCATCCGAAGAGTGTTCAACTGGCTCAATGCTTCCATGAAGTTCTTATAATGGATTGCACTTACAAGACAAAAAAATACGAGATGCCATTGTTGAACATTGTTGGTCGTACGTCGACGAAGTCACCTTTTACCATTGCTTTTTGTTTTCTAAAGGACGAGCAAGAACCAAGTTATAGGTGGGTGCTACAACAATTGAAGGCGATCTACCGAATCTTCTTTTGAAGCTTCTCATATTTTTGGTAGTGTTGAGTTCGGTTGTATCTTAAAATTGAGATCAAACCGAACTCGAACACAAAATAGTTCGGTTCTTCTGTTTTATACTATGTAACCGAATGTAACTCTGAAGCTTCTCATTTTTTTGGTAGTGTTGAGTTCGGTTGTATCTTAAAATTGCGATCAAACCGAACTCAAACACAAAAAAAAAAGTTCGGTCCCTTACGATCTTTAAACTATGTAACCGAACTCAGAACATAATTAAAAACAAAATCATGAAATTCGTTTGCTAATCCACATAACTAAGAAAACAAACTACAAAATCCGCAATAAAGAGGTATCCCAAACATAAGAGAACAAACTACCAAATCCGGAATAAAAAGGTGTTCCAAACATAAAAAACCAAATTACTAATTGTTGCAATCACTCATTGATGACGACCACTACGTGACACTTTTCTACCCTTGCGTTTAGGAGCTTTAGCTCGTCCTTCGTCACTATGAGTGTCATATCCACTGCTTTGTTGTTCAACCATCCGACTTGAACCTTCCCCTTCTCGTCGACCCCTCTTCATCGGCATGCTCTGGCTTTGATCAGCGGTGTTGGGTAAAAAAAACATTTGTCCATTGTTTGTAGAGTTTCATTTGTTCAGTAGTGTTCATCGGCTCTCCACTACGGATTTTTGACATCATTTTATTCAACAATTTAGCACTTGACTTCACCTTTTTTCAATGAAAATCATAAACAAGTATACATTTTCTATATTTGTAATAGAAAAAATAAGAGTAAAAATGAGGTATGCTTCATAATTTTATAACATTATGAAAAGGAAAAATAAGAGTATATATCTTACCGCCAAATTCCATAAGATCAAAGCCTCATCACCACAGGTAAGGGTATGCTTCATAATTTTCTGGGTCTCTTTCTCCACTGCCTTCGATTTTTATTTCTCAGCACAAGATTGTTGTTGTGTGTTTATTACACAAGGATGAGAAATTTTTTCATACCATTCCAGATACCCCTCTTCAGCAGCATTTGGCTCACCATAACAATCTTCTAACTCTGCAACTGGAATATGATAATCCTGAGAGTTGTTCCATTGGTCCACTGATGGAGCAGGATCATATTTTGGAACAAAATTATTTTCGATGTTCTTAGTTCCCCGCTTCTTCACCTTAAATTTGAATTTGTCCTCTGCTGGGACACTTTGGACACAATATAATTGTCTCATTACTCTTCGAGGATTATACATTGTACAACCGCTAGGATAAAACAACGGGCCATTATAACCCGAAATAGGTGAGAAATCAACAACCTCAACATCTTCATCTTCTTCATCTGATTGAAGCTTGTATGGATGGAAAACCACATATTCAACCGTTTCATTATCCAATGTCTCTCTCAACCTCAACAACTTATTTTTCTTACCCTTCTCCTGGGAGTCCAAAAATTCATATTTACCAGCTGTAGACTTGCCATAAGGCCAAGGAGTGTGAGCATAAGACAATTTCAGTTTTGGGAAGTGGTCGTACACCCAAACCTATGAGAAGAAACCACAAATATGATTAGTAAATATATCTTCATTAGTATCAAAATACATTCATTCACGTAGCAAATATATCTTGGAATACACAAAGGATAATTTAACGGGGTACCTGAACAAGGGTGTATAAGCCTCCAAAATATAAACTCTTAAGCCTCGAAGCTTTTATGAGCTCCGCTTGGACGAACGATAGAACCGCAATTCCCAAACAGTAGTTGTTAACCTCATGAAGGGGGTCCAATAGCTGGAGGTAATGGGAATTTACCACATGACCTAAAATGTCGGGGAAGAAAATGGTTCATAGTTTATATAACAAATAAGCAGTCACATGGTGTTTAATATTCTCCTCTGTCATGACCAACTTTCCATATTATAATCATTCCTAAAGAGACGGGAGCTGATGTAATCGAGAAGTTTCGTCCCATTGCCCTGGGAAACTTTCACTTCAAAATCATTGGTAAGATCATTTCGAATCGTCTAAGTCCTATAGCATCGAAGATCATCTCCCCTGAACAGCATGCTTTCCTTAAAGATAGAAGTATCTTTGAATGCATCGGTATTACTTCGGAAGCCATAAACATGCTTGACTACAAGTCTTTTGGTGGTAACCTGGCGCTGAAGTTTGATATAAAAAAGGCTTTTGATACGCTTGACTGGGATTTCATTCTGCATTCTCTAGCTGGTTTCGGTTTCTGTGACAAGTTTGTTGGCTGGATTAGAGTTATCCTGGAATCAGCTAAGCTTTCAGTTGTGGTTAATGGCAAAGCTATGGGTTATTTTGGCTGCAGTAGAGGAGTTCGCCAAGGGGACCCCTTGTCTCCTATCTTATTTTGCTTGGCTGAAGAAGTCTTGAGCTATGCGATTGCTAATGCTTTTGATAAAGGTCTGGTTCATCATATGTCTTCTCCGAGGGGGGTGATTGCTCCTTCCCACATGATCTATGCAGACGATATCATGGTGTTTTGCAGAGGCACAAAAAAGGATGTTCAAGGGCTGATGGACATCTTTGAGGAGTATGGCAGAATCTCAGGTCAGGTAATTAGTAGATCGACAAGTCCAAAATTTATGCGAGTAAACATATAGTTTCAAGAGCTTCTCACATCGCGGCTAATCACCACATTCCAATGGGTTCGCTGCCTTTTCGTTATCTAGGGGTCCCAATTTTTCAAGGTAAGCCTAAGCACTCTCACCTTAAGGAGATTATGGACATGATTAAGCTCAAGTTTGAAAATTGGAAGGGTAAGTCTCTATCCCTGATGGGTAGAGTAGAGCTGGTGAACTCAGTAATAACCGCTCGGCTCTTTCGACTTCCATATCTACAATTGGCCAACTGCCTGCATTAATACTCTTGAGCAATGGATGCGTAACTTTGTGTGGTCAGGCGACATTAACGTGATACATCACCACTCGATTGCCTGGGATAAAATTTGCCTTCCAGTGAACGAGGGAGGTCTAAGAATCAAGTGCTTGACAAGTATTAACAAGGTGGCTCTCATGAAGATGACCTGGAAAATAATGACGATGCAATCGCCTTTTTGCACTTTCTTTCGCAGTCGTTTCAAAGGGGCGGCTTACAAAAAATCTTCGGTCTGGCATGGCTTCAATTCGCAGTGGTGTATCATCCTTCAAAGTCGGGCCTGGATGGTAGGGGATGGGAGTAACATTGACTTCTGGAATTACATTTGGTGTAGTAGCTTAGAGCATTCCATAGCTGATCACTTGGAGTTAGACAACTCCAACATGCATAACTGTGTCGCTGACTTCATAGTGGATGGGAAGTGGTGGTTTCCTCCTACATACCAGATTTGGATAGCACAATTCAGCGAGATAATAATGGAAACTCCTACTCTCCCCATAATAAGGATAAGCAGATTTGGAGGGTCGTAAAACTGGGAGTATCTCAATGGCCGAAGCTTATGATTTTCATAGACCAAGAACTTCTGAAAATATGGATTTTAGGGATCTATGGAATGTTAAGGTTCCTCCTAGACGGGCGTGTACTGCTTGGAAGATTCTCCATAACAGGATTGCCACGGATGACAATGTGAAAGTTCAGGGTGTTCACGCAAAGAAATCGCTCAGAATCTCTGTGCGGTTCCGAAGTGTGACGAAACTCAAAACCATCTGTTTTTCTCCTGTGCTTTCGCTAACACTCTGTGGAGATGGATTATTCAGGTGTTCAATTATAGGATGGCCTGCACTGATGCTAGTGCAATGTTCAACTCAGTTAGAGCTTTTGCAGGCTCCACTCAAACGAAGAAGCTGCTCTAGGGAGCTGTAATCAACTGCATCTGGCTAATTTGGTTCTGCAGAAACAAGCTAAGGTTTGAACATTACATCACCAGTCCTAATCACGCGGTGTCGCATCTGAAAATGCTGATTTTTGAGTCTAGCAAAAACACTGGTGGCTGCTCGTATTACACAGCTCCTGACAAGATGATTCTCGATTTTTTGGGGGTAAAGAGAAACCACTCCAAGTGTCCTAAAGTGATTCCAGTGAGATGGAATGCGCCCCCTAATGGTTGGATGAAGGCCAATACTGATGGTTGTTCGCTGGGCAATCCAGGCCCCTCCGGTTGTGGGGTTGTTTTTCGTGATTCCAAGAGCTTAACGAGAGGTTGTCTAGCTTAAGGTCTGGGTATCACCAACTCAGTTTTGGCAGAACTTTGGGGTGCTATTTACGCTCTTAAACTGGCGCAGGCTAGAGGCATTACAAAGTTATTGCTAGAGTGCGACTCGACCTATGTTCTTCTAGCGATTAAAAATCATGAGTTAGTCCCTTGGTCTCTTTACACTCAATGGTGCAATTGTATGCAATTCATATCCTCTATTCAATTTTTATGCTCTCATATGTACCGTGAAGGTAACACAGTGGCGGATGCCCTGGAAAAGCATGGGACTACGATGGCCTCTCAATGGTGGAATGATCCTCCGCATTTTATTAGGCGTGCTCTTAGCATTGACAGCTCGGCGCTCCCGTTGTATCGCTTTATAAACATGTAATAGTCTGGTTTTTCTTTTTACTCTTGTTTTGCTTCTTTTTTCTTCTTTCTCTTGTTGGAGGTAAGGCCTAGCCCCCCTCTTTCTGTTTCTTTGGTTCTAATAAAATCCTCCCAGTGTGCTTTCGCCATGGGTAGTTTAAAAAAAAAAAAAAAAAAAAAAAAACTTTCCTTGAGCAACCAAATCTTTCGTTCCTCTAAACTCATCAAACAAGACTTTCAACTTGATCCTTTTCAACTTCTTCTTGTAAGACCGGTCTTGGTTGAACTCATTATACTCATCACCTTCATCAGGCTCTTTTGCAGCTCGTCTAAACTCACATTGTGCCTTGTCAGCGCTCCATCCTAGACATATTTCCACCAACTTTCCGAGAAGTTCATAACTCATTGAGGGATCGTACCCATCTCGAACACTTGTTCCGGAAATTGGTAGGCATGTAATTCTCTTGTAATCATCAGGAGTTATTGCCATCTCGCCAAACGGTAGATAAAAGGTACCCATCTCTGGATAAACCCTCTTGGAAAATGCAGAAACAATGACATCATCAATTTTTTGGTGCGCATGTTCTATCGCGTTCCATAATACACAATCAAATACCTCCAACCTAACCTCATCACACTCATTCCCTATATCACATTTCTCGTTCTTTTGACATTTCAAAATACGAACAACATTATTATGATCTTACAAATACAACATCATATCTTATATACTAATATATACAGAAAAATATATGTCAAAATATAAAAAAATGACAAAGAAATATTCATGTATAAGATTGAATACCTTTGTAGCATAAATCTTGGCAGCCCATGAGTATTTGTAGCCAATCAATACCTCCCCTCTATCTCTTGGAGTACCATAAGTTGGGTTCTTTGGAGGAAAACACAAATTATCATCAGGAATGTATGCATATCTAGCACAAGGATTTTTAGGGGGTTTTCTAGTTTTTTTTAATTATTTCTAATTGTCCGTCTTCCTCTTCATCCTCTTCCTCCTCTAATTCATCATCTTTATTATCTCCATCTTCTTCAGTGACATCATTTCCATCTCCTTGTTCATCTCCATTTCCTCCTTCTTCGAGTGGTTACTCCTCTGATTCATCATCTTCATTATCTCCATCTTCTTCACTGTCATCATTGTCATCTCCGTGTTCATCTCCATTTCCTCCTTCTTCGGGTGGTTCCTCTTCTCCACCCATCCCTTCCACAATATCTTCATGAACTTGTTGGATTATATCGTCAACATTATCTCTATTGACATCATCTTGGATGAAAACACCCGGTGATGACCCACCTCCATGCTTAACATATTTGGTTCCACGCTTATTGAAACCTAAGTGTTTTTGGCCTCGAGGAGTGGGAATTCTCAGTTCTTCCAGTGAAGGTTGGTTTGATTTTGTTCCTCTGCCCCTAATCAAGAAAACAAAAGATATTAGCTTCACCGATAAATGATTGACTAAATCAGAATTCTGTTACAGGGTAGAGTTCGGTTGGTACAGCTATTTTTCTAAACAACCGAACTCAAAATTATATGAAATTAGGGAAGAGTTCGGTTTGTCCTTTTTCTTGCGAACAAACCGAACTCAACATGTATGCAATTAGCAACGAGTTCATTTAGTAGTTGGCTAAACAAAAAATTGCGAACCAACCGAACATAATTCATAGAGTTCGGTTAAATGAGAATTCAACATAGTGGGAAAATAGGAGCAGTTCGGTTACATTGGTTTTTTTTTTTTTTTTTTTTGTAATGTTTTGAGTTCGGTTACCAAATTGTTTTTAAACATTGTGCGAACTAACCAAAAATATTTGACAAAGTTCGATTAACTAAGAACTCAAAATAGTGACTAAATTAGGAGAGTTCGGTTGCAAGGAAAAGTATTTTCATTTTGTAAAATGGGAAGAGTTCGGTTAGGAGATGATTTTCGAAAAATATGCAAAACAACCGAACTAAAAGTTCGGTTACATAGTGTTAATTCCTATTCAACCGAACTGTTCTTCGTGTTCTTCGTTCGATGAAGTTTGGTTATCAAACCAGGGGTGTTACAACTCCTAACCGAACCCAGCACTGTTACTTACATTCAAACCCTATTTTGATGATTTCTATTCAATTAAACGAATCAAAATCAAATTAAAATTAATGGGTTTGGTTAAAAATACCTGTGGATCTTCCCCATGACAACTTCGGGTTGAATCTCCAATTCACCTTCCGGTTCCACTTCTTTGTGAATCTCCAATGAACTTTTCTGATTTGCTAGATGTCCTAATGCGTGACCTTTTCCTGCGACTCGTTTGGTTTGCTTTCGAAGCACCATTCTTATACTCGATTGATTAATCGACGATGAAAATTTTATGAATCGACGATTAATCGATGAAAACGATGTTGAAATGGGGAAGAAGAGAAGAACAGGAAGTAGGAGAGGAGAAAAAACTGTTTTTATTTTTATTTTTGGGTGCAGCTAGGTTAGAAATCGTTTATGTATTAGATTAAGTTAATTGCGGTTATTAGGTTAGGGTTAATTGCAATTAGGATAAAGGGCAAATTAGTAATCTCACGAATTTTAGGACAGCCGTTAACATTGTATAGTCGGGTGCCTTAAAACACCGTGGTCCCTCAAAAAAGTAAGGGTCCCCAATATTTGTCACGAAACGTAATCTATTGGAGCCCACTTAACAATCAAGCCCATACAATCAAAATCACTCAACTCTGGTACACCCTGGTTAGATTTCAATTTACAAGTTTACTAATAAATGATTTGCTTGTTTGTTTGCTTTTTTCTTGGTTCAGCCGTTTACTTTTGCGTCTCTTTTGTAAATTAATTTTTGGGTATGCTTGTTGCACACAAATGTAGATTTCTTAGAATAGGTTGGTCAGGATACAACTTCAGTGATGTTTAGGGTACTCATAGATACTTCCAATTTAGTTAATGGTGCTTGAATTGGCCAAAACATTCCTAAAAATGAACAATTTACAAACTGATTTCGGTTTGGTTAACAAAGTTCGGCTACGACATCTGAAGAGCATGTAGCTGAACTCATCTGCAAGTGTAGTTCGGCTAATGTTTCTGAAAACACAGGTAGCCGAACTCATCTTTAATGGAGTTTTTTCTTTCAGAGAAAAGTTCGGTTAGGAGAAAAAAATTACGACGTAACTGAACTAGGAGTTCAGCTATGAAAAAAAATTGCGACGTAACCGAACTCAATATATAGGTTTTTCAGAGTAAAGTTCGGTTAGGAGAAAAAAATTGCGGCGTAACCAAACTTTTTACGGCGAAGCCGAACTTTTTACGACAAATCCGAACTTTTTGCAACAAAACCGAACTTTTGGCGACGAAACCGAACTTTTTGCGACGAAACATTTTTTTTTTTGCGACGTAACTGAACTTTTCTCTGAAAAAAAGAAAAACCTCCATTAAAGTAGAGTTCGGCTAGTTCGAAAAAGTTTTTCACATAATTCCTAGCCGAACTTCTCTCTGCAACTTCCATTTTTTTAACTCATTTTGATGATTACTTCTCATTTTTTCAACCAAAAACGAATGACAAGTAATGGGTTTGTTATAATTTTGATTTTGATTTTGTTTTGTTAATGATTTAAATTAAGCTTTATATAGAGGTGGCGGTGGTGGTGGTTTGAGGTGGTCGATGGTGGTGAGCGGCGGTGGTGATGGGAGGAGGTGGTTATATATATATATATGTGTGTGTGGTAGTGATGGGAGGAGGTGGTTATATATATATGTTAAGGGTAGGTTAGTCATTTCCATACTTTAGGACACCCCTTATAACTATAGGGTAGATATTCTTATCACTTAGTAGTCCCCCGCTATTTTTGAGTAGTACCCAAAAAAATCGTACTATTTCTATTTGTCACGAATCATAATCTATTGGAGCCCACTTAACAATCAAGCCCATACAATCAAAATCACTCAACTCTGGTACACCCTGGTTAGATTTCAATTTACAAGTTTACTAATAAATGATTTGCTTGTTTGTTTGCTTTTTTCTTGGTTCAGCCGTTTACTTTTGCGTCTCTTTTGTAAATTAATTTTTGGGTATGCTTGTTGCACACAGATGTAGATTTCTTAGAATAGGTTGGTCAGGATATAACTTCAGTGATTCCTTCACCGTATATATTTTGTAGACTTTGATTTACTAGGGTTTGGGTCACCAAAAAGATCAATTGACGAAAAGAAGTGAATGCACCATTTAATTTTCATCACCAAACGTTTCAGGGTGTTGATTGAATTTGAAGGTCTCATCCCTAATTTAATACCCTGCTTTGAAAAGAACAAAATGCATGCATTATCATAATTATCCCTAATTTAATACCCTGCATTTATCATAATTATCATTTGGGATCATTAATGACTACTTCCAGTTAAAATTTATACTTTTATCAAGAACTTAGAAACCTTGATAATATTTTTCGGAGATATACGAGCATCGTGGTGTTGCTCGTATAGAGCTCCTAGAGCTCTAGTAGTGAAGGGTGGAAGCAAGGACTTTGTAACTTGAACTTTGTATTGATTGATTCTTGCTTTCTTACTTACAAATGAATACAACATGCCTATTTATAGGCTACATAAAGAAGAAGAGAACTATGCCTATGGAGGCTAACAACTATGCCTTTGGAGGCTAACAACTATGCCTATGGAGGCTTACCAAACCAACTACTAGACAATCTAGTATTCTTGTTTGATTTGTCTAACCCTAGAACACTCATTTTACACATGTTAATTGTCTAATATTGACTCTAGACATCCTAGATATTTCTAGGTTAGTCTAGATAGGTGTGAACTCTTGACTAAGTTGGTGTTGAATATTCAACACTCCCCCTCAACACCTACTTTCCAACTTCTCTTTATCTTAGACGTTTCGGTCCCCTTCATAGTTTAAGGATGTTTCGGTCCTCTTCATAGTTTAAGGACGTTTCAGTCCTCTTCGGAAGTTTAGGGACATTTCGGTCCTCTTCGGAAGTTTAGGGACATTTCGGTCCTCTTCGTAGTTTTAGAACATACGGGTTCCATCGTAGTTTAGGGACATTGCGGTCCTCTTCGTAGTTTTAGAACATACGGGTTCCATCGTAGTTTAGGGACATTGCGGTCCTCTTCGTAGTTTTAGAACATATGGGTTCCATCGTAGTTTAGGGACATTGCGGTCCTCTTCGTTTCAGTAAAATACTTCTTGTACTCTTTAGACAACTCATAGGATTTTCACCCACTTTTGTAGTTCTCTATCTCATCACCACTTGGTGATTGCTTCCGTTTCTTCACAACATTTTTTGTTGTTTCTTCTTCTATTCATCTTTGTTCCAGTCATGCTTTTGTTCGAAAACTGTAACACTTCTTTGGTTATCCAGATTCTCTCACAATCTTTCATTTCGTCAAGCTTCTGCCACAAGCTCTAACTATTTTTCTTCTTGTTATTTGATGTTACAAATTTTCCACTTTATCCAGATTTGCCACATTTCTGAATTCGTAACAGATTTGCCACGCTATGACATAATTGTCACACTTTGGTTTGTACGTATTTAAACAAACACCTGTAAACCCATTTAGACTTCATTTGGACATTACAAATTAGGTAATTCCAACACTCCCCCGTAATTTGTAATGGCTCTGTTTTTTTTTTTTTTTTGATATTCACCCAATCTCCGTTTGCGTTCTTATCTCCTGCTTGCTTCGCTAGCAAGAACTCTTTATGTTTGCCGCCACGTCACCGCCGTTTTTTTTTTTTTTATTTTTTTTCTTCTTCTTATCACGAGTATGATTTAGTATCTCGTGACAAACATGCCATGCTTTTCTTCGACAATTGAGGAAGCAATCTGTTGCTCTTACCCTCAATATTCTTTTTTTTTTTTTTTTTTTTTTCTTCCAGATTTGAGGAAACAACCACTTATTGTTCTTACCCTCAAACCCTTCTCTGATCACTTATTAGGAAGTTACCCTTTCTTCTTCTCTTTTATCTTGTTTTTTTTCTTTCATGGAGACCCCATTTTTTTTTCTTCATGGAGACCCCATTTCTTCTCTTTTAGTATTTCTTGCTCATTTAGTATGTCTCCTAACTTCTGCGTGCAAGCCTCTACAAATTCAACATTTTTGAAATGTCGATATTACAAAAGCTTTGTCTTGTAGTAGCAGTAGTTTTTTCTTCTTCCAGTGGATACATGTCCACCGGCTTCGTGTCACAAGTATAAACTTGATGTTGTCGTGACAAACATGGCTTTCTTGCCATTTTTTTTTTCTCTCAAAACCGAGTAGGTCGTCTCATTGAGGCTATCTTCCCACAATATGAGGAGGCGATCATTTGAAGCTATCTTCCCTCAATATATGGAGGCATTCGTTGTTGACGTTTTCATGATATCGGCTTCTAAAACTCTTGAACGATTGTGGAGGCAATCCTTGGTGCACTCTTCCCACAATTGTCTTTAGAATTTTGTAAACAATTTGAGGAGGAAAATTATTGCTCTCTTCCCTCAAACTTGTCTTCTGGTCACTTATCAAAAAGTGATTTCTTTTTTTCTTCTCTACTTTTCTTTTTCCACATGGAGGCGTTTTTGCTCCTGTGAAGGTAGGATTTTTTTTTTTTTTTTTTTTTTTTTTTTTTTAAATTTGGAATGGTTGAAATCTTCTTAGTGGTGTTTGCATCTTCTCCTTCTTAAACTTCATATCTTCTCAACTCGAAAGCTTTGAAACCCATCAATTCGTAGCGGAAACTTTTACGCCCATTTCGGATCGAACGAGCTCTGATACCAAGTTAAAATTTATACTTTTATCAAGAACTTAGAAACCTTGATAATATTTTTCGGAGATATACGAGCATCGTGGTGTTGCTCGTATAGAGCTCCTAGAGCTCTAGTAGTGAAGGGTGGAAGCAAGGACTTTGTAACTTGAACTTTGTATTGATTGATTCTTGCTTTCTTACTTACAAATGAATACAACATGCCTATTTATAGGCTACAAAAAGAAGAAGAGAACTATGCCTATGGAGGCTAACAACTATGCCTATGGAGGCTAATAACTATGCCTTTGGAGGCTAACAACTATGCCTATGGAGGCTTACCAAACCAACTACTAGACAATCTAGTATTCTTGTTTGATTTGTCTAACCCTAGAACACTCATTTTACACATGTTAATTGTCTAATATTGACTCTAGACATCCTAGATATTTCTAGGTTAGTCTAGATAGGTGTGAACTCTTGACTAAGTTGGTGTTGAATATTCAACATCCCCCACTGGAGAAAGAAACGAAGAGTTGGTAACTGCAGCTGTGGTTGTTGTGCAGTCTATAAATCGCATTAAACAGAGAAATACTACTAGACCATCAAACAATACTAGTGTTACCTTTTGCAAACCAAAATTAGAACAAAATGAGGAGAAGACTAAGATCCATAACTACAATTAGTAGTAGTAACACAGCATCATTCGTCGCGGTCTTAAGTGGTGATTTTGATGAAAAACTGGTACAACTTTTCTTAAAATTCTCATGCATGTTTAAAGACATCATCAACTACTTATAAAACTGTAGTTGTTTCAATTATTTGTGCTAATTGAAGTACTTTTTCTTTTCTTTTGGCAGCAAGTACCAACCGATATTTTGAAGCATTTCAATGGAAAGTTACCGGGAAGGTCACCTGTTCGAGGTCCTACTGGGAGAACTAGGACCATAAAAATGAAAAGAGATGGCAATGATTTGTATAATCAAAATTTGCAAGTAAAGGTAATCAGATCATGATGGAAGGCGATGGCCAGTAAAATTTGCACACAACAAAGACGGTCGTATCAGTATTACCAAGGGATGGACACAATTGTCAGTAAGAAACAAGTTAGAAAGAGGTGATAAATGTCTGTTCGAACTTATTAGCCAAACAAAAGGTAATCAGATCATGAATGTTCGCATCTTGGGAGAGGCTAAAGTTGAGAAACGGGATTGGGCGCTTCAGAGTAGTAGGAAACGCATACATCGCTTGGGTTCTAAGATGGAAGTTGAAAGTTTCAAGAGAGGGTTTAAGATGGATTGCGTGACAGCATCTGTAAAGAAAGGGTTATAAAAGAAGCTAACGGCTTTAAGTCTATGTATCCTGCATGCAAAATTATCATGCATCCAACCTATGTGGGTAAATGGGGCGCCGTGGTATGGTTTCAACTCAAACCGAGCTGCGATTTTTTCAAATTTAAGTAAATTTTGTCTACCTATAATGATGAATACTTTTAACATTTTTCCTGTGTGTATGCAGAATATACCTGCTGAATTTGCATAGACATATTTGAGAGATCAAATCGATGGCTATTCTTAGGATTTCAAATGGAAGAGTGTGGCATGTCAGATATAGAACTAGTAGCACTTCTTCAAGTTATATGGCTAGCATATCCAAGGGATGGACTAAGTTCAAGGTTGACAATCATTTGAAGGAAGGTGATATTTGCTTGTTTGAGCTAGTCGAATGTGGGACAATCTGGAGATGCATGTCACTATTTGTCGAGTCACTCCAAATGTTAACTAGCTAAAATACGCTAACACCTCTTTCGTTTTGTCGGATTTACTTATTAATGTGAAGTGGATTTTATTGCAAATGTGATGGGTAAATTTAAATTAAATATTCCGCAATTTCTATTTGTCCACTTGCTCACAAGTCACAAAATCAAATTTCTCTGCATTTTTCTCTCTTTCCCTTACTCTCTCCCGCTGTTGTTATAAACGAGTGCACATTCCTCCTCCTATAATAGGCTGCAGATCTACCTTTGGTTACCTAGGTTTTTCATAAATTTTGAATATAAAAATAAATACAACATAGGGAAGTGTAGAACTAAATATATTAATTCGCCTATCAAAATAAGCACATTAATTCGATCAGGTGTTACATTACTAGTTTTAGCCCGAGTATTCCTGTTTCTCTGGTTTTTCTTTAGGCATCACACATATCTAATTTAATGGTTCATGCCGTTGATGAGATCAAAATACTAAAAACATGATTAACTGTTTCTCTTCAACAACAACAATTACTTCATGATAATCATCTCCTTTAAATCCAGAATTATTAAAATAAAAAAAATATTGTACATGCAATTCTTTGTTGAACAAGAAATCGGAACGATGCATTCAAGTTTAGGAGATTTTTGCATTTGCCAAACAACATAAGATAAGATTGGGTTTTCAAAGGGGCAAAGGCCCCTATTTTATTGATCAGAATCAGGATATTATAGTTACTAAATTTAAAATGAACAAGGGTTTCTTAACTTTCTCAGTCATAAAAATCAAAGTAGAAGTCAAATTTAATTCACAAATTTTAATTTAGAACATTAATTCACAAATTTTGATTTTGATTGTTTTTAAGAAAATTTTACATTTCAAATTGATTTTCTAGAGTGAAAATCAACATTCCCTAATGATAGATCTGCTCATTTCTTTCATGGTTAAAAAAAATACACTTCCTAGTTTGCATTCAAATGTAAAAGAGAAGACATTTTGTTTCATTTAGAACTTAATTAAAATCAGTAATGAAATCCAAACTTCACAGGGTTCATATAATCATATCAAAATAGAGAAACAGTTAAAGAGTCTTGACTTAAGAGAAGGAAGAAACAAGGCACTCGGATTGTGAGCCCACTTTATTGTTTCCTCAAATTCTCTCATTTCAAAAATTAAAAGAAAATTTAATGATTAACCAGGGTTAAAAGACAAGCCTATTAAAAAGGGAGGAACGTGCACTCTCGGTTAAAAGGGGTATACATAGACGCACTCGTTATAGACGTTGTCAATTTCAATTTTCAAGATCTTTGTACAAGCATAAATATGGATCATATGATAGACGTTGCTAAATTTTCGACATGATTGGAAGGTTAGCTTGTGATGGTTAGGGTTGCGTATTGTTGGTACACCTCAACTTAGGGCCACCATATCAAACTATTTGGGCCCTTAAGTAAGAGAAAATACCAGAAGCATATCCAATAGCTAGTGTAAAAATTCCTATGGATGGAAGTGCTTTAAATGGAACGCGCAATTGGGGGATATTGATTACTTTCCCCACCCCATGATTTTGGCTAATAGGTGACCAATTGATATGAAAGTACTAAAATACCCTTTGGTTAATTAAAATTCTTTATGAAAAGACTGTTTTACCCTTTCACCTAAAACATTTAAATCAAAAACCAAAACATATATCCCCCATTTCTAACATTAGTTCCGGAAGTCCTTTAGGTTTAGGTTTTCGATTTTTTTTTCTTCATCGTTCTTCAACCGTTCTTCGTCAATTCAAAAAAAAATCGTCGATTAACCTACTCGAATAATAACAATGCCTCCATGAAAGAAACCAAAATCCCCATCGAACTCACAATCGATTAGTGAAGAGAAATTAAAACAAAGACTTGCTAAGATTTCTCAAGAGCAAGAATAAGAAGAAGCAACGCTGTCGAAAAATCAACCGCTCGCAAAGATGGCTTCTGTGAGAAGGTAAGTGATTTTGAACTCATTTATGCGTGTTTGAATCGATTTATAACAATGGGTTCAAGTTAAAATCGCGAAACCTGAACGAAACAGTTGAGTTTAAGTAGATTCCGGCATTGAATTGTGTATGAATAGGATGCCGGTTTTTATTTACGGCATTCCATCTAGGTTGAATTTAGTTTCGGTATTGAGTTACGGCTTAGATGTTATGATGAATTCAATTCCGGTTTCAAACCACGAAACTCAATGTTATGTACCGGAATAAATAATGTGTTGAATACTATGCTGGTTTTAAATTACAGCTTTGCTTAATGATAATTCGTGTATGCCGGTAGTAGACTTAAACTTACAGGAACATCTTTCAATTTGTCACCGGTACCGACATATATTTTTCGGTTGCATTGTATGCCGGTACTCAGTAACAGCATGGTATAGATTTATTTCAAAAGTGCCGGTAGTAAGATTTTGGTATCCAGGAGAATTACATATTAATACCGGCATTGTCGATAGTTAATGTTAACTGCCGGTATAAGGTACCGGCTGGAAATATTTACTATATTTCTATGCCTGGAAATAAGTACCGGCGTGTTTTGTTTAAGTGAATCTAAGCCGGTACTAAAACTAAAAATGAGATATTTTATATTATTTTTGTGTGCTTATGATATAGGTTAAAAGCTAAGGAAGCTAAGAAAAGAAAAAGTAAAGATGATGTGACTAAGAAAAGAAGGAAGGACGGTCTTGATACTCCAAAAACTCTGCCACCCCGGGGAAAAGATGAAGGTCGCAAAAAGCGTTTGGGGGCTGATTGTAGAGGGATAACTTGGGAGAGTGGTGGTGACCGAAGTCGACTTGTAATCAATGAACCTACTGCTACAGTTGAGCACTATGAGTAAGATGAAGAGGAAAGTTAGGAGGAAGATAATGAGGTTCATCCAAGTCAATTTACAAGCCAAAGCGAAGTTGGTGGGCCAAGTCAACAACCGACACAAGGCAAAGCCAAAGTAAAAGTTAAAGGTTCCCACCTTCCTTATGTTGATGACATGATACCTGACCTTGATCGTGGTAGAATTTGGGGTGAAGCTCACGATCCGAGAATTCTATTTGGCTACAAGCACTCTTGGGCTCGTACTATCTATCAAACCTATGTAAGAATTTTTTAATATTGTGCATATGTATTTTTGTGTATTTAAGTTTAATATTTTAACCGCACTATCTCATAATTGTAGGATCACAAGAAGGATGTGCGTGTTTGCCAAAACCAAGCTGCGGGCGATTGGGATTTGTCTTTGGAATGTGAAGAGGTCCAAACATTAGTAAGAGATTCTGGTCTATATGCTCTGGTTGAAAATTATGTGAAGTGTGATGCTGTGACAGTCAATTGCTTCATCGAAAGGTATCATGGAGAAACTGATACCATGCACTTCCCATTTGGGGAGATGACCTTGATCCCGGACGATGCTCTAAACATTTTGGGCTTGAATGTTATTGGCAAATCAATAGTAGAAGGAGATCATTGTCCAGACCTAGAATGGTCGAAGTTGCACGCTTTGACTAACAAGCTGTTAGGTTGGGACTTCAAAACTTCCATGGAAAGCTTTTATGTATCTAAGGCTAGTAGGACAAAGAAAATCAAGATGACGCTGCTTAAGGAGAAGTTTGAAAAAACGCAGGAAAGAAGTTCGAAGGATAGATAGGACCTTGCACAAATTCGTTATACATCCGCTGCGTACCTTTTATTCATCTTGGGAACTAAGGTATTCCCAAACACCAGTGGCAACAGAATTTGCGCAAGCTTCCTTCAATACTTGGATCCATTGGAAGAGGTATTTACCTATTCTTGGGGCACCGTGGTAATGGCACATTTGATGACGGAGATGAGAAGGGCCTCTAAGGCTGTTACAAACCAATTTGTCGGAAATTTCACTTTGCTCAAGGTAATCTTATTTTTAAACTTATGTTCTTATGTATATTATTCACATGTACTGTTGAAGAATAAACCAACATACTAGGAAGCCAGACAAGTTTGTGGCATATCGTACCCTATGTTCTTTTCATTAAGTCTTTGATATTAGATTTTCTACATATCGTACCATTTTTATGAACTCGGAAACAAAATTTATTGCTTCTTATATGTATCATTCCACATTGGTATAAGTGTGGGCTTATGAACACTTCCAAACATTGTTCAAGGACTACCCATACTTAAAGATTATAGACCTTCCTGAACCTGATGCGCCTATAGCTAAAGAGATACCAGTTCAACAATACTCTGAATCCCGGTAAAAATAATCGACTAATAGATATGAGATTGGCTCTGGACACGATGAGTACCAAAAACGTTTTGTTCGACCCTTACAAGGAGGCTAGAGAAAACCGCCAAATTTTGAGGCATCCGAACGTTGCATTTTACAATAGACTGTTGTTCCACCCAAAGGGATATTTTATGGCCGATCCTCGACGTGTGATGCGGCAACTTGAATATAAGCAATTACCTAGGTTCATGACATCCTCCACTTCAAGGTACACTCTTCACTTGGGTGAGTGCATTACAACTGCGTCAAAGTTGAGGGTAGTGTATGATCCAGTTATAGAACCAACATATTGAAGGGATAGGGAACAAATTCGTTCGGTAGATATCAGTAACTGGGAGGTTGTAAACAACGGTGATGAAGCCGATCCCACCTACATGCATCAGTACCTGGAATGGTCACATCCTTTTGTCGTGCGCCCGGACGACGGCGGAGTTCCACCATAGAAAAACCCTCCAGTTCTAACTCCTACAGAGGTACCACCTACAATGGCCAAACTTAATAAGACTTTTGGATTTCAAGTAAGTATTGTTAATTCCTTAGCCGTTTAATTGTACACATACTCATATATTACCATATATATACTAATTATGTGTTTGATGTATGATACTAGCGGCATAGGCTTGGCAAGATTAAGAAGATGTTTGGTTGCAGGTACGAGAAAGGAGAGGTGCTATGCCTTGAAGAAATGAAGGAAGTCGAGGAGTTTTTTGATAAAATTGAAGATCCAAGTGCAAAATATTTTTTCGGGGAAACAAGGAAGGTGCCGGCCCAGAAGAAGAAAAAGACCAAGTGATTAACTCTTTAGTTGTGGTTCTTTATTTCGATGGTGGTTGTTACGTTGACTATGGGTGTGGCCTCGAAATGCTCACCTTGACTATGGGTGTGGCCTCGAAATTCTCAACTTATTGTTCTTGGAACCTCCGCTATATTGACTATGGGTGTGGCCTCGGAATGATCACCTTGTTGTTCTTGGTAGCTCAATGTTGGTACATTTTGCGGCCTACCCCTTCTCTTTGGAACCTCCGCTACATCGACTATGGATGTGGCTTCGGAATGCTCAGCTTGTTGTTCTTGGTAGATCAATGTTGGTACATTTTGCAGCCTACCCCTTTTCTTTGGAACCTACGCTACATCGACTATGGGTGTGTCTTCAGAATGCTCACCTTGTTGTTCTTGGTATCTCAATGTTGGTACATTTCGCGGACTACCCCTTTTCCTTGGAACTACCGCTACATTGACAATGGGTATGGCTTCGGAATGCTCACCTTATGGTTATTGGTAGCTCAATGTTGGTACATTTCGCGGCCTACCCCTTTTCTTTGGAACCTCCTCTACATCGACTTTTGGTGTGGATACAAAATCCGTCGTTTGTTGTTGACTTTATAACGGTTCCTTTATCGGCCTACCCCTCTTGTTTGCAACCGGCCCTTCCGTGAACCTTGCTTCTGAAGTCTCACATCCGGTTAGATCTCGTTTCTTACTTTCCGCGATTTCTTCTTCACGTTTAGTCATTGCTTTCAATTATTTCCTTTGTTTTCTCCTTGTCGTTTTAGTTTGAGGTCTACCGGGAGGATATCCAATTGTTGGCTCTTCACTTTGTGCTATCCATGGATGTGTAGTTATCCTTAGTTGGCTCAACAAGATATTTTGGCTAACCGAAGTGCCACATGAGTAAGATTCAAAGAATTCCTTTCCTTCGTTCGTATCCCATGGTGATTTTACGGGATCTCCTGTAGGGGGGGGGGGGGGGGGGCGAATGATAGATGCTTCCAAAACGGATCAATAACCTCAAAAGGTATCACTTCTTCATACTTCACAAGCATATGACGACATAGAATACCCAATGAAGACATGTCGGGATAAATACACACATCACCCGGTTTTCCATAGTTTCTCTCATATTTCATTTGTCTCATCATATGTTTTATTTCCCAATGAGAGACGTTGAATTCTATTCCTTGGAGCAACTTTCCATATTGAAGAAATGGAGTCAACCTTTCTATTGAGGTTTTCTCAAAAGCCTTCTTGATCCTGTCGATATCACTCTTAAAGTATTGCTCCATTGCCTCGATGACCATAACCATGTTGCCTAGGATAGACTGGATGAAATCTTTAAATATCCCATGAGCGGACTCCGCCACACTGGTTGGTTCATTCTTGTAGTGTCTATACCGGTTTGTCCATGCACGCACAAATTTTTCCTTAAACTTATCCAACCATTGAGTCCGACAATACCAGATGGCAGTCGGATAAACCTCATTCCAATCGCCAATAAACTTGTCCAACCTCTTTTCGTACATATCCTTGCTAAGAGACCAATAAACTTTCTCCCAATCTCTTAGAAATTCCAACCACTTTTTATGATTTTTCGCATGTTCTTTGTCCACTCTCTCTTTTATCTTGCCTCTCCTCTTTTTCTTCGGGGGATAGTTTGTTCTTCCAAACATCTTCCTCTAGTTGAACAATCATTCTATTCTTAATATCCTCCTTGGTGGGTTCAAACAAGGAATGACAAGTTTTAATAACATTTTGACGTATATGATATGTACATAGGAAATTTTGTGCTCCTGGGAATACGTCAGATATTGCATTCATTAAGGCGTCCTTTTGATCGGTTATGATGACCACCGGAAGTTTATCTTCCCATAATAATAATTTCAATTGTCGTAATGACCAATGATAATTATAGTCCCTCTAATTTTTCATTAAACACCAAGCCAATGTGCATGTTACCTTATCCTATGTTTGGCCCACGATGTTTAAAAACGACATATTGTATTTGTTTGTCTTGTAGGTGCAATCCATCAAAATAACACCACAACATGTATTTGCCAATTGTGAAAGCAAAGGATGCGAGATGAATATTTGAAGGGGCTTCTCGTCCGGACCTCTTTTAATGATACGCATGTAGTTTTGATCCCAAACTATCTTCTCAAATTCTTGCATAACGGTCCTCCCATCCCATTCCTCCATTCTAACGGTTGCATGTGCGCTATAAATTGTACTCAGACAAGACACGTTAGTCTTATCCTTTTCCTTGAATCCTCTGAGAATTTGTCTCGGTTTGATAAATGCTTTTCCCAATCTCTTTACATCCTCGAATTCATGAGGTTTTATCTTCGCAACTAGGGAGTGACCAACAAAATCTTTCGGATCCCGGTGGTTATGACCACCGAACCAAACCTCACAATCCCATTCCTTGTTCATGTCATTTAGATGGAATACAAGCTTAAAGTAGAAATTACCCTTCCTCGTACGAGTCTTGTATACCTTATTAGTCTTCTTTGGATATACATAACCCTTTATCTTGTGGCTATTCTTCTCCTTGTATACCCCACTTCTCTCGAAAACCATCTCAAAACGAGTATCTGAACGTTGGGTATTCCTCACCAATACACACATGTTCTTAAGAGCCGTCTCTTTAGCCCAAGTGATTGCTTCCTTTGGATCTTTTATTCCCTACACAAGGACAACAATGGGAGATTAGAAGGTTCATCACAAGCAATACATTAGTGAGGTCAAGATACTAGGTGAAAAGTATACTTTGGTAACATACCAGAGGCATTTTATAGTATTCCAACGTATCCCGACCAAGCGGCTTTGCATTTGTTGGATCAATATATCTCACCACCTACGGATGGAAAGAATATCAGTTACAACAGAAATGGAAAACAATACCGGCATAATATTCCGGCATTATCGACCTATGTCCCGCCATAGTCGAACTAAAACAGAACTGAAGACAAAATTTTAAACATGTTCCAGCATTCGCGTTATCTAGAATTCCATGCCGATATATATTTCCGGCATTAGTGTAATGTATGCCGGTACAAGTGCCAGCATAGTGTTTAACTAAGTTTTCTATGCCGGTGTTTAGCTACGGAAGGCACTGCTTCCTGTATGTTTTTCATGCAGTACCAGCATAGAAACCTTTGAATTTTTCCATGCCGGTATTATATTCCGTGGAATATTCCTTGGTAGGTAAAAAGTAACTTTTTTACCGGCATAGTTTTTTGTTTGAATTCCATGCCGGTATGGGTTTCGAATTAGGGGATATCGAATGCCGGCATAGCCGAAGCATGATAAATATGCCGGTTTTGAAGGTGTCGACATTGTATTCATACTAATACTATGCCGGTACAGAGGTTTTTCAGCTGAAAAAATGGCTGGTTCAAAGAAAAAAATCAAATTTTAAACCTATGAGCAGCTTTACCTGTGTGTTGGGGATGCTTGTATTCTGGGAAAGTTTACCTTCTTGTGTAGGTTCTTCAAAAAACTCTCCTTGGTCGTAAAAATCATCATTCAATGGTGTTGGTTCCACAAAAACTTGCAATTGTGAGTTGTTGTCATTAGCAAAATATTGAAGATATGATTCTTTTGGTATTTGAGCTAAATATTCAGCAACAACAATTCTCTCTTCACAATCATCATCCATTTTCATCAAAAAAATCCCTCCCAATTTTTTGTCCCTCTTTCTACACTCACCCAAAAACAAATATAAACACTAACTGAATCTTATAACTAATACTTAACATTTTTACTAATAAAATTAATCACTAATTAGGATTAGTGAGGGATAGATTAGGAATTAAAAAAATAATTACAAAAGGGGTCACCCATAATTGCTATTGGGACACCGTTTTTGTCCTGTAGCTATATCCCCCAATTAGATTGGGTATCCCCTAATTGAACGTTCTTAAATAGGTAGGAAGGCGCGGCTACTCTATTGAGCTGCGCCACGGAATCGAGAGCTTCAAGTGGGCCATTTTTGGTAAGCAGAACTTGCGATGCGGGATGAACTGGAAGCCGGGTTACGGTGCCCAACTGCACGCTAACCTAGAACCCACAAAGGGTGTTGGTCGGTTTGAGTAGATTTTCGGATTTATATATCGATTCTAGATATTGGGATAAATCAAGAAAAGACATGTGGATTTATAAGCTTTGGAAAAAAAAACTATGTATCTTCCTTTCCTTAGCTTTTAATGAATTTCCCTCTATCAAAAAAAATAATAAAAAATTAGGAGAGTTTACTCAATAAATTATCTCCAATGATATAGGATTTATGAGTTAGAGTTCCTCCTTCGCCAGCTAATCTCATTGATCTTTCAAGTATCTCTGGTAACTTAAATCATGATCCAATATAATATTTCTCTGATCTATATTGCTTGGATATTCTGGGGGAACTGAATATATATTATCTTTGCTCATGCCCACCCCTTTTACCCTCATATTTTTGAAATATCAGATTTATAACCAATATAGTGTCTTCATGTCTCCTGTTTATCCTCATCGTTAACCTTCAAAGTTATTCTATTAAGTTCAACCTTCTTGTTGCTTTGCTATCGAAAACTAAACATATAAAATTTATAACTCTTCTGATGTTCACATATGGTTTTTGATTTCCTCATATCCATTTAGTTATCTCTAATCCGAGCTTTCCCTCTCCAAAAAATCCTAATAAATGTTTTGGAATGTTAATATTCCAGAGTGATCGTTTTTCTTATACGTTTCTAAACCTGAACTTTTTGTGGCAGTCCTTTCTGTTTTCCATTTACCACTACACATATTAATCAGCTCAACACATCTGAATTTTATTCTTGCTGGTGGTCTTAGTAATTCCTTTTGTGATGTTAGATGTTTTGTCTTGCTGGGAATTCGTTGAGATTTTCTTAGTGTTAATGGTAGAGTTGTAGTTGATTCTTTCTATGTTAGGTCGTGATTGCTTTAGGTTTTGAGGCAAAAAGCTATTTTTAGTTGGAGATTTTATTTTGAATCTTCTTTTATTGAGATCAGTGTTTTAAAAACCGGTCTGGATCGGCCGGTCCTACCGGTAAACTAGTGAACCAGTAAGGAAAAAGGGTTGGGTCACCCTTGATCCAGTGATATGCTCAATAACCCAGTAATCAGGTGAACCGGGCGGCCTAACCGGTGAACCATCCGACCCAGCTGGGTTTGAACCCGGTTCATTTTGTTTCTTCTCCATCAAAACTTTTAGTTTTTTATTTTCCAGAAAGCCGTGAATCATCCATTGAGATTTCACTCAAACATAGAAAGCTTCATCAAAAGAGACATACAACAAAAAACTGTCTATTTAAGAAAAAAAAAACTTTATCTTATTCTTTTGACTCTGAATATTAAAATCTTTTTTCATCTGCCACTACTCAATCCCTTTTCTCCTCTCTTTAATTGAAGAGATTAGAACAAAACTAAAAGTACAATATAAGAATAAATAAAAACACGTTTTTAAAAAATCAGATCAAAATACATAAAACCCGTGATGAAGTACCTTAAGATTAGAGTAGATACATAAAATCCATGTTAGATTTAGTATCAACAAATACTTGATTATTATAAAGGTGCATTTAGTTGTGATATATAGAGATGGATCTGTTGTGATTGTAGTAGTTTTGATAGAAATGGAGTTGGGTAGTGAGATAGAGGATGCACATATATAGGTTAGAGAAAGAGTGGGTGAGAACTGAGAAGACGATGTTGGTTTAAAGGATAAAAAGGTCAAGCATGTAAAGATTTGTGGCCATAAATTGTATGGAATCCTACGGATAAACTTAATTGTTTATGTATAATATTAATCCACTGACCCGCTGGTTCAACCACTGGTTAAACCAGTTGACCCTGGCCCAGTGACTTTGCCGGTTCGACGTTCGGTCCGGGTTTCAAAACATTGATTGAGATCCTCTCAAGCATTCATGAATTTTCCTTAGACTCTGAAGATTTTAGAGATATATCATTCAACATTTATATATTTATCTCTCATCCTGATCTGTCTGACATTGTGAATATCAGTCCTATGTTCCAAATATTCAAGGTCCGATAGTATTCAACAATTTAATAGTTTACGATCAGCAAGGGAAGAATTATGAGAATTATGATTATTGCAAAGAAACCTCTCAAGATTACAATATTTTTTGAACAACAACACCAACAACTCGTAATACTATTTAATTTAGAACATGATCAAGATTAAGGAGCCACAATGAATAAATTTTTTTTCTTTAAAACCACATTCTAGCACCTTTAACTTGAAGTCTTAAGTAATTCCCTTTTGATGTGGATCTTCCACCCTATTTTAACTTATGGTCCTTCAGTTTATTTTAGTTATTATTACTTTGTAGTTTTATTTTATTATTAGCCACTCATAATTGTAATTTAATGAAACTGTAATAATTAGTTTAATCAGTTTTATATCGCTTATTTTTGTAAGTGCTCACTTATAAAGCATATAGTATAAGTTAGGTTTTCATTTTCAGTTCAACCTTTCATTTCAGTTAGCAGTCCTTGTTTGTGTCCTCTTATTTTAAATGTAATAGTGGTATTAGACATGTTGTACGTATCTTAACTGCAATCTCGGTTATGTATCAGATGTTCGACCCTTTGTATGCATGCATGAAAAACAATCCAAGGGATGAATTCCTAACATTCTCGCCATCATTATCACACGTTGACGAGAAGTTATGGATCAAGAAGAAACAAAATGAGGATAACCAAGTATTGATCGGGCAATATACCACAACAACTGGCTATGTTCGGCAATACACCACAACAATTGGATACATTCGTGTGATTACAACTTTAGATCAACTGCATTTAAACTCTCTACCACTATCAAAATTCTTATGAACACTAATGGGTCCATCAAAAATACATCTTTTATTGTGGAAAGCATTAACCAAAGGAATTTTTACCATCGACACTAACTACAACATCACCCCCGGTGCAAATCTAATCCGAAGACTGATGTTCACTTTCTGATCCAGTGTCACGTTGTTATATATTCATGGCTTACTGATCCAAATTTAATTGATGAATCTTTGGGTAACATATACTCTCATGTAATAGCCCGTTAGTATCTTAATAAATTGTGAAAACTACAGGGAGACCCATTCTCCCAGATTTTTCCACGGATTTATCTATTACTGTAGACTTTTGTTTGTGATGCAGATTTGTTTAGTAAAGTCTTTTCTGTGGGTCGTAACAACTCTTGGTTATGGATGAGATCAGCTAAGGGAATCAAGTGCGCAGTATCCTGCTGGTATCATAGGCGTAGGAGAATAATTATACCTTGGATCAGTGTGCATTGATTTGGGTTCAACTACAGTCCAGACCGAAGTTAGCTTGGAGTAGGCTAGTGTCTGTAGCGGATTAATACAATGTATGTTTAATCTGGACTAGGTCCCAGGGTTTTTTTGCATTTGCGGTTTCCTCGTTAACAAAATTCTGGTGTCTGTGTTATTTATTTTTCGTATTATATTTTGTTATATAATTGAAATAACACAGGTTGTGCGTTTTTCAATCAATTAGAATATCCGACCTTTTGGTTGTTGATTTAAATTGATTGACACTTGGATATTGGTCTTTGGTACCATCCAAGTTATCTCCTTGAATTTGATAAAGACTCACAAATTTATATTTGTTGAGGATAGATCAAATCAAGTGAGACTGAGATAATAACTCCTTGAGATATTTTTATCTAGATTGAGTCTGACTGTCAAGTTGATTCTCTATAAAGTAACTCAAAGTTTGTACATACAGATTGCTAATTCGAAATATTGGGTGTGGTTGTTAGACCCCCGTTTTTTATGTTTTTAACATGATTCGTGACAAAAGATGAAACTTACCACCATACAGTTTCCCGAGTGGAGATTTATTAGTTGTTAGGTTTGCTGTAAATGAAGGAGATCAATGCAGCAAACCTGGCAACTAACTCATCACTACTTCAATTTTCATTGGTGGGTATACTCGTATAGTAATTAGTTTCGCTTGGTTGATACACTAACTTAATAACATTCTCTTTTTGTTCAGTGGAACTGTAAACCCTATGTAGGTGGGTTGTTTATTTTGGCACAAATCAACCTCACCTTATGAAGATCGATACTTAATACCAGACAAGTAACCTCCTTAATTCCAGTTGGCGAGTTAACTCTAAATACATTATAGTTTCTGGCATTACTTATTATTATTTTTATTTTAAGGGGAAACAAAGGCTTTTATTAATATAATAATTATTAATATATTTTCTTTCCCTTGATGAAAATTGGTTGATTCTTACTACCCTTCCATTTGTTTTGCCAAGATTCATTGATGTGACCTAAAGCTGTGTAAGTGTGGGAAAAAATCATAGGTAAAAAGTGCATATCTTGTAATGTATTTTTGCCACCACGTACGTAGCCTTGCAGGAACATTGTACATAAAGATAATAGATGTGGTAGTTTTGAGGTACCTAGAGATGTGCTCGCATTCCAAATATATGAGACACTGTTGATGTGAAGGTGCATGTTTCCTTTTCTATCTCAGGTTTGTTTATTTACCTATTATGATCTCTTCAAATATATGTTTTACATGACTCCTGCCAACATGTGCAACTTACCACCACAGATTTTTCAGAGTGAACATGTATTAGTCGTTAGGTTTTTTGTAAATGAAGGAGATCGATGCAGCTAACTTGACAACTAATACATTTTCCTCTCTAATTCCATTGGTCACTAAACTCTTATGATAATAAGTTTCCCTTGTCATTATTTTATCCTGGATGAAATACTCACTTCCTACCAATATCTTTTTGTTTTATGAGGACACATTGACTGAAAGACTTGAAGTTGGAGATGTGTTAGTGTCACAGTACCATCTGAACTGAGGAACAAGATAAGAGACTGTTGGTTGTTCCCGTAAGGCTATTCAAGATCTGGAATAAACGAAGTTGCTTCAAATGATTTTATTCCGAGATCTTGAACATGTCTTGTAGGATAGGTATACAACAATAAAATAACAAGATATTTATTTTTATGCAAGAATAAACAACTCACCACAGAGAGTTTTCGTAGAGAAAACATATTATTGTATATCTTAATTTTTCGTAAACTCTGTGTAGGTGTGTTGTTTATTTTGGCACAAATCAAGCTCACCTTATTGAGATCGATGCCACAAACCTGACAAGTAACCTCTTTAATTCCAGTTGGTGAGTAAACTCTTAACACATTAGAGTTTCTTTCAATACTTACCTTTATTATTGTTTCTTTCCCTTGATGAAAATTGGTTGATTCTTACTACCCTTCCCTTTGTTTTGCCATGATTCATTGATGCGACCTGAAGCTGTGTAAGTGTGGCAAAAATTCATAGGTAATAAGTGCATATCTTGTAATGTATTTTTCCCACCACTTATGTAGCCTTGCAGGACCAGTGTACACCAAGATAAGAGATGTGGTAGTTTTGAGGTACCTAAAGATGTGCTCGCATTTCAAATATATAAGACATTGTTGATGCGAAGGTGCAGGTTTCATTTTCTATCTCAGGTTTGTTTACTTACCTATTATGATCTCTTCAAATATATGTTTTACATGACTCCTTCCAACATGTGCAACTTACCACCACAGATTTTTCATAGTGAATACGTATTAGTCGTTAGGTTTACTGTAAATGAAGGAGATCGATGCATCTAACCTATCAACTAATACATTTTCCTCTTTAATTTCTTGGTGACTGAACTCTTATGACAATTAGTTTCCCATGTCATTATTTTATCCTAACTGAAATACTCACTTCCTACCGATATCTTTTTGTTTTATGAGGATTCATTGACTTGAAGACTTGAAGTTGGAGATGTGTTAGTGTCGCAGTACCATCTGAAGTGAAGAACAAGATAAGAGACTGTTGGTTGTTCATTTTTTCAGAGTGGATACGTAGTAATCGTTAGGTTTTCTGTAAATGAAGGAAATCAATGCAAAAACTATTAGGTATGGTATTTTTAGAGGATCCCCTCGCACTCCTGTTTTCACATTATCTCACAATTTAGACACTTTTTTTTTTTTTTTTTTACAAAACTAGATGGTTACGTATTTGAAGCTAATATTTTGGGGATATGGTCATCATACAAATATATTTACATACCTACAACAATTGAGCACATCTGAAACATATAAAACCATCTACCAAACTACCATTTTAAAAATCAACCGTCGAAAATTAACAAATTTTCAACCGTGAAAATCGAGTTTGGTGGATGGCGATGTTTGGTATTTCGAAATGTGTTTATTTTTGTGGGAATGTATGTAGATATCTGTATCACGAGCATATCTCCAAAATATTAGCTTCAAATAAGCTGCATGTTTAAGTTTTGTTAAGAAAAATATCTCTCAAAATGTGAGATAATGTGAATTCAAAAGTGCGAGAGGGTCCTCAAGGTAAATCTGACCAGATACGATGAAAGTGAACTCATCTGATTAAACTTTGAGAATGTCCAAGAATAAAAGAAGAAAGAGAAGTATTTTCCAGGATAATAAAATGAAAAATAATTAAAAATCGGTTTCCTTAACAAAAAATGATTCATTCAACAACAAAGGCAGAATATATATACTCAGGTTTTAGAAGGGTGCACAAAATTAGATTCCATTTTTCAGGGACGAGAACATAAGAAAGAAAATGCTTACTCATGAAAAGTGCCTCATAACTACACGGGAAGTGTCGATCCCAACACGAACTATTTCTAGAATGATTGTTTGGGAACTACCCAAAATTGGAGGGGGACTACTTGATAGGTGTTGTAAAACACCTAATTTTATATCTAGTATTTATGCTTTCTTTGCTATTTATTTTGTAAAATATGTATCTTATGTTTAGTTTTGAGTTTTTAGGTGCAATGGAGCACTTGGGGGGCAAAAGAAGGAGAAACCTTTCATTTGGAGCGGAAAAGATAAAAAGGGAATTCACAGACGATATATGGATCAGGCTAGGATGTGCAGCTAAGGAGAGGAAGAATGAATTGTCAGTTGCCTAAAACTGACAGTTGGGCAAAGAAGCGAATGGGTTGTCGGCTATCTGGGACCGACGGGCCATGTGTGAGTTGGTTACCCCTTAACCACTAAAGTGGGGTGTCAATATGAATCCCTCTTCGTACACAAATCTAAAATTCAGAGAAATATAATTTTGTTCTCATCATTACCTCCTTTGCCTCAAATTTGGAGAAAGCATGGCGGCTGCTGTCTGAGAGAGTAGAAATTCAGAGAAGGAAATGGAGATTGCGGTTGTTGAATTGAAGAGGCGATCGAGAATTATGATGAACACATATCGATCTGTGTTGTGTTGGAATTGTAGAAGAAGCTTCAGTTCAAGAAACAGATGATGCTGCTATAAGATGGAAATGGTAGAAGAGATTGATGAAGGTTAAGGAGATGGGTGTTTGGAGTCTTTTTTTGCTGTGAGGATTAACTTGTTGAATTTGGGTTTACCTGAAATTTCAAGTTAGGGTTTGCTTCAGATTAAATTGAATTGTATGTTTGAACTGAGATTTGAAGATGATGAAGAATCAGTGTGAATGAGAAGGAAACTGCATTCTGGGGATGTAGTGTGACTGTTGAATTCAAGCAAAGGAAAGGCTAAAATGGGTTTTGTGATATGTAGCAGTAGAGCATGGTGGTTAGTAAGGTCAACTGTTGCAGTTGACCTGAGCTCAGATTGCAGATGGTATTGAACTAGTGGTGGTTCTACAGTGGTGGATGAGCTAAAATTATAGGTGATTGAGCATTGAACTGGTGTTAGTTTATGGTGAGATTGGTTGTTGAATTGAGCTTGTGAAGCTGGTATGAATTGCAGTTGTGGGTGAGCTTGATATGAAGTGGTTAGAATGAAATGGGGAGATGATTTGTTGCTTTGGTGCTGTGACAATGAGGCTTGCAGGTGTAGTGGCAGTGCAAGACTCAAGGGAATGGTAAGCGAATGAGCACCAGGAACTAATGCTACAATGAGACTGCAGTTTAAGAACTGCAAAGGGAAGTGAGGCGAGGCTGTACATGAGTCGAATGAATGAATATAATTGTGAGTTTGTGTTGCATAGCTGGAGATGTTCAAGGGTTGGTTGGCAGTGAAGCTCAAGTTTATAATCTGAATTAAAGAAGATGGAGCTTGGCAGTGATGGAAGGAAGAGATCTCAAGTCGTAAGAAGTGAATTGTTAGTGTTGGAGATGACAAGATAGTTATTGCAAGAAGTTGCCGCAGTTGGTGTTTATGTAGATGTTAAGAAGGTGGTTGTTGTTCGAGAAGGAAGTGTTTGATGGATCGAAATTGGGAAAGTGGTTCTGAGTCGAGAAGAGCTGGCTGGTACTGGCAGTTATTGGCAGTGGCAGAGGTGGGTTCTAGCATTGAATTGGGTATAACCCATATGTGGAACTGGTGCATAGAAATTATGAGAAATTGCAGCTGCATATGCAGCTAATGTGTTGGTTCAAAACAGCATGGAATGGCTCGAGTCTTTTGTGGTGTGTTGGTGTCGGAATGTTGCGCAAAGGAAATCAGTTGGAGTTGAAGATGCAGGACTGAATGATTTACAGTCAATGAATGTACAGCTGCAAGGTAGCTGAACTGCGAGTGCTGCTGCGGATAGGGTATTGTGTGATGGCGGAAGGCATGAAGCTGCGGTTGGTTGTGCAGCTTCATGAAGCTGCGGTTGGTTGCTGTTGTGACATGAGCTGGGAGAAGGAGAGAAGGCAATAGTGCATTGCAGGTGGAGTTGTGAGATTTCAGATGGCTTGAGCTCATTCAGGGATGTTGCTGGAGTATGATGGTGATATTGCAATGGAATAATGATAAGGTCTGGAGATGTTTATCAAGGGTGAGGCACTGGTGCTTTGGAGTTACAGGTGATGCATTTTTTGAACTTGAGAAGTTGCAGGTGATGCTGCTAAGAATTGCAGGAAACTATCCAAACTAGAGTGTTGTCATTACAGTTTGAGATGATGAAATTCTTAGTGTGAGACCAAATCAAGGAAGCACAGAAGTTGTAGTTGCAGCTGAGATTGAGAGCTGGAGGAACTGACAAGAGAAGCTGCAATTGGAATTGTGGTGTTGCAGTGTGTAGAATTGCAGGTGAAAGGTTGAAAATGGAAGCACTAGCAGCTGAGTTTAGGGCCAACATGGCTAGATAAACTAGTGAAGCACAACCATCATGGATGGCAGCGCAACAGTGGCATATGGCCTGCAAAGTGATTTAAGCCATGACCAGTCACTGAGCTGACTCGGTATGACTCGGTGCTTGACCTGAGTTCACTCAGTTGACCCGACCGTGCTGACTCGTTGACCGGTGACCGGGTGGACTTTTACGGTCACCTGAGCTACTTTCCGGCGCCGGATTCCGGCAATATTCCGGCCAGAAACACAGTTTTCCGGTGAACAATTTCTGGGTCATATTTTCACATGGGTTTTTCGTACACATGAGTTTAGTGGACTTCTTGGTATTGGACCATGGGCTTTGAAGACCTAATTTTGGAAAGTTGAAAGCTATAAAAAGAAAAAGTTTCTATTCTTTTGGGGGACTTATCATATATCACACATCTTTCTACTGGAGTTTTGGAGGAGAGCGATTCTACTAGGGTTTGCTTTCGTTTATTTTTCATGTTCTTCATTTTATTTTTGATAATAATTATGTTGAATCCAAAAACTATGAGTAGCTAAATACCTTTTATTGGTTATGGGATATAAAGTGGATTTTACAAATAAGATTTGATTCAATGATGTATTTTTGTCTCAATACTTTATTGTTTATGATTCATTGTTCATATTGTTTATGATTTGATTGTTTATTTGGTTGAGTCCGGAATCAATCCGATTTGCTTTCATATCTAGAGATATATTAAGGTTTTCAATACGAAAACGTTGTTTATCCCTGATTCTAAGTAGCATAAATGTGAGTAGTGCTTGTAGTGATATATCCTACTAGTCACATATGAATCATAACTTGGGTTAAATCGATTTAGTGCTTTTACACATTTTGGTTGCCTTGATTAGTCTTATTCCATAGAACTCATTGCTTTTAGGGAGTTAAATCTAATTGTGCTTTTAAATTTTAGGTTGCTTTCTAGGAAGAATTCACATATGCATCTTTTAATGTGGTTGTGATGAAATCAGGGAATTAGCGGGATACTCTTGCGATCAAGGTATCCTAGGATTTTTAGTAAATGAGAGATTAAATTTGCAATTCTAGTCATTGTTGATAATTCGAGTTTGTGAATGAAACTATCCCGTGACCAATATCTTCTCCTTATTGATTATCTTTAATACCTTATTGCTTTCAATTTATTTTTATTGCTTTGATAAAACAACATCCCCCCTTGGTTACTAAGAAACTGAAAATTTGCATAACAACATAGCCTCTCTGTGGATACGAACTCTTTCTTATCACTACTTCATATATTTTTGTTAAGTAAGAAAGTGAAATTATATTTGACCGGCTGATAACCGATCACTACTCTTTATTTTTTGGGTGGATATTTGAAGTAATTTTGAGTCACCCCTTATCAAAAACTTTTTAAATCAAACTTGGCCTTGGTAATTAAATAAGCTAGTGTAATGATTAGTGAGTTAATTAATGATTAGTGAGATTAAATTAGATGATTTTTTTGTTCAAAAGAAGAATTATTGAGAGGGAGAAGATGAAGATGAATATGAGGGTTTTGGAAGAAAAAAAAGTTAGATCTTTTTCTTTAAGAGCCACAATAAAAGTATGATGTTTAGGGTACTCATAGATACTTCAAATTTAGTTAATGGTGCTTGAATTGGCCAAAACATTCCTAAAAATGAACAATTTACAAACTGATTTCGGTTTGGTTAACAAAGTTCGGCTACGACATCTGAAGAGCATGTAGCTGAACTCATCTGCAAGTGTAGTTCGGCTAATGTTTCTGAAAACACAGGTAGCCGAACTCATCTTTAATGGAGTTTTTTCTTTCAGAGAAAAGTTCGGTTAGGAGGAGAAAATTACGACGTAACTGAACTAGGAGTTCGGATATCAAAAAAAAATTTGCGACGTAACCGAACTCAATATATAGGTTTTTCAGAGTAAAGTTCGGTTAGGAGAAAAAAATTGCGGCGTAACCGAACTTTTTGTGACGTAACCGAACTTTTTACGGCGAAGCCGAACTTTTTACGACGAATCCGAACTTTTTGCAACAAAACCGAACTTTTGGCGACGAAACCGAACTTTTTGCGATGAAACATTTTTTTTTTTGCGACGTAACTGAACTTTTCTCTGAAAAAAAGAAAAACCTCCATTAAAGTAGAGTTCGGCTAGTTCGAAAAAGTTTTTCACATAATTCCTAGCCGAACTTCTCTCTGCAACTTCCATTTTTTTAACTCATTTTGATGATTACTTCTCATTTTTTCAACCAAAAACGAATGACAAGTAATGGGTTTGTTATAATTTTGATTTTGATTTTGTTTTGTTAATGATTTAAATTAAGCTTTATATAGAGGTGGCGGTGGTGGTGGTTTGAGGTGGTCGATGGTGGTGAGCGGCGGTGGTGATGGGAGGAGGTGGTTATATATATATATATATATATGTGTGTGTGTGGTAGTGATGGGAGGAGGTGGTTATATATATATGTTAAGGGTAGGTTAGTCATTTCCATACTTTAGGACACCCCTTATAACTATAGGGTAGATATTCTTATCACTTAGTAGTCCCCCGCTATTTTTGAGTAGTACCCAAAAAAATCGTACTATTTCTATTTGTCACGAATCATAATCTATTGGAGCCCACTTAACAATCAAGCCCATACAATCAAAATCACTCAACTCTGGTACACCCTGGTTAGATTTCAATTTACAAGTTTACTAATAAATGATTTGCTTGTTTGTTTGCTTTTTTCTTGGTTCAGCCGTTTACTTTTGCATCTCTTTTGTAAATTAATTTTTGGGTATGCTTGTTGCACACAGATGTAGATTTCTTAGAATAGGTTGGTCAGGATACTGTCGAGGATTAGTCCCACATATCTAACCTTCCTAGACTAGATCCTCCTTATATGCATGAGGGCCTCTCCACTCAGTTCCAATTAGTTTTGAGTTGGAAGCCCAAGTGCTAGTATGGTATCAGAGCTAGGCCTAGGCCATGTATGTCAAGTAAGACCATAAGACCCGACCCATGAAGGGGGCATGCACTCATGCAGCGGTCCACGTGTCGGGTACGCCTCTACACGTGGAGGGGGCATGTTGTGGATTAATCCTACATAGCTAACCTTCCTAGACTAGATCCTCATTATATGCATGAGGGCCTCCCACATAGCTAACTTCAGTGATTCCTTCACATTTTGATTTACTAGGGTTTGTTTAGGTCACCAAAAAGATCAATTGACGAAAATAAGTGAATGCACCCTTTAATTTCTATCACCAAACGTTTCAGGGTGTTGATTGAATTTGAAGGTCTCATCCCTAATTTAATACCCTGCTTTGAAAAGAACAAAATGCATGCATTATCATAATTATCCCTAATTTAATACCCTGCATTTATCATAATTATCATTTGGGATCATTAATGACTACTTCCCCCACTGGAGAAAGAAACGAAGAGTTGGTAACTGCAGCTGTGGTTGTTGTGCAGTCTATAAATCGCATTAAACAGAGAAATACTACTAGACCATCAAACAATACTAGTGTTACCTTTTGCAAACAAAAATTAGAACAAAATGAGGAGAAGACTAAGATCCATAACTACAATTAGTAGTAGTAACACAGCATCATTCGTCGCGGTCTTAAGTGGTGATTTTGATGAAAAACTGGTACAACTTTTCTTAAAATTCTCATGCATGTTTAAAGACATCATCAACTACTTATAAAACTGTAGTTGTTTCAATTATTTGTGCTAATTGAAGTACTTTTTCTTTTCTTTTGGCAGCAAGTACCAACCGATTTTTTGAAGCATTTCAATGGAAAGTTACCGGGAAGGTCAACTGTTCGAGGTCCTACTGGGAGAACTAGGACCATAAAAATGAAAAGAGATGGCAATGATTTGTTCTTCTTTAGTGGATGGCCAGAGTTTGTAGATGAACATTCTTTAGAATTTGGGGATTTTCTAATTTTCGAATACAAAGGTAGTTCAAAATTTAAAGTGAAGGTTTATGGCCAAACTGGCATTGAAAAGGATCTGCGTTACAGTGCTGAACCAAGTCTGGAAGTGAAGGAAGAACATGGTAAATGACTGCTAAAATTATTATTTTCTACTACTCTTAGCTATTAATTTCATTTATATTGCTGGTTTATGATTGCTTCTTGGACTAAGGTACTGACGAAGAAGCGGCATACGAAGGTGGTTGCCGTGTACAAAGAAAATATGCTATCGGAGTTGAAAAAATAGGCAGAGTTGGTGAACTAGCTTTACCTATCAACACCACTCATCCATATTTCATTTCTACTTCGCCAAAATCCGCAACACATTATCCGGTGATTACCTTGTTTTTGTCGGGTTTAAGTTATAGATCCTTTGAAATGTAAACATTAACTCATCTTACTGGTTTTGATTAATTTTTAAAATCTGATATTAGAACTTTGTTTTGAATTGTAGAGGATTCCGAAGGATTTTGTGAGAAAGTATGGACTGAATACCGAGACTGGTATAGTGCTCCGAGATCATGATGGAAGGCGATGGCCAGTAAAATTTGCACACAACAAAGACGGTCGTATCAGTATTACCAAGGGATGGACACAATTGTCAGTAAGAAACAAGTTAGAAAGAGGTGCTAAATGTCTGTTCGAACTTATTAGCCAAACAAAAGGTAATCAGATCATGAATGTTCGCATCTTGGGAGAGGCTGAAGTTGAGAAACGGGATTGGGCGCTTCAGAGTAGTAGGAAACGCATACATCGCTTGGGTTCTAAGATGGAAGTTGAAAGTTTCAAGAGAGGGTTTAAGATGGATTGCGTGACAGCATCTGCAAAGGAAAGGGTTATAAAAGAAGCTAACGGCTTTAAGTCTATGTATCCTGCATGCAAAATTATCATGCATCCAACCTATGTGGGTAAATGGGGCGCCGTGGTATGGTTTCAACTCAAACCGAGCTGCGATTTTTTCAAATTTAAGTAAATTTTGTCTACCTATAATGATGAATACTTTTAACATTTTTCCTGTGTGTATGCAGAATATACCTGCTGAATTTGCAAAGACATATTTGAGAGATCGAAATCAGATGGCTATTCTTAGGATTTCAAATGGAAGAGTGTGGCATGTCAGATATAGAACTAGTAGCACTTCTTCAAGTTATATGGCTAGCATATCCAAGGGATGGACTAAGTTCAAGGTTGACAATCATTTGAAGGAAGGTGATATTTGCTTGTTTGAGCTAGTCGACAGGGACAATCTGGAGATGCATGTCACTATTTGTCGAGTCACTCCAAATGTTAACTAGCTAAAATACGCTAACACCTCTTTCGTTTTGTCGGATTTACTTATTAATGTGAAGTGGATTTTATTGCAAATGTGATGGGTAAATTTAAATTAAATATTCCACAATTTCTATTTGTCCACTTGCTCACAAGTCACAAAATCAAATTTCTCTGCATTTTTCTCTCTTTCCCTTACTCTCTCCCGCTGTTGTTATAAACGAGTGCACATTCCTCCTCCTATTATAGGATGCAGATCTACCTTTGGTTACCTAGGTTTTTCATAAATTTTGAATATAAAAATAGATACAACATAGGGAAGTGTAGAACTATATATATTAATTCGCCTATCAAAATAAGCACATTAATTCGACCAGGTGTTACATTACTAGTTTTAGCCCGAGTATTCCTGTTTCTCTGGTTTTTCTTTAGGCGTCACACATATCTAATTTAATGGTTCATGCCGTTGATGAGATCAAAATACTAAAAACATGATTAACTGTTTCTCTTCAACAACAACAATTACTTCATGATAATCATCTCCTTTAAATCCAGAATTTTTAAAATAAAAAAAATATTGTACATGCAATTCTTTGTTGAACAAGAAATCGGAACGATGCATTCAAGTTTAGGAGATTTTTGCATTTTCCAAACAACATAAGATAAGATTGGGTTTTCAAAGGGGCAAAGGCCCCTATTTTATTGATCAGAATCAGGATATTATAGTTTCTAAATTTAAAATGAACAAGGGTTTCTTAACTTTCTCAGTCATAAAAATCAAAGTAGAAGTCAAATTTAATTCACAAATTTTAATTTAGAACATTAATTCACAAATTTTGATTTTGATTGTTTTTAAGAAAATTTTACATTTCAAATTGATTTTCTAGAGTGAAAATCAACATTCCCTACTGATAGATCTGCTCATTTCTTTCATGGTTAAAAAAAATACACTTCTTAGTTTGCATTCAAATGTAAAAGAGAAGACATTTTGTTTCATTTAGAACTTAATTAAAATCAGTAATGAAATCCAAACTTCACAGGGTTCATATAATCATATCAAAATAGAGAAACAGTTAAAGAGTCTTGACTTAAGAGAAGGAAGAAACAAGGCACTCGGATTGTGAGCCCACTTTATTGTTTCCTAAAATTCTCTCATTTCAAAAATTAAAAGAAAATTAAATGATTAACCAGGGTTAAAAGACAAGCCTATTAAAAAGGAAGGAACGTGCACTCCCGGTTAAAAGGGGTATACATAGACGCACTCGTTATAGACGTTGTCAATTTCAATTTTCAAGATCTTTGTACAAGCATAAATATGGATCATATGATAGACGTTGCTAAATTTTCGACATGATTGGAAGGTTAGCTTGTGATGGTTAGGGTTGCGTATTGTTGGTACACCTCAACTTAGGGCCACCATATCAAACTATTTGGGCCCTTAAGTAAGAGAAAATACCAGAAGCATATCCAATAGCTAGTGTAAAAATTCCTATGGATGGAAGTGCTTTAAATGGAACGCGCAATTGGGGGATATTCAATCTAATTGGAGGATATTGATTACTTTCCCCACCCCATGATTTTGGCTAATAGGTGACCAATTGTTATGAAAGTACTAAAATACCCTTTGGTTAATTAAAATTCTTTATGAAAAGACTGTTTTACCCTTTCACCTAAAACATTAAAATCAAAAACCAAAACATATATCCCCCATTTCTAACATTAGTTCCGGAAGTCCTTTAGGTTTAGGTTTTCGATTTTTTTTTCTTCATCGTTCTTCAACCGTTCTTCGTCAATTCAAAAAAAAATCGTCGATTAACCTACTCGAATAATAACAATGCCTCCATGAAAGAAACCAAAAGCCCCATCGAACTCACAATCGATTAGTGAAGAGAAATTAAAACAAAGACTTGCTAAGATTTCTCAAGAGCAAGAATAAGAAGAAGCAACGCTGTCGAAAAATCAACCGCTCGCAAAGATGGCTTCTGTGAGAAGGTAAGTGATTTTGAACTCATTTATGCGTGTTTGAATCGATTTATAGCAATGGGTTCAAGTTAAAATCGCGAAACCTGAACGAAACAGTTGAGTTTAAGTAGATTCCGGCATTGAATTGTGTATGAATAGGATGCCGGTTTTTATTTACGGCATTCCATCTAGGTTGAATTTAGTTTCGGTATTGAGTTACGGCTTAGATGTTATGATGAATTCAATTCCGGTTTCAAACCCTGAAACTCAATGTTATGTACCGGAATAAATAATGTGTTGAATACTATGCTGGTTTTAAATTACAGCTTTGATTAATGATAATTCGTGTATGCCGGTAGTAGACTTAAACTTACAGGAACATCTTTCAATTTGTCACCGGTACCGACATATATTTTTCGGTTGCATTGTATGCCGGTACTCAGTAACAGCATGGTATAGATTTATTTCAAAAGTGCCGGTAGTAAGATTTTGGTATCCAGGAGAATTACATATTAATACCGGCATTGTCGATAGTTAATGTTAACTGCCGGTATAAGGTACCGGCTGGAAATATTTACTATATTTCTATGCCTGGAAATAAGTACCGGCGTGTTTTGTTTAAGTGAGTCTAAGACGGTACTAAAACTAAAAATGAGATATTTTATATTCTTTTTGTGTGCTTATGATATAGGTTAAAATCTAAGGAAGCTAAGAAAAGAAAAAGTAAAGATGATGTGACTAAGAAAAGGAGGAAGGACGGTCTTGATACTCCATAAACTCTGCCACCCCGGGGCAAAAATGAAGGTCGCAAAAAGCGTTTGGGGGCTGATTGTAGAGGGATAACTTGGGAGAGTGGTGGTGACCGAAGTCGACTTGTAATCAATGAACCTACTGCTACAGTTGAGCACTATAATTAAGATGAAGAGGAAAGTGAGGAGGAAGATAATGAGGTTCATCCAAGTCAATTTACAAGCCAAAGCGAAGTTGGTGGGCCAAGTCAACAACCGACACAAGGCAAAGACAAAGTAAAAGTTAAAGGTTCCCACCTTCCTTATGTTGATGACATGATACCTGACCTTGATCGTGGTAGAATTTGGGGTGAAGCTCACGATCCGAGAATTCTATTTGGCTACAAGCACTCTTGGGCTCGTACTATCTATCAAACCTATGTAAGAATTTTTTAATCTTGTGCATATGTATTTTTTTTGTATTTAAGTTTAATATTTTAACCGCACTATCTCATAATTGTAGGATCACAAGAAGGATGTGCGTGTTTGCCAAAACCAAGCCGCGGGCGGTTGGGATTTGTATTTGGAATGTGAAGAGGTCCAAAAATTAGTAAGAGATTCTGGTCTATATGCTCTGGTTGAAAATTATGTGAAGTGTGATGCTGTGACAGTCAATTGCTTCGTCGAAAGGTATCATGGAGAAACTGATACCATGCACTTCCCATTTGGGGAGATGACCTTGATCCCGGACGATGCTCTAAACATTTTGGGCTTGAATGTTATTGGCAAATCAATAGTAGAAGGAGATCATTGTCCAGACCTAGAATGGTCGAAGTTGCACGCTTTGACTAACAAGCTGTTAGGTTGGGACTTCAAAACTTCCATGGAAAGCTTTTATGTATCTAAGGCTAGTAGGACAAAGACAATCAAGATGACGCTGCTTAAGGAGAAGTTTGAAAAAACGCAGGAAAGAAGTTCGAAGGATAGATGGGACCTTGCACAAATTCGTTATACATCCGCTGCGTACCTTTTATTCATCTTGGGCACTAAGGTATTCCCCAACACCAGTGGCAACAGAATTTGCGCAAGCTTCCTTCAATACTTGGATCCATTGGAAGAGGTATTTACCTATTCTTGGGGAACCGTGGTAATGGCACATTTTATGACGAAGATGAGAAGGGCCTCTAAGGCTGTTACAAACCAATTTGTCAGAAATTTAACTTTGCTCAAGGTAATATTATTTTTAAACTTATGTTCTTATGTATATTATTCACATGTACTGTTGAAGAATAAACCAACATACTAGGAAGCCAGACAAGTTTGTTTGAGTTTTAGTTCTATGTTCTTTTCATTAAGTCTTTGATATTAGATTTTCTACATATCGTACCATTTTTATGAACTCGGAAACAAAATTTACTGCTTCTTATATGTATCATTCCACATTGGTATAAGTGTGGGCTTATGAACACTTCCAAACATTGTTCAAGGACTACCCATACTTAAAGATTATAGACCTTCCTGAACCTGATGCGCCTATAGCTAAAGAGATACCCGTTCAACAATACTCTGAATCCCGGTAAAAATAATCGACTAATAGATATGAGATTGGCACTGGACATGATGAGTACCAAAAACGTTTTGTTCTACCCTTACAAGGAGGCTAGAGAAAACCGCCAAATTTTGAGGTATCCGAACGTTGCATTTTACAATGGACTGTTATTCCACCCAAAGGGATATTTTATGGCCGATCCTCGACGTGTGATGCGGCAACTTGAATATAAGCAATTACCTAGGTTCATGACATCCTCCACTTCAAGGTACACTCTTCACTTGGGTGAGTGCATTACAACTGCGTCAAAGTTGAGGGTAGTGTATGATCCAGTTCCAGAACCAACACATTGAAGGGATAGGGAACCAAGTCGTTCGGTAGATATCAGTAACTGGGAGGTTGTAAACAACGGTGATGAAGCCGATCCCACCTACATGCATCAGTACCTGGAATGGTCACATCCTTTTGTCGTGCGCCCGGACGACGGCTTAGTTCCACCATAGAAAAACCATCCAGTTCTAACTCCTACAGAGGTACCACCTACAATGGCCAAACTTAATAAGACTTTTGGATTTCAAGTAAGTATTGTTAATTCCTTAGCCGTTTAATTGTACACATACTCATATATTACCATATATATACTAATTATGTGTTTGATGTATGATACTAGCGGCATAGGCTTGGCAAGATTAAGAAGATGTTTGGTTGCAGGTACGAGAAAGGAGAGGTGCTATGCCTTGAAGAAATGAAGGAAGTCGAGGAGTTTCTTGATAAAATTGAAGATCCAAGTGCAAAATATTTGTTCGGGGAAACAAGGAAGGTGCCGGCCCAGAAGAAGAAAAAGACCAAGTGATTAACTCTTTAGTTGTGGTTCTTTATTTCGATGGTGGTTGTTACGTTGACTATGGGTGTGGCCTCGAAATTCTTACCTTGACTATGGGTGTGGCCTCGAAATTCTCAACTTATTGTTCTTGGAACCTCCGCTATATTGACTATGGGTGTGGCCTCGTAATGCTCACCTTGTTGTTCTTGGTAGCTCAATGTTGGTACATTTTGCGGCCTACCCCTTCTCTTTGGAACCTCCGCTACATCGAATATGGATGTGGCTTCGGAATGCTTAGCTTGTTGTTCTTGGTAGATCAATGTTGGTACATTTTGCAGCCTACCCCTTTTCTTTGGAACCTACGCTACATCGACTATGGGTGTGTCTTCAGAATGCTCACCTTGTTGTTCTTGGTATCTCAATGTTGGTACATTTCGCGGACTACCCCTTTTCCTTGGAACTACCGCTACATCGACAATGGGTATGGATTCGGAATGCTCACCTTATGGTTCTTGGTAGCTCAATGTTGGTACATTTCGCGACCTACCACTTTTCTTTGGAACCTCCTCTACATCGACTTTTGGTGTGGATACAAAATCCGTCGTTTGTTGTTGACTTGATAACGATTCCTTTCTCGGCCTACCCCTCTTGTTTGCAACCGGCCCTTCCGTGAACCTTGCTTCTGAAGTCTCACATCCGGTTAGATCTCGTTTCTTACTTTCCGCGATTTCTTCTTCACGTTTAGTCATTGCTTTCAATTATTTCCTTTGTTTTCTCCTTGTCGTTTTAGTTTGAGGTCTACCGGGAGGATCTCCAATTGTTGGCTCTTCACTTTGTGCTATCCATGGATGTGTAGTTATCCTTAGTTGGCTCAACAAGATATTTTGGATAACCGAAGTGCCACGTGAGTAAGATTCAAAGAATTCCTTTCCTTCGTTCGTATCCCATGGTGATTTTACGGGATCTCCTGTAGGGGGGGGGGGTCGAAAGATAGATGCTTCCAAAACGGATCAATAACCTCAAAAGGTATCACTTCTTCATACTTCACAAGCATATGACGACACAGAATCCCCAATGAAGACATGTCGGGATAAATACACACATCACCCGGTTTTCCATAGTTTCTCTCATATTTCATTTGTCTCATCATATGTTTTATTTCCCAATGAGAGACGTTGAATTATATTCCTTGGAGCAACTTTCCATATTTAAGAAATGGAGTCAACCTTTCTATTGAGGTTTTCTCAAAAGCCTTCTTGATCCTGTCGATATCACTCTTAAAGTATTGCTCCATTGCCTCGATGACCATAACCATGTTGCCTAGGATAGACTGGATGAAATCTTTAAATATCCCATGAGCGGACTCCGCCACACTGGTTGGTTCATTCTTGTAGTGTCTATACCGGTTTGTCCATGCACGCACAAATTTTTCCTTAAACTTATCCAACCATTGAGTCCGACAATACCAGATGGCAGTCGGATAAACCTCATTCCAATCGCCAATAAACTTGTACAACCTCTTTTCGTACATATCCTCGCTGAGAGACCAATAAAATTTCTCCCAATCTCTTATAAATTCCAACCACTTTTTATGATTTTTCGCATGTTCTTTGTCCACTCTCTCTTTTATCTTGCCTCTCCTCTTTTTCTTCGGGGGATAGTTTGTTCTTCCAAACATCTTCCTCTAGTTGAACAATCATTCTATTCTTAATATCCTCCTTGGTGGGTTCAAACAAGGAATGACAAGTTTTAATAACATTTTGACGTATATGATATGTACATATGAAATTTTGTGCTCCTGGGAATACGTCAGATATTGCATTCATTAAGGCGTCCTTTTTATCGGTTATGATGACCATCGGAAGTTTATCTTCCCGTAAGAATAATTTCAATTGTCGTAATGACCAATGATAATTATAGTCCCTCTAATTTTTCATTAAACACCAAGCCAATGTGCATGTTACCTTATCATATGTTTGGCCCACGATGTTTAAAAACGACATATTGTATTTGTTTGTCTTGTAGGTGCAATCCATCAAAAGAACACCACAACATGTATTTTCCAATTGTGAAAGCAAAGGATGCGAAATGAATATTTGAAGGGGCTTCTCGTCCGGACCTCTTTTAATGATACGCATGTAGTTTTGATCCCAAACTATCTTCTCAAATTCTTGCATAACGGTCCTCCCATCCCATTCCTCCCTTCTAACGGTTGCATGTGCGCTATAAATTGTACTCAGACAAGACACGTTAGTCTTATCCTTTTCCTTGAATCCTCTGAGAATTTGTCTCGGTTTGATAAATGCTTTTCCCAATCTATTTACATCCTCGAATTCATGAGGTTTTATCTTCGCAACTAGGGAGTGACCAACAAAATCTTTCGGATCCCGGTGGTTATGACCACCGAACCAAACCTCACAATCCCATTCCTTGTTCATGTCATTTAGATGGAACACAAGCTTAAAGTAGAAATTACCCTTCCTCGTACGAGTCTTGTATACCTTATTAGTCTTCTTTGGATATACATAACCCTTTATATTGTGGCTATACTTCTCCTTGTATACCCCACTTCTCTCGAAAACCATCTCAAAACGAGTATTTGAACGTTGGGTATTCCTCACCAATACACACATGTTCTTAAGAGCCGTCTCTTTAGCCCAAGCGATTGCTTCCTTTGGATCTTTTATTCCCTACACAAGGACAACAATAGGAGATTAGAAGGTTCATCACAAGCAATACATTAGTGAGGTCAAGATACTAGGTGAAAAGTATACTTTGGTAACATACCAGAGGCATTTTATAGTATTCCGACGTATCCCGATCAAGCGGCTTTGCATTTGTTGGATCAATATATCTCACCACCTACGGATGGAAAGAATATCAGTTACAACAGAAATGGAAAACAATACCGGCATAATATTCCGGCATTATCGACCTATGTCCCGCCATAGTCGAACTAAAACAGAACTGAAGACAAAATTTTAAACATGTTCCAGCATTCGCGTTATCTAGAATTCCATGCCGATATATATTTCCGGCATTAGTGTAATGTATGCCGGTACAGGTGCCAGCATAGTGTTTAACTAAGTTTTCTATGACGGTGTTTAGCTACGGAAGGCACTGCTTCCTGTATGTTTTTCATGCAGTACCGGCATAGAAACCTTTGAATTTTTCCATGCCGGTATTATATTCCGTGGAATATTCCTTGGTAGGTAAAAAGTAACTTTTTTACCGGCATAGTTTTTTGTTTGAATTCCATGCCGGTATGGGTTTCGAATTAGGGGATATCGAATGCCGGCATAGCCGAAGCATGATGAATATGCCGGTTTTGAAGGTGCCGACATTGTATTCATACTAATACTATGCCGGTACAGAGGTTTTTCAGCTGAAAAAATGGCTGGTTCAAAGAAAAAAATCAAATTTTAAACCTATCAGCAGCTTTACCTGTGTGTTGGGGATGCTTGTATTCTGGGAAAGTTTACCTTCTTGTGTAGGTTCTTCAAAAAACTCTCCTTGGTCGTAAAAATCATCATTCAATGGTGTTGGTTCCACAAAAACTTGCAATTGTGAGTTGTTGTCATTAGCAAAAGATTGAGGATATGATTCTTGTTGTAGTTGAGCTAAAGATTCAGCAACAACAATTCTCTCTTCACAATCATCATCCATTTTCATCAAAAAAATCCCTCCCAATTTTTTGTCCCTCTTTCTACACTCACCCAAAAACAAATATAAACACTAACTGAATCTTATAACTAATACTTAAAATTTTTACTAATAAAATTAATCACTAATTAGGATTAGTGAGGGCTAGATTAGGAATTAAAAAAATAATTACAAAAGGGGTCACCCAGAATTGCTATTGGGACACCGTTTTTGTCCTGTAGCTATATCCCCCAATTGAACGTTCTTAAATAGGTAGGAAGGCGCGGCTACTCTATTGAGCTGCGCCACAGAATCGAGAGCTTCAAGTGGGCCATTTTTGGTAAGCAGAACAGGCGATGCAGGATGAACCGGAAGCCGGGTTACGGTGCCCAACTGCGCGCTAACCTAGAACCCACAAAGGGTGTTGGTCGGTTTGAGTAGATTTTCGGATTTATATATCGATTCTAGATATTGGGATAAATCAAGAAAAGACATGTGGATTTATAAGCTTTGGAACAAAAACTATGTATCTTCCTTTCCTTAGCTTTTAATGAATTTCCCTCTATCAAAAAAAATAATAAAAAATTAGGAGAGTTTACTCAATAAATTATCTCCAATGATATAGGATTTATGAGTTAGAGTTCCTCCTTCGCCAGCTAATCTCATTGATCTTTCAGGTATCTATGGTAACTTAAATCATGATCCAATATAATATTTCTTTGATCTATATTGCTTGGATATTCTGGGGGAACTGAATATATATTATCTTTGCTCATGCCCACCCCTTTTACCCTCATATTTTTGAAATATCAGATTTATAACCAATATAGTGTCTTCATGTCTCCTGTTTATCCTCATCGTTAACCTTCAAAGTTATTCTATTAAGTTCAACCTTCTTGTTGCTTTGCTATCGAAAACTAAACATATAAAATTTATAACTCTTCTGATGTTCACATATGGTTTTTGATTTCCTCATCTCCATTTAGTTATCTCTAATCCGAGATTTCCCTCTCCAAAAAATCCTAATAAATGTTTTGGAATGTTAATATTCCAGAGTGATCCTTTTTCTCATACGTTTCTAAACCTGAAATTTTTGTGGCAGTCCTTTCTGTTTTCCATTTACCACCACACATATTAATCAGCTCAACACATCTGAATTTTATTCTTGCTGGTGGTCTTAGTAATTCCTTTTGTGATGTTAGATGTTTTGTTTTGCTGGGAATTCGTTGAGATTTTCTTAGTGTTAATGGTAGAATTGTAGTTGATTCTTTCTATGTTAGGTCGTGATTGCTTTAGGTTTTGAGGCAAAAATCTATTTTTAGTTGGAGATTTTATTTTGAATCTTCTTTAATTGAGATCATTGTTTTAAAAACCGGTCTGGATTGACCGGTCCTACTGTTAACTAGTGAACCAGTAAGGAAAAAGGGTTTTGTCATCCTTGATCCAGTGATATGCTCAATAACCCAGTAATCAGGTGAACCAGGCGGCCTAACCGGTGAACCATCCGACCCAGCTGGGTTTGAACCCGGTTCATTCTGTTTCTTCTCCATCAAAACTTTTAGTTTTTTATTTTACAGAAAGTCGTGAATCATCCATTGAGATTTCACTCAAACATAGAAAGCTTCATCAAAAGAGACATACAACAAAAAACTGTCTATTTAAGAAAATAAAAACTTTATCTTATTCTTTTGACTCTGAATATTAAAATCTTTTTTCCTCTGCCACTACTCAATCCCTTTTCTCCTCTATTTAATTGAAGAGATTAGAACAAAACTAAAAGTACAATATAAGAATAAATAAAAACACGTTTTTAAAAAATCAGATCAAAATACATAAAACCCATGATGAAGTACCTTAAGATTAGAGTAGATACATAAAATCCATGTTAGATTTAGTATCAACAAATACTTGATTATTATAAAGGTGCATTTAGTTGTGATATATAGAGATGGATCTGTTGTGATTGTAGTAGTTTTGATAGAAATGGAGTTGGGTAGTGAGATAGAGGATGCACATATATAGGTTAGAGAAAGAGTGGGTGAGAACTGAGAAGACGATGTTGGTTTAAAGGATAAAAAGGTCAAGCATGTAAAGATTTGTGGCCATAAATTGTATGGCATCCTACGGATAAACTTAATTGTTTATGTATAATATTAATCCACTGACCCGCTGGTTCAACCACTGGTTAAACCAGTTGACCACAACCAAAGATGACTTTGCTTGGGTTCGACGTTCGGTCCGGGTTTCAAAACATTGATTGAGATCCTCTCAAGCATTCATGAATTTTCCTTAGACTCTGAAGATTTTAGAGATATATCATTCAACATTTATATATTTATCTCTCATCCTGATCTGTCTGACATTGTGAATATCAGTCCTATGTTCCAAATATTCAAGGTCCGATAGTATTCAACAATTTAATAGTTTACGATCAGCAAGGGAAGAATTATGAGAATTATGATTATTGCAAATAAACCTATCAAGATTACAATATTTTTTGAACAACAACACCAACAACTCGTAATACTATTTAAATTAGAACATGATCAAGATTAAGGAGCCACAATGAATAATTTTTTTTCTTTAAAACCACATTCTAGCACCTTTAACTTGAAGTCTTAAGTAATTCCCTTTAGATGTGGATCTTCCACCCTATTTTAACTTATGGTCCTTTAGTTTATTTTAGTTATTATTACTTTGTAGTTTTATTTTATTATTAGCCACTCATAATTGTAATTTAATGAAACTGTAATAATTAGTTTAATCAGTTTTATATCGCTTAATTTTGTAAGTGCTCACTTATAAAGCATATAGTATAAGTTAGGTTTTCATTTTCAGTTCAACCTTTCATTTCAGTTAGCAGTCCTTGTTTGTGTCCTCTTATTTTAAATGTAATAGTGGTATTAGACATGTTGTACGTATCTTAACTGCAATCTCGGTTATGTATCAGATGTTCGACCCTTTGTATGCATGCATGAAAAACAATCCAAGGGATGAATTCCTAACATTTTCGCCATCACTATCACATGTTGACGAGAAGTTATGGATCAAGAAGAAACAAAATGAGGATAACCAAGTATTGATCGGGCAATATACCACAACAACTGGATATGTTCGGCAATACACCACAACAATTGGATACATTCGTGTGATTACAACTTTAGATCAACTGCATTTAAACTCTCTACCACTATCAAAATTCTTATGAACACTAATGGGTCCATCAAAAATACATCTTTTCTTGTGGAAAGCATTAACCAAAGGAATTTTTACCATCGACACTAACTACAACATCACCCCCGGTGCAACTCTAATCCGAAGACTGATGTTCACTTTCTGATCCAAAGGTCACGTTGTTATATATTCATGGCTTACTGATCCAAATTTAATTGATGAATCTTTGGGTAACATATACTCTCATGTAATAGCCCGTTAGTATCTTAATAAATTGTGAAAACTACAGGGAGACCCATTCTCCCAGATTTTTCCACTGTAAAACCCACACTCAGAAAATTACATGGGCGCACCCATTTTCCGGAAGAAAATTATTCTCAAACCCAAATTTATAAAATTTTGTTTTTGTTTCTGTTTCTGTCTTCTTTTTTTCTTCGTCTTCTATTTATTTTCTTCTTCCTCTCCACTATACCTAAACCTCAGAAAAATAGAGAGATTCATGGGGTTGTGGGAATGAAGAGATCGAAGTTTAGTACACTGGGTTGTGGGAATCGAAGAGATCGAAGTTACTAAAATCAAAGCCATACACTGGTATTAACTGTATGGAAAAAATCACTCATCTTCAACTGTGACTTCTCTTAGAGCATCAACACCCCATTATATCTCAGACCCATCTCTGATTTCATCAATTACAACCTATCTTGATCCAAATCAACAGAAATCCACCATCAGTTCCTTCCATGAACAAAACCCATTTCTCCGGCGGCAAGCTCAGTCACAGCATCAAATCTTCTTCTTCTATCTAACCCATTAAATTCAAGTATCCGGCAGATTTTCATCACCAACAGAAACCCATTCACGGTCTTCTTGTCAAACCGAGTTGGAATACATTAAACCGAGGTGAGAATGTTAGAAAGTTCTTTGGATCCTTGCAAATCCATTTATCGATGTCCTAATACAGTAAATCCTGGTGTTGTAAACCTTTCTTAATTCATTATCAAACCGAGTTGTTTCCTAATACAATCAAAGGGAACCCGAGAGAATTTATTTGTTCGTGTATAGATTCAGTAGAAATCAAATGTTTCAGCTAAGAATTCTTTTATGCCTACGATGGCTTTTCATACCGTTTCTTCATCTGCTATAGGAACTTTTCGATATCTTATTCATGGGTTTCATTAATTATTTTTTTTATAATCAAATGGTCAAATATGGATCCGTGATTTTTAATTTTTGTAATCTAATTTGATTTTCATGTCAAAGTTATCAAGGTTTTGGGAAAATTCTTCGATTCTAAATCTTAGCCGAAACAAAACAAAGTGTCGCGCAAAACCAACAGAAGTTAACCCTAAGTTAACAGTTTTAGCTAAATAGTTAGTCAACATGTTTGCTTAGTAAGACAAGGGTAGATGATACGGTGATGTGGTTGGATGGAGAGATGATAATGCACCATAATAGGTTGCATAACCAATTATGCGTCTACAAAATTTGGTGCATAGCTTGTTATGCGGTCCAGAAAACGGTTGCATAACACGTTATGCAACAATTTTTTTTTCTTAGTATTGAAACCAACAACAAACAAGGTTGCATAACTTGTTATGAACCTACAATAATATCTGCATAACTTGTCATGAAAGTGGATGCATAACCTGTTATGCATCCGAAAATATGACTGCATAACGCATTATGCATCGAGAAAATTGTTGCATAATATTTTATGCATCGAGAAAATGGATGCATAACCTGATATGCATCATTTAAATATGTCTGCATACTGCATTATGCACCAATTTTTTCTGTACGAACTAAAACAACCAAAACAATGGATACATAACTTGTTATAGATGCATAACTTTGTTATGCAGTCGAAAAAATGGTTGCATAATTGGTTATGCGTATGCAGAATGTGTTATGCATCTTTTTTGGTGGCTGCATAATGATTATGCAGTCATTTTTCGAAAATTTTACCTAAAACGATGATCACCTCCGATTTTTTCGTGAAAAACAAAAATTTGATATTGTTGTTTGTGCTCGTTGCCTAGATCTCTTTAAAATATTTCCAACGATATAAAATTTGTAAAATTCCAAGGAGCGGATTTTTAGATATGTTATATCCAAGTTGTGTTTCCAATTATACCCCTGAAAAATTAGGATGCATAACGAGTTATCCCTGAAAAAACAGTATGCATAACACGTCATGCGGATGCATAAACCATCATGCAGACATGTTTTAATAATTTTGGATAATTATGGGTGTGACAGAAATATTATGGGTGTCACGGTATCCAAAATTAATTGTGGGCCTGACAATGAGAATTTTTTTTTTTGGGTCTCCCCTTAATTTCCCCTAATAAATTTCATGCTTCAAAAAAATTTATCAAAAGACTTATGAAAAAAACCCTTAAATGACAGCTTATCAATATTTACGATAAAACCTTTTTTTTTTAAACACCATTGTGTAACATGGGCTTTTGTTTCTCCCTTAGGCTTGATGCCCCCTAGTGGGTCAAACCTTGATTACCCTCCAGAATCGGCCCTAAGTTCTGATTTGGGGTTTGTCTTAAATTTACTTTAATTCAACTGATGTGAATTATTATTAAACAATATTTTTTCAAGATAATCAATTAAAAGGAAGCATAAAAAGTGCATGGAAAAAACTACTATTGGTAGTCAAATTTTTTGTTGACTCTTGATTTTACACGCTCTCCACAGGAAGAAATTCAGATATTTTACTGTGTCGGTATGTAAAAGTTGGGTTTTCACTATACTAATATAAGTTGGAGATAAATCCAGTTTACACTAGTCATATCACCACTAACAACAAATTAAGAATGTGCAAATTCATATTTCACAAATAATATATATCAACAACAACAAAAACTGACCTTTAAGACAAAGATGATTAGAACAGAAAATGCTGAAATCGTGTCCTTGATATAAGTTCAGATAAAAATGACAAACTGAAAGGAGAAGAAACAAATTAGAAACCAAAATAAAACCAACTCCTAATATCTAAATTTTGGAATTAGTCGAGAAATAATCATATATCATAGAGATTAATTAAGATGCATGAAAGGGCTCTAAAGTTCAAAAAAAAATTTATAAAACCTTTTGATAATTAAGATCATAACCCACTTGTTATTGCTTAGTAGACAATACTGTAATTTTTCTATATAACTTTTATATGTACGACTCATGTCAAGAACAAGTTAAGAAAATATCTAAAGTTTCTCATTTATGACTACCAGGTTGCCGCCGACTAATACTTTCATATAAGCTTAAGTAGAACGAAATTTTAATAACCTGTTTGGATACTAGAAGTAGAAGTCAATCTCATAAATCAGAACAATTTGCTTCACAAATTTTTATTTTTATTTTTATTTCTAGAAATTATTTTGAAATTGTATTCTTAAAACTAATTTTTGATGTTTTTGCTTCTAAAAGTCAAGAAATAATTTCTAATGTGTTACCTAAAAAAATGCTATCAATGCATACCCACATGCGTCGCTTGTTAATTCTGGTTTCTAAACATTTTAAACAATTTTTTCGTGTGTTACAATTATCGGGAATGAGCATGATTTATAAGGGCTGATACTAGTCTTAATAAAGGGGATACCATTCTGTCGATCCAACGGCCGGGAACGTTCATATCATTTTGTCTTATATGGAATGGTATCCCCTTAGTAGGAATGGTTTCAGCCCTTACAAATCATGGGAATGAGGTTCACATTTAGCACCATTGATTTTTGTTTGTAGAGAGCATGCCTCTAAGCATTAGTCTTCTTAATCTGACGAGGGTGCCTTCAATAAAAGAGGCGGGTGCTATAAAATGAAACGGTGCAATTTTCTTCCACACGATTAGGTCCGTCTAATTGATGACGAGACAAGAGGGAGCCAGACATTTGGTGCATGCAAGTAAGAAATCTATAATTAGGATGCAACTTGCAAGTAATTAAACTGAGTGTTGATTTAACTTCTCGAGAATCAAAGAGTTGGAAATTATGAATTTAAGAAAGAGAAGATGAAAAGGAAACCATTAATTATAATGATAATTACAGAGAGAAAAACTGAATTAATTGGGATGTTGGTGACTATTGCAATTTGTATCCGTTTTCAATCTCAAGTATATAAATCCTTTAGTTATTTACCAAGATAAAACCTCCAGTAATTTTTGGACCAGAAGAAGATGATTTCACATTTCTTCCAAATAATCCACAATTACATAATTGAAGACGAACGATTAGTAAGATTTCTATGGTTACTTTTTCTCTTGATACTTATCATTTTTTTCATTGCAAAATTAGACATAATTAATTTTCTCAATTACAATGTACTAAATATCATGCATATGACAGGAGCTTCCAAAAAGGTTTGTTAGGAAGTACGGGGAAGAACTTTCGGAGGATGCAGTTATCAAAGACCCAAGTGGTAGAATCTGGCAGGTAAAACTGAGGAGAATACATGAAGGTGAGATCTTTCTTGAGAATGGTTGGCAAGGATTTATGGAGTATTTCTCGCTTCGTTCTGGATATTTTTTAATATTCAGATATGATGGGAAGTTCACGTTTTCATGTTTATATATGTGACATGAGTGCTTGTGAGATAGAATATCCAAGGCAAAGTAACAACGCAAGGGAATCCCATTATGTAGAAGTCTCAACAGAAGAAGAAGAAGACGATCTCGCAGAAGATTTGGATGTTTCATCTCAATGGCGCCAAACTCGTGAAATACCTGCTGCAGCTAAGAGAGCTAAACTTACTTGTGATACTTTTTCAGGATCTAGAGAAAGCAGAAGTTGTGACAAGTCAGAGAGTCCGTTATCTAGTCCCTATGGTTTTGTACCTGGTCCCCCTGGTTTTGCTGAGAACAACCGCAATCGAAATGCTGGAGGTGTACATGACCAAGGAACACCAAGGGTTTTTAATTTCAGGCGTGAAACTGAAGTGATTTCAATCTCCTCTGGTAGTGATTCTAGTGAAAGCAATGATGAGTATCCTGTGTCAACCAAACGTAAACATGCAAGCACAGTTCAAGCACATCTGCAAGAAGATAGTAGGTCAGGGTTTCCAGCTCGTCAAATGTACGCACCCGACAATACTAAATTCAGAATCGAAATGCACCCATCTTATGTCGATAACAGAAATTCCCCCCTGGTGGTACGATATTTAACTCAAAGCTACTTAACCATGAACCATTACAAACTGTATCGTTAATTGCTTTTGCTAACATTTATTTATGTGTATGCAGCATGTACCTAGTAAATTTGCCAAGCAATTTTTGAAAAGACAAAGTCAGACTGCGACCCTTAGAACTCCGGATAGGAAATTCTGGGATGTCGAGTGTGTTGTTTATAATGGTTCTGGTAAATATGAAGCTACTTTCCGAAAGGGATGGAAAGAATTCAGGCTGCACAATGATTTGAAGGAAGGTGACATTTGCGTCTTTGACTTAGTTGACAGGGATAATCTTGGCATGGATGTTACCTTTTCCCGAGTATAGGTCCTCATTAGCTAATTAACTAGATGCGGTTTAATTTCATTTCTTTTGGGAACTATACTGTACTTTTTATTATCGGAATTTCTGAAATTACTGTGCTGTCAATTGATATATCAATGGATTTTGTAGTCTCTTTATGTACTAGAACGACTGTCTAAGAACTAAATTGGTATCAGATATGCAAAATCAAGTTTAAAAATCTGTTTTTCTTTTTTACTCTCACTTTTGAACTTATTAACTTAATTGCTAAACAGGATTGAGAAACTCAGGGATCAGCTAAAACTGAACATTGGTGTTCTTAGTGCCATTATAATTGTGGATTTTGGTTCGCCAAAAAGACCAGTAGTTGACCAAAAGACGTGAACGAATTGTATAAGCTTTAACTTCGTACTACCAAACGCTTCAGACTTTTTTTTTTTTTTTTTGATAAAAAGAGAAGATATATTCAAGATAAAAGAATGTACAAGAGTCTACCAAAGATAGACTAAAAGCAAAGAAAAAAGAAGCAAAGCATCAGGAGAAAATAGTCTCCCAATTTGAAATAGAAAAAGAGAAATTTAAATGTTGTCTCTTCCCAGTAGCAACTGCCCAAGATAACACAAGAGTTTTAACCTCAACTTCCAAGTCCCGATCAGTTTTGAAGTTGTATCTTTCTTCAAAAATTCTGCAATTCCTTTCTCACCACAATACCCAGATGACTGCAGCAGGTATAAGATCCCACACCACATTTCCAAATTGTGAAAGGTTGCTTTGAGGCCATGTATGAGCAAATGAGAGCATAGTTTCTGGAAACACCCAAGCCCAGTTTTTACTAGGTGTCACTGCCCTCCAGATGTGTGTTGCGACCTTACAATGGAGCAAGATATGATCCTGAGATTCAGATTCATCTCCACATAAAATACAGGAGCTGTAGATGTCCATTCCTTTATATTGCAACATATCTTGCGAATTTAACTTACCATGAACTGCGCACCAAAGTAAAAAGCTGACTTTTGGAGGAACTCCAGGTTTCCAAATAAATAGAGAAGGAAAATCTTGTACACCCGCATTTGCAGTAAAAGTCATATAAAGAGACTTGACAGAAAAACACCCTGAATTATGTAATGACCACCTTCTAGTGTCAGGCAAGTTATCCAAATTAGGTGGGTTGCAACCAATGATGCTAATAAGATCTGTAAACTGCATGACTTCTGAATCATTTAAAGCCCTTCTGAAATCGAATCTCCATGAACCTTCAGAAGTAATGTGATCAGCCAAACTCCCAGATTGCATTTTATCTAGCTTAAATAGGAGGTTAAAATGTCTTGCAAGAGAAGAAGTACTAGACCATTTATCATTCCAGAAAGAGATAAGTTCCCCAGAATGAACACTCAAAGTAGAGTTCTTATTGATCAGATCACTTGTTCCAACTATAGTTCTCCAGCAAGATACACCATAAGGAGTATTAACAGTAGCAGGGACCCAATTTGAAAAGTTACATCCATATTTCTCAACAATAAGCTTGTACCATAACTGGTTCTTTTCTAATCCAAATCTCCAACACTATTTTGCAAGAAGTGAGATGTTCATGTACCTTAAGTTAAGCACTTCCAGACCCCCTCTTTCCTTATCCGCATATACCCAATCCCAGTTGATAAGATGAGAATAATTGCTGCCACCCCAAAGAAAGTTCCTCATTTTCTTTTCTAGAATATTGATTACAGAAATAGGTGCCCTGAAAAGTGAGAAGTAATACATAGGAAGAGAGGTTAAGATACATTTAAGAAGTGATAACTTTCCACCTTTAGATAGTGAAATCTGATTCCAGACAGATAGTCTGGCATCAAATTTTTCAATAACAGGAACCCAAATAGATTTAGAATTGCACTTTGCTCCTAAAGGCAGTCCCAGGTACGTGAAAGGCAATTTATCTACTGCACAACCCATCTCAAGAGCCCAATCATTAATAAGGGGGACATCACCAATAGCAATAAGTCTGGTTTTGGCTTTGTTCACTTTTAATCCTGCAATGTATTCAAAACAATGTAGAATGGAGAATAAGTTAGATAATTCTTCTTTGTTGTTGTCCACAAAGAAGATTGTGTCATCTGCATAATGCAAATGATTAACAACATGACCATTATCCACCATTGAAAAACCACTGAAGAGATGAGAATTGGCAGCCCTGTCAATGTATCTTGAAAAACCTTCCATTGCAATATTAAAGAGCAGTGGAGACATAGGACAACCCTGTCTTACTCCCCTTGAGCTGCTGAAGAAGCCAAAAGCAGAACCGTTTATGAGAACAGAAAAGGTAGCTGTTGAATAGCAGAATTTAGTCCAGTT
>JAJJWX010000517.1:0-69355 GCA_023529315.1 Papaver bracteatum | reverse complement strand
AAGAACATACACAGTGGCAAGACATTGCCCAAACTTTATAGGTTTTTGCCTTGTTGATAGACTAGGAAATGTTGTTGCGGTTGTCTCGCTAAATTTGCAAAACGTTAAATTCGATTACAGTTGTGAAGACATCTCTCCTTCTCTTATTCTGGACCAAACTTGCCTTATTCAGAGTCCTAATAATGAGAGTCCCTTCACATCACAGCCCTCCATATTAGATGGCTTTACTTCGATATATTTAGGACTCTTTCAGAAGCGGAGCCGGCTACCATGGGAACGGGTTGCATATTCCAAGCATGCGCCCCACTTCCCTATCGAGACACCCCATCTCGTAAAGGACTACAAACTGAGCATCCCATAAGAATTTGTTGGTTTACCATATTTCTCAAAAAAGATTATGTGACACCATAAGTTTTCGAAGTTTTGATTGCATCTCCAGACCCATTTTGTGAATAGCTGCATTCATGTCCTTCAGGTCTTGATACCCCACGTCCTTGTGTAGGGTTCAAATTAGTGCAGTACAGATTCACAAGGTGCAAGCACACCTACAACTCTTCATCTACCGTATAAGAGCGCTCATCTTTTTTTTTCTTTCTAGTTTTTGAATGACAGACCCCCTACATCTCTGCCCCTTAACAAGGTGAATATATTCTGTATCAGACCCAGTATTTCTCCTCTGTACAAGTAACATTGTCAAGCAATGAGTTGTTCCTTTTCGGTTGCCAGATTCTTGTGCCTACTATATCTATTATATATACTAATTTCAGATGATTCTGGTGGTTCATATCGTAATAAGCCTCGACTTGAAATGAGTGTAATTCCTGTTGGTTTTGTTTTGTCTTTGAATTATGAAACATTTTTGTCAACAATATTTTTTCTTTTGATTATCAATGACATTTTGACTAGGAAGCATAGGCTCGGAGGTGGCATCTCGTATCACTCAAGGAGTAAGAAACCATATGTTCCATTCCATATCCATATGTCATCGATCTTGCAAAAACGACAGTTACCATCTCTAGTACTGATCAATTTCATGATTCAGATTTGAAAATTCTCCCATGCTTAACAAGGAAAACAAACCCAAAACAGTCCTAGAAAAACTCAATCCAAACCTTGGAAAATCATCTTCCTTAGTGTATTACTGATTAATCACTCCCTATATCATATCGATTAGAACCAACTACAAGCATTCAAACAGACATTCATTGATTCGTTATAAATCAAGCTAAACCTGAAACCAAATGTATAAATGTGTACATATTCTTCTAATAATTACTTCTCCTGTTTTCCCTGGAAAAAATTAAAAAATTAAGAACACCAAAAATAAAAAAACTTCATTAATGACTTCAAGAGAAAATTACAATCAGTAACTTCAAACTTGAATGCTGTAGCTCCTGCTACTCTTTGAATCTGGAGAGGAAACGTCATTGTGGCATATTTCATTATACTTTAGGAACAATTTACACTGAAGAACATACTTAGCCTTCTCATTGTTCCGAATACTAGTTAAAACAAAACCGAATGATTTTATATGATACGGTCTTCCTTCTAGAGACTAGAGAGCAACTAAAGAATTTCCAAGTAAAACCCTAAGCTAAGGGTAACAATGTCAGCAGCTCTGGATGGCAACATGAAATGAAGCCCTGCTTGGGCCCAATGGGAGGAGACTCTTACTGGTTACCTACTGGCTACGGCTATTACCTAATGATCGGCCGGTGAGTATTTATTCGGCACATCCGCCTATTTATGGCTGGGTGCCAGACTAGTACATTGGTAAGACTAGATGGTTATTTTGCCAGTATTAGAATGGGACACTTCCTGTGTTCCCCTAGACCCTGTAGTAAGAGTCATGGGATGCATGAATCTTAAATTTGTTAAAAATGGGTAATGATGTTTTATGAAGTTTCCTAGAAACTATAAGTACTCCCGTTTCAGTAGTACATAATTTTTTGGGTCCAAACTTAAGAAATTGGCCGCAAAATGCACTTCTATTTGATTGCTGTTTGGTATTCAACATTAGTTCCTTCCAAGTGACACACCGGAGAGATTTTCAGGGTGGAAGGAGCTGTGTGATAACCCATTATGTCCATCATGAACTTTAGAGAACAAAATCATTGCAAGATTGTGGAAAAGTTATACGTGTTTGACGGTAAATAACAAGTGATGAAGAATCTTTTAAATTTGTTTTTTTATCGGTAAGAATCTTAAAATTTGTTACGCTTTGTAAATTTGTATATATTTATCGGTAATATCCACTCTATTTGTCACCTTCATTTTTCCTATTTGCCACTCTAATTAGAATTTCTAAAGTAATTTTAATTTTCAATTCCTCTTTTTCCTATTTAATACTTCCACATAAGTCAAATTAAATTTGACTATAATTATCACCACTCTAATTTGTCTTTTCTCCATTAATCTCTATACTCATTAAAAATTATTAAAAAGTATTAATCCTAGATAGAATTGTCTACTTAGTTAACTCTTATGTATAAATTTATCATCTCTCTAACTCTTATCATTTAATTGTGAGAAATCAGCAAATAATCGCAAATAATCCTTCTACTACGATTGAAAATCTAGGGCAAAAAATCTAAACCTTAGATGAACGGAACATCCAACAAAATTTTAAATCAACTGAAAATATATTCAGTAAGGAAGGTTTGGAGGTAATTAACTTATCCATTTTCGTTTGATTGGTGATTTCTTTTTCGCTTTTGTTATCTAATTTTCGTTGCACTGGTCACCAATTTCTGACCATAAGGTATTTCAGTCGTCCAAAGAAGGTCGACCATACGTGTTACTCGGTGTACATATTCAGGAGAGAAGTGATGACATATACATTCGAGTATAAAGCACTCATTCAGTTCATTTCGAGTCTTCGTGATTGTACTGTACATAAAACAATGCCTAGGTACTGCATACCATAGATACTGTTCATAGGTCTTTACCCAGTGTAGTCTCCGTAGTAACTGTTTTCATTTTGTAGCCTAGTTAGTCTCGGCGCCATATGTTCAGAGCAATAGAATATTCTGCAAATTTCCATCAAGTGCTAGTGTTGGTCAATTCGGTAAAGATACTAAACTTCGATATAACCTTAAAACCCATCATTATGAACCATTTTTTGAAAGGAAGAGGTGAGCAAAAGAACGGTGGAAGAGATGGATAACAATAAGGTGTCGGTCTAAGTAGGAGTTTTACTTTTACTTTTAACTAGTTTTTTTTTTTCTTAGAGTTTATTAATCGGTGTGGTTTTTTTGTTTGGTGTAAACAAAAAGTCAAAGACGTAGTATTTAGGATATATGAAAAATTATAGAGGTGGCAAATAGGAGAAATGAAGGTGGCAATTAATGAGTGTGGCAAATAGGAAAAATTAGGGTGACAAATAGGTGGAACTTGCTGAAATTCCAGGCAAGCAGTTCAATAATGTTTCTGGCTGCTTCATAGCAATATTTTTTAGCATGAACAAGTGTTTCGAAATATTGAAATTCGTTTACGCAGACATCCCGACTAACATCATACAATAAATAGTATCAATAAAGCTTGACGCCTTACTTATAATCAAATACCCTCAAATTTAAATGATACATTAATTCATCATCTGTAACTAATGAATTTCATGCTTCGGATTTGAAATTGTGTCCATGCTCAACAAGTATATACAATGAGCCAACCTTGAAAATCATCTTTCGTTGTACTAACTCTTAAAGCTGCCTAGATTTAATCAATTGGCAACACAGTATGTATTTATTCATCTTCTAATAAATTCCTTTGTTTTCAACAGAAAAGCATAATTAGGAACACCAACAAAAAAACAAAAAAACTCTGTTAATGTGACAAAAACTGATCCAAATAGCCCTTACAACTTTTTAGACGTGAGAGGAAAAGCCATTATACTTTTGTTGAAAACCACAAATCGGAAATACGAGTAAAATTACACCACATATTTTTCCAGCATAAAAAAGATAATGCTTTTCATATCAATATAATCACACACTAAAATTGGTCATGCGAGAGCGAGATTTACTTTTAAAAGATGCATGATATTTGCAATCATCTTTGGATCAAAGAAATCCACCGTTACTAATTTTTACATCTTTCACTTGACTGATTTTTCAAAAACTTTCCCAAATTTAAAATTTACAGTGACCCAAACACACTACTTCACTCAAATTCGCTAATTCTAATTGATAGTATGTGTAGCAGCTCCAAATTATCATCACAATCCACCTGAGTCTGAGACAGAGATTCTCTGTTCTTCTGTCACAATCGGAGATGATTTTCAAGCAAATGTTCCGAACATTGAAAACCATCTTTACTCCCACATTTCTGGACACCCAATAGTTGAAGAATCTGATCTGAAGTAGTTTCGGTCAGCAACTTCATTTCAGCCGAATCTCTGGACGTAAATGTTGGAACATGCACTGAATGGTAAATTAAGAAAGAATTCAAGATATTCTAGAGAACAAGAATATGTGAGGTTAGTCAAATATAATGTAAAACATGTGAAAAACATGTTAGTAGGTAGAGTCTTCTAGAAGAATGAAATATTAGTGGCTAGAGTCTTCTAGAAAGAAGAAAAATAATGTTACTGTCTAGAGTCTTCTAGAGAGAAGAAAAACAATGTTAGTGGCTAGAGTTTTCTCTCTAGAAAACTCTAGCCACTAACATTTCTTTCTTCTGGAAGACTCTAGCTACTAACATTTTTTTCACATGTTTTACATTATATTTGACTAACCTCACATATTCTTGTTCTCTAGAATATCTAGAGAATTCTTTTCTTAATTTACCATTACAAATTACATGTTCCAACACCCCCTCTTAATTTGTAATGACAATTGAAGTCTTAATTTGTAATGGTCTTTGATAGTGATCTTCACCCAGCCTTCAATTGCCATTAGCCTCTTGTGCTGGTGTTGGCGAATCCTTTTGTCTCCGCCGCTCCTGCTTCTAACAATGCTGTCTCCATATCTTGTTTTAGAATTTCTTTAGAGTGAAAATGGTGGATACTTGTCCAACATCAAAGGCTCCATCTTGTGCCGTTTTTTCTCATCTCTTTCACGCTTCGGACTAAACTTGACCGTCTTGAATTCAGAGGCTTTGCCTTTCCGATGATATTCTCGCATTTCACGAAACTTAACCTTTGTAGGTTCGAGGTTCCGCCCACTCAACTTTGTGAGTAGAATAATTTTACAAGATGACTCTTTTTGCCATCATTGTTATTTGGGAAGGCATTCTTGATGCTCACTTCAAAATTTTCTTTAGAAAATGCACTTTAGCGCATCTCTCTCATGTAGGATGGAATTTTTTTTTTTTTTATGTTTTCTTTTCTATATTTTAAACGGAAGGAGGAGATTTCACTTGAACAACAATTTTACAGAAAATTTTGGTGTACCTCTTGGGCTATCACTCTTATAAGGAAGTCACTTGACTTGCTCTTATGCCTACTCACTTAGTTTTTCTTTCTTTCTTTTTTATGTTGTATGAGACATTTTCATTTTTGACGTTTTAATTTTAAAAACCTCTTGGAATCTTAAAATCTTAAATTGTGAAATTTCACGAGCAACAATTTTTCTTTTCTGAAATTTTTTCTAAGACTTGGATTTGGGTGATAACTAGTTTTTAGTGGGGTTGTAAAATGAACTTGGATAGTTGTGACGTGACTCTCGTTGCCTTCATCTTCTTTGAACTTCATTTGTGGAATTATCACCTTCAAATTTTTGTAGTGGAAACTTTAACACCCATTTGGATCGAACTCCGCTCTGATAGCCATGTTTAAAAATTGAAATATTCTCGTAGCTCGATACCATGTTGAAAATTTATATATTTATGAGGAATTTGGGACACTTGAGTAATATTAGCGGAGGTATACGAGCATAGTGGTGTTGCTCGTATAGAGCTCCTAGAGCTCTAGTAGTGAAGGTGGAAGCAAGAACTTAGTTTATGAAATTTGTATTCTATTGATTGAATTGGTTCTTGCTTCTTTTTTTTTTTTGATGTAAATTGGTTCTTGCTTGCTTACAGATGAAATGGAGTTGCATATTTATAGGCTTACACTAGTCTTCTAGCCACTAACATTCTTTCTCTCTAGAAGACTCTAGCCACTAATATTTCTTTCTTCTAGAAGACTCTAGCTACTAACATTTTTTTCACATGTTTTACATTATATTTGACTAACCTCACATATTCTTGTTCTCTAGAATATCTAGAGAATTCTTTTCTTAATTTACCATTACAAATTACATGTTCCAACACCCCTCTAATTTGTAATGACAATTGAACTCTTAATTTGTAATGGTCTTTGATATGATCTTCACCCAGCTTCAATTGCCATTAGCCTCTTGTCTTTGGTGTTGGCTAATCCTTTTGTTCTGCCGCTCTCTCGTCTTCTAACGGTGTCTCCATATCTTGTTTTAGAATTTCTTTAGAGTGAAAATGGTGGATACTTGTCCAACATCAAAGGCTCCATCTTGTGCCGCGTTTTCTCATCTCTTTCACGCTTCGGACTAAACTTGACCGTCTTGAATTCAGAGGCTTTGCCTTCTGATGATATTCCTCGCATTTCACGAAACTTAACCTTTGTAGGTTCAGAGGTTCCGCCCACTCAACTTTGTGAGTAGAATAATTTTACAAGATGACTCTCTTTTTGCCATCATTGTTATTTGGGAAGGAATTCTTTGATGCTCACTTCCCTCAAAATTTTCTTTAGAAAATGCACTCTTTAGCGCATCTCTCTGCGAGGATGGAATTTTTTTTTTTTTTTATGTTTTCTTTTCTATATTTTAAACGGAAGGAGGAGATTTCACTTGAACAACAATTTTACAGAAAATTTTGGTGTACCTCTTGGGCTATCACTCTTATAAGGAAGTCACTTGACTTGCTCTTATGCCTACTCACTTAGTTTTCTTACTTTCTTTCTTTTTTATGTTGTATGGAGACATTTTAATTTTGATGTTTTAATTTTAAAAAACCTCTTGAATCTTAAAATCTTAAATTGTGAAATTTCACGAGCAACAATTTTCTTTTTCTGAAATTTTTCTAAGACTTGGATTTGGGTGATAACTAGTTTTTAATGGGGGTTGTAAAAATGAACTTGGATAGTTGTGACGTACCTTGCGTCTTCTCATCTTATTTGAACTTCATTTGTGCGGAATTATCACCTTCAGCTTGTAGTGGAAACTTTAACACCCATTTGGATCGAACCCGCTCTGATACCATGTTAAAAATTGAAATATTCTGCAGCTCTGATACCATGTTGAAAATTTCTATTTTTATGAGGAATTTGGGACACTTGAGTAATATTTGCGGAGGTATACGAGCATAGTGGTGTTGCTCGTATAGAGCTCCTAGAGCTCTAGTAGTGAAGGTGGAAGCAAGAACTTAGTTTATAAAATTTGTATTCTATTGATTGAATTGGTTCTTGCTTCTTTTTTTTTTGATGTAAATTGGTTCTTGCTTGCTTACAGATGAAATGGAGTTGCATATTTATAGGCTTACACTAGTCTTCTAGCCACTAACATTCTTTCTCTCTAGAAGACTCTAGCCACTAATATTTCTTTCTTCTAGAAGACTCTAGCTACTAACATTTTTTTCACATGTTTTACATTATATTTGACTAACCTCACATATTCTTGTTCTCTAGAATATCTAGAGAATTCTTTTTTTAATTTACCATTACAAATTACATGTTCCAACACCCCCTCTTAATTTGTAATGACAATTGAACTCTTAATTTGTAATGGTCTTTGATAGTGATCTTCACCCAGCCTTCAATTGCCATTAGCCTCTTGTGCTGGTGTTGGCGAATCCTTTTGTTCTGCCGCTCTCGTCTTCTAACAGTGTCTCCATATCTTGTTTTAGAATTTCTTTAGAGTGAAAACGGTGGATACTTGTCCAACATCAAAGGCTCCATCTTGTGCCGCGTTTTCTCATCTCTTTCACGCTTCGGACTAAACTTGACCGTCTTGAATTCAGAGGCTTTGCCTTCTGATGATATTCCTCGTATTTCACGAAACTTAACCTTTGTAGGTTCAGATGTTCAGCCCACTCAACTTTGTGAGTATAATAATTTTACAAGATGACTCTCTTTTTGCCATCATTGTTATTTGGGAAGGCATTCTTTGATGCTCACTTCCCTCAAAATTTTCTTTAGAAAATGCACTCTTTAGCGCATCTCTGCGAGGATGAAATTTTATTTTATTTTATGTTTTCTTTTCTATATTTTAAACGGAAGGAGGAGATTTCACTTGAACAACAATTTTACAGAAAATTTTGGTGTACCTCTTGGGCTATCACTCTTATAAGGAAGTCACTTGACTTGCTCTTATGCCTACTCACTTAGTTTTCTTACTTTCTTTCTTTTTTATGTTGTATGGAGACATTTTCATTTTGATGTTTTAATTTTAAAAAACCTCTTGAATCTTAAAATCTTAAATTGTGAAATTTCACGAGCAACAATTTTCTTTTTCTGAAATTTTTCTTAGACTTGGATTTGGGTGATAACTAGCTTTTAGTGGGGGTTGTAAAAATGAACTTGGATAGTTGTGACGTAACTTGCGTCTTCTCATCTTCTTTGAACTTCATTTGTGCGGAATTATCACCTTCAGCTTGTAGTGGAAACTTTAACACCCATTTGGATCGAACCCGCTCTGATACCATGTTAAAAATTGAAATATTCTGCAGCTCTGATACCATGTTGAAAATTTATATTTTTATGAGAAATTTGGGACACTTGAGTAATATTTGCGGAGGTATACGAGCATAGTGGTGTTGCTCGTATAGAGCTCCTAGAGCTCTAGTAGTGAAGGTGGAAGCAAGAACTTAGTTTATGAAATTTGTATTCTATTGATTGAATTGGTTCTTGCTTCTTCTTTTTTTTTTGATGTAAATTGGTTCTTGCTTGCTTACAGATGAAATGGAGTTGCCTATTTATAGGCTTACACTAGTCTTCTATCCACTAACATTCTTTCTCTCTAGAAAACTCTAGCCACTAACATTTCTTTCTTCTAGAAGACTCTAGCTACTAACATTTTTTACACATGTTTTACATTATATTTGACTAACCTCACATATTCTTGTTCTCTAGAATATCCGGAGAATTCTTTTCTTAATTTACCATTACAAATTACATGTTCCAACAGTAAAATCAATGAATGAGAAAAACCAAGGAAAAGAAAAAGGAAAACGATTGGAGAAGCAAGATATACTACTTACCATTTTAGAGGAGATATCATTATGCTAGTTTGTATCATCTTCTTGTTACACTTTGGTTCATGCACATCCGAAGCCATGATCCGAGGTCGATGTGTTTTGAGGCGGCGGCGTGAAACAGAGGAAGACTGGGAGAGAGGCAGTAAAGAGTGATGAAATGAAACCCTAGGCTAACACGTTTAAATAGTAATTGTAAATAAACACAACTGGAACCGTTTTGTTACATCTTGGTTCCGTCACTGAACTTACTATTTCCAAATGTGGAGCAGATCTTGCACAACATGTAGATTTTGGATAACAACAACAAAATAAAAATAAAAAAAGAAGTATAACAAACTCAAATATTTTGGTTGCTCACACAGTAATTTTTGGATTAAGAGATAAATTTTGTGCCACTTGTAATATGTGTTAAAACAATGATTATGGCTTAACAAGCAGCGAATTATAGGTCGAATCAGAATGAACAAATATAAGCAATGAATGATCCATACTACCCAATCAGGCAAAAATGAAGTCGAAGAAACTGAAAGAAGACGACATGCTTAAGCAAGCAAGTCGTTTAAGTTCACCAGAAATATCTAGTCAGTTAAATTTGCTAATACAATAGTTATGCAATTTTCGGATCCATACAAATTCGTAGAGCTTGGCTGTCTCAACCATCAAAGGGTTGATTCATTTGAAAATAAGCAGCATAATTGCAAATAGCAATTGAAAATATCGACTGTTTTTGCTTGCAATACGATGACCAATTTCCTTTATTGTACTTGTGAATATGAAAGTTTGTATATTTTGACGACATGGATACTTAGGTGGATAGAGCGATTTTGTCTGGCCAATTGGAGTCGTGCATGCTAGTTGCTTGGATGTCCAAAGACTCCAAATAAAACAACTCCCAGTAATTCTGATTCTCATAAATTTCCCATTCATTTCTTCATTCAAAATTTTACAAGATATTTAGAGCACTAAATGGATATAATTTCCCAGTTCCATCAAATCAATTCTTATCAACAATAGAAGCTGAATCCAATTCAGTGAAAACCATTATATGATATCATACACCAGTCACATATTTTCCATTCCCTTATTATTATTCAAATGTCATTAATCTTGAGAGGATCCCTGATTAATGAGAAGTAGCTTGTGGGAAAATTGGAGGAGTAGGGCTAGATGGATTTGCGAAAGAGCCTCATGTGCCAGCAGAACTTGAACCTCGGGGTTCGGTTGTGAAGGAATTATGAAACTTGTCTAATGAAAAGATTTATGCCTTCCAACCAAATATATTCCTTCTCTCTAATTATGAATTCCATGGTTTAGATTTGAAGATTCTTCATCGAGTATATACAATGAGCTAGAAAACTCAAACCAAACCTTGAAAATCATCTTCATTGGTAGTACCAATTAACCACTGCCTAGATCATATGGATTGGAACCGATTCACACACTACATGCATCCATACATTCAATTCTAACATACATTAATTCACCTAACACCAAATTTGTTTAAACCAATATGTAATTCATCTTCTAATAATTTCATTTATTTTCTAGAAAAAAATATTGTTATAACCAATGGGCTCTTCCAAGCACAATCAATCAAGAATTGAAATAGAAATGAAATCAAAAGTAAAAGAACACACACAACATAAGAATTTATAGTGGTTCGATCAAGATGATATACACCCACTTTGGAAGACGACGATAATGATTTCACTATGATTCAAACAAGATTACAAGAGTATGATTCACTCCCTTACACTCTCTCTTAGTTGCTTATGCTTCTCTTCTTCTCTGATGCCTTTCAAATGGAAACTAGGAAAGGCCTTATATAGGAGAAACATGACTAATTATGTCGACATATAGCACAAGAAGAGGACATAATGAGTGCTCCACTATGGTTAGCATCATGGGAGTTCCACCTAGATAGTGATTGATATCTACACATACACCACATTGAGAGTGATCATCTACACATACACCATATTGAGAGTGATCATCTACACATACACCATATTGAGAGAGGTCCACTTAGTGGTAGTCATGATTATACTTTAATCATTCAAGGCATATACACTATAAATATAATTAAGAAAACCAAAAAATAAAAGAAACTTGATTAACGTGACCAAAAATTTGATCCAACACCTATTGACACCAACCAAGTCCAAGCAATGCTTGAACTTGATACTTGGAACTGGCTTCCTCAACATGTCCGCAGGTTTATACGCTGTAGAAACCTTTAGCATCGCTATCCTACCTTCCTCAACTGTATCCTTGATAAAATGATACCTGACATCGATGTGCTTCGTTCTCTCATGATACATCTGGTTCTTGGTCAAGTGAATGGCACTTTGACTGTCACAGAACAAAGTTGCATTCTCTTGATTGAAACCCAAACCCATCAACCATATACCTTCCTTCACTTCTTCCGCGGCTGCCATGTACTCTGCCTCAGTTGTATACAATGCAACTGTGCTTTGCAAAACCGACCTCCAACTGATAGTACTACCACACAATGTAAAAGTATAACTTGTCAATGACCTTCTTCTATCAAGATCACCTGCATAATTAGAATCAACATAACCCACAACATTCGTCAAATCACCATAGTGTTTATCAAACACTAAACCAACATCTTCACTTCCCCTTAGATACTTCAAAGTCCACTTTACAGCTTGCCAATGAGCCTTCCCGGGACTTCCCATGTATCTACTTACCACACTCATAACTTGTACGATATCCGGCCTTGTACAAACCATAGCATACATGATTCTACCAACTGCGCTTGCGTATGGAACTCGAGACATATACTATGACTCATTTGTAGTTTGAGGTGATTGCTTTCTAGAAAGTTTAAAATGAGCTGCCAAAGGAGTACTTATTCGTTTTGCATCTTTCATACCAAACCGCTCCAACACATTCTCGATGTAAGCCTTCTGGGACAAATGCAACTTGCCTTCAGCTCGGTTTCTATGAATCTCCATGCCCAATATCTTATTTGATGTGCCCAAATCCTTCATCTCAAACTCACTACTCAACTGCACCTTCATCTTCTGTATCTATGACATTTCTTTGCAAGCAATCAACATATCATCAACATACAAGAGTAAATACACAAATGAACCATCTTGGAGTTTCCTGTGATATACACAACTATCATACTTACTCCTGTCATAGCCATTTGCCACCATAAACGTATCAAAACATTTATGCCACTGCCTTGGAGATTGCTTCAAACCGTACAAAGATTTCTTCAACAAACATACATGGTCTTCTTTGCCAGGAACTTCAAACCCTTTTGGTTGTTGCATATAAATACGCTCTTCCAAATCACCATGAAGGAAAGCCGTCTTAACATGTAGTTGTTCCAATTCTAGATCTTTCAAATCAACTATAGCAAGCAATGTTCTAATAGAACTATGTTTAACAACAGGAGAGAATACCTCATTGTAGTCAATGCCTTCTCTTTGCGTAAACCCCTTTGCCACAAGACTTGCCTTATACCTTGTTCCTTCACCATCTGAAGTACCTTGTTTCTTCTTGAAGACCCATTTGCTTCCAACAATCTTCTGCCCTTTTGGTCTTACCACTATCTCCCAAGTGCCATTCTTGTCAAGAGACTCAATTTCTTCAATTGCAGATGCTCCCCATTCTGCTGATTATTCACCACCGATTGCTTCTTCATAGGTTATTGGATCATCCCTATCTATGCTCTCACCTATTGAAAATTCATATGCAACCAAATCAGCATGACCGTATCTCTGAGGTGGTCTAACTTGCATCCTCTCTCTGTCTCTTACAAGATTATAATGATGACCTTGTGCTTCTTCTTCCTGGGAAGGTTCTTGCACAATATATTGATCATCATCATCATCAGAAACAACAGTCTCATTTCTTCCTTGAACTTGCACCTCAAGTTCCAACTTGTCACCAAGCTCCACCTTATCACTAACACCCTCTTCATCTTTTTCATCAAGTTATTCATTCTTTGGCTTCAACATCGATTGCTCATCGAATTTCACAACTCTGCTGATAAGAAACTTGTTTGATCTTTCTGCAGGACACCATAACTTGTAGCCCTTTACACCCTTTGCATACCCAAGGAATATACACTTATTTGCTCTAGGTTCTAGCTTCCCCTCATTCACATGAGCATAGGCTGGACATCCAAAAATATTCAAGTCTTCATAGTTAGCATGCGAACCTGTCCAAACTTCATTTGGAATCTTGCACTCAATGGAAGTCGATGGAGATCTGTTCACTAAATAAGCTAATGTGTTTGCTGATTTTTCCCAAAACTGCTTTGGTAACCCGGCATTGGAGAGCATGCACCGTGCCTTCTCCATTATGGTTCTGTTCATCCTTTCTACAATACCATTTTGCTGTGGTGTTTTTCTGACTGTGCGGTGTCTCACAATCCCTTGCTCCTTGCAGAACTCATTGAACTCGCCCCCACAAAATTCCAAACCATTGTCTGTCCTCAAGCACTTGATTTGTCTTTCATTTTGCCTCTCAACCATAGTCTTCCATTGCTTGAACTTGAAAAAAGTTTTATCTTTGTGTATAAGTATGAATACCCATACTTTCCTTGAGAAATCATCAATGAACGTCAACATATATCTACCACCACCATGTGAATCGACCCAAGAAGGACCCCAAAGATCAGAATGAATATAATCCAGAATACCCTTGGTGTTATGAATAGATGTACTAAACTTGACTCTACACTGTTTTCCAAAGACACAATGTTCAAAAAAATCAAGCTTGCATGTTTTATGACCACAAAGCAATCCCTGATTGCTCAAAACAGCCAATCCCCTCTCGCTCATATGCCCTAGCCACATATTCCACAACTTGGTAGTATCATCATCAGAACTTGGAGAAAATATAGCTTCATCACCCGTCACAGTAGTACCTTGCAGCGTATAAAGACCATTAATTCTCTCGCCCTTAATAATTGTAAGACTTCCTCTTGAGACACGAATAACTCCACCTTCACCTTGATACTTGCAGCCATTTGAATCAAGCGTACCCAAAGAAATCAGATTTCTTCTCAAGTCCGGAACATCCCTAACCTTAGTTAGAGTCCTCACCATACCGTCATACATCTTAATTTGAATTGTACCTACACACACCACTTTACAAGTGACATTGTTTCCCATAAGAAATTCACCACCTTCTCTAGCTTGATAAGTAGTTAACCACTCTTTATGAGGACACATGTGAAAAGTACACCCCGAATCAAGAATCCACTCATTCTCCGAGCTTTCGGTATGAACTGTAAGAACCGTTCCATTATCACTTTCTTCTTCAACATTTGTTGTGGTGCCTTGGTTTGAATTCTTCTCAAGATTCTTCAATTTTGGACAATCCTTCTTGAAATGCCCCTTTTCCTTACAATGAAAGCAATAGAATTTACCGGATTTTGATTTAGACCTTGACTTTGATCTAATCCTATCAAATCCGCCCTTTTGGTTTCCTCTTCCTCTAACAAACAGCCCATCTCCCGAATTATCTTTACCATCAATACCCGTCTTCTTTAACTCCTTAGAGTTCAAAGCCGATTTAACGTCTTCCATGGAAATTGTGGTTTTTCCATACATTACGGTATCAACAAAATTATCATAAGATGGTGGTAAGGAACAAAGCAAACCCAAAGCTTGGTCTTCATCTTTAATTTTGACCTCAATATTTTCCAAATCCAAGAGAATTTTATTATAATCATCAATATGATCTATAATAGACATTCCTTCATGCATTCTAAGAGTATGTAATTTCTTCTTAAGATATAAATGATTAGTTCTGATTTAGTCATATACCTCTTCTCCAACTTGTTCCATAGCCCAATCCATTGTCGTTTCCGTCGCAACTTCTCTCAAGACCTCGTTGCTCAAACACAATAAAATTAATCCATGTGCTTTCTCCAAGATCTCATCCTTTTTCTCATCCTTCAATGTTTTTCCAAGAGCCGTTTTCCCTTTCAAAGTTTTCACCAAACCTTGTTGCACTAAAACAGCCCTCATCTTTAGCTTCCATAAATTGAAATCATTCCTTCCATCAAATTTCCCAATAGCATACTTTGCCGCCATCGTAGATCGTTTTTACCCGGAGCTCTGATACTAATTTGTTATAACCAATGGCTCTTCCAAGCACAATCAATCAAGAATTGAAATAGAAATGAAATCAAAAGTAAAGAAGTACACACAACACAAGGATTTATAGTGGTTCGATCAAGATGATCTACATCCACTTTGGAAGACGATGATAATGATTTCACTATGATTCAAACAAGATTACAAGAGTATGGTTCACTCCCTTACACTCTCTCTTAGTTGCTTATGTTTCTCTTATTCTCTGATGCCTTTCAAATGGAAACTAAGCAAGGCCTTATATAGGAGCAACATGAATAATTATGTCGACATATAGCACAAGAAGAGGACATAATGAGTGCTCCACTATGGTTGGCATCATGGGAGTTCCACCTAGCTAGTGATTGATATCTACACATACACCACATTAAGAGTGATCATCTACACATACACCATATTGAGAGTGATCATCCACACATACACCATATTGAGAGAGGTCCACTTAGTGGTAGTCATGATTATACTTTAATCATTCAATGCATATACACTACAAATATAATTAAGAAAACCAAAAAATAAAAGAAACTTGATTAACGTGACCAAAAATTTGATCCAAATTAGAGATGAAAACTTGAAAGATTATCCCTTGCTATGTTTTAAATCTGAGAGGATATATCATTGCGGCATATTTCATGGAATTTTGGCAGTTTGAACTTAAGAAATACGTTAGCCTGTCTCCGACCATGAATAGAATTTTAACAGTAAAATTACTCCAAGTGTTCCACAATCCTAAAAGTTGTTGGAATTTAAGGAGATATACGAGAATGGTTGTAATTGCTCGTATAGAGATCCTAGGAAGCAAGACTAATAACACTTAAACTCTCAAAACTCCTAATCTTACTAATCACTTCTTGCTTCTGTTACAAATACAAATAATACTACACATGCCTATTTATAGGCTTACAAGACCGACTATTATTCTCTAGTTGTGTCTAGAATTTTCTAATTAATTTGACTACACGTACTTTCTCTAGAATACTCTATGCTCCACTAAATTTTTTTTTTCAACAACTTTGACTGACTTTACTTATCTCTAGAATAATCTAGTTAGTGTTTAGACTAGGACATCTTTTGACCGCCTACAATTCTAGAGAATTCATTGTCTAAATTTTTCTTTTTTTTAATAACTAATTCACACTTACAATACTTGTTACAACCGACTTGTACTTGTTTGACTAACTCAAGATTATAAATTACAATTTCCAATATCCCCTCCTAATTTGTAATCTCCATTTCGTAGTTTTGATCTTCACCCAATCTCATTCATCCTTTGCTTTTCATGCTCGTGGTGTAATTTCTCTTTTTATCAGTCCAATATTTCTTCGCAGCGACATCGCATCATCCTCTCGTAGTGTCTCCTTAACTCTCATATTTCATCCTCTTTTCTTCCAGCTTGCTTATCTTTTCTGCTAGCCTCTAAGAGGGTGTGTTCCCACTGTCTCGACCTTCACTCGGCCTGGCCTTTACGCGGCCTTTTCTTAGCCTTCACTCGGATACTTCCGCCATGAGTAGAGGAGTAGAATCTCGTGACAACATGGCTTTTCCCAATGCCATGTCCGAAAGTGCAGTCTTTTCCACATGCACTCCCTTCAATTTTTCTTTTCTCTTTTCAACTTTCATTTTTTTGAGACTCAACACTTTGTATAGTTGAAATCATTTTATCGAAACTATCAAAACTATTTAACTTAAACTTCACGAGCAACATCTTTTCTTTCTCATTTTTTTTCTTTCTCAAAACTCTTTTTATCTAGACATGGGTGATAACTTTCATACGGGATCCAAAACAAACAATGAAAACTCAACACTTTGTATAGTTGAGAATCATACCTTCACTATCGGGTTTGCTTTAAACTCTACAAAAATTTTGATTCGCGCATCTTATACTCCCCATATGGATCGAACCTCCGCTCTGATACCATGTTGGAATTTAGATATGAAACTTCTTAGATATACGAGCATCGTTGTGTTGCTCGTATAGATCTCCTAGAACTTGTAGTGAAGGTGGTGAAGCAAGACTTAGTAATTTCTTTGAATTCTCTTGTATTTATTTATTTTTATGAAATATTTATACTCTTTTTCTTGAACATTAAAGTCCCAAATGCCTTCTTCATCGAACTCTACATCTTTGCTTATGACGACCTTGTGGTTGGTCGGATCGTATAATTTGTATCCCCAGGATCGAGCATCATAACCGATGAATATACACTTTGCACTTCTGTCACGAGCATATGCAATGTTGGAATTTTCCATCAGTTATGATGCTCTGATACCATGTTGGAATTTGTATTTTTTTTATGAAGAACTTTGAACACTCGAATGAATATTTACGGAGATATACGAGCATAGTGGTGTTTCTCGTATAGAGCTCCTAGAACTCTAGTAGTGAAGGTGATGAAGCAAGACTAAATTATTTCTTAAACTCTCTTTTTTATTGATGTTTCTTTCTTAGTTTTACAATGAACTAGACTTTCCTATTTATAATACACACTCTAGTTCTAACTAGAATCTTCTTATCTTTATCTCAACTATTTTGACCGACTAACTCTAGGTGACTCTAGAATTTGTTATTCTCTGGATATTTCTTTGATAGCCGACTCATTACATTCTCTAGCTTGATCTTTTTGACCAACTTGGTAACTTTCTAGATACACACTTTCTCCACTTCTCTGGATTTTTCTATTCTTAGATATTACAATTCTTATTTTGACTTATATTTCTAGCCTTTTTTTTGTTCACACTTAACAAACAAACTGGATTAAAAATTATGTTCCAACATCCCCCCATAATTTGTAATCGTCATAGATGTTGTAGTTTCGATTTTCACCCAGTTCTCCAGTCCATCTTTATCTTCGATGCTCATTTATTCTGAGTTCTTTATGTTTGACGTTTCTTCACTCCATTGTCTTGTTTTCTCGCAGTAGTCATCTCCATAGCTTTTGTATGTCTTCTTTAGCTTTAGCTCACTTGGTAATGGTGGATACTTTTCCACTTTTCTAGATTTTACGAATCTTGATTGTCGTAGATTCAAAAGCTCCATCTTGTGCCGAATTCCTCCTTCTCCTTCACGGTTTACATCGTCTTCAATACAGAGGCTTTTGCTTCTATTGATATTTCTCACCTTTCACGAAACTTGACCATCGTAGGTTCAGAGGTTCCGCCCACACAACTTTACGAGTAGAATAATTTTACAAGATGGATTTATTTTTTGCCATCTATGTTATTTGAGGAGGCATTTCTTTGATGCTATCTTCCCTCAAAATTTTCTTTAGAGAAATGCACTCTTTTGTGCATCTCCCTGCGAGGATGGAAACTTTCTTATTTTTCTAATTTAATGGAGGGAGGTGAAACTTATACATTTTTTACTTTATTTGAGGAAGCAATCGACCACTGCTCTTACCCCCCAAATTCTTTTTCTTTTTTTTTTTCTTTTTTTATGGGAAAAATAAACTTGATTTTGAGTAATCAAGATTAATCTAGAAGAAGAAAAGTAGTCAAGGACATGTGAAAGAAATGCTAAAACATGGAGTATTCTAGAGTTGTATTTTGTCAAAATTGGTAGGTATAGGTAGGTGGAGAAATTTGTAGAGATGTCTAGAGTCTTCCTAGGTTGGTAGAAGTTCTATATAAAAGGGGATGTTGTGGTACCATTTGAGGTGTAAGTGAGTGAATACCTGAAGTGAGGTATAGGTGAGAAAGAAGGAAATATAAAGTGAGTTTGTAAGAAAGAAGTGGTATGTGTACGACCAAGTTGTTGTGTGCAATAAATTTTAATTTCTAATAAAGAGTTGTGAGCCCATTTCAAATCCTTTCAATACCCATTAGCCATTAACTCCAAAATCATTTCCAACAAAGTGGTATCAAATCCATAGATCCTAATGACTACCGAGATGTTTCCCTTTCAAATTCCTAAACTCACCAAAGATAATTATGAAAATTGGAGAATTCAAATGAAGGCGCTACTAGGCTCGCAAGATGCTTGGGAGATTGTAGAGAAAGGTTATGTTGAACCGGAGAATGAAGCGGCACTACTGCAAAATGAAAATGATATGCTGCGCATATCGAAAAAGAGAGATAAAAGATCTTTATACCTTATTTATCAAGGGATGGATGAATCCTCATTTGAGAAAATATCAAGAGATGCTAATACAAAACTAGCGTGGGAGATTTTGCAAAATTCCTTCAAGGGAGTTGATAAAGTGAAGAAGGTGCGGTTGCAAACTCTACGAGGTGAGTTTGAATCTCTCTCCATGAAAGAGTCCGAATTAATATCAGATTATTTTTCAAGAGTTTTAGTTGTCGTTAATCAAATAAGAAGAAATGGTGAAGTCATAAGTGATAGTCGTGTGATTGAGAAAATATTACGGTCACTCATTCCAAAATTTGATTATATCGTCGTCGCTATTGAGGAGTCCAAAGACATCGAATCCATGACCATAGATGAGCTCATGGGATCGCTACAAGCCCATGAAGAAAGAATGAGAAATATAAGCAAAGAGGGAGCGGTAGAACAAGTTCTACAAGCAAATCTCACTTTGAAAGACAAAGGTGAGATCTCTAGTAATAATGCTAGATAAGGAGGACGCGGATACGACGATGGAAGAGGAAGAGAAAGAATCAAGATGAAAAACGATGATCAGAGGGGCCAGTGGTAAATCTCCATAAGAGGTTGTGGTAGAGGAGATAATTCATGGAGCAACAATAATAGACCAAGGTATAACAAATCTCAAGTTGAATGCTATAATTGTCACAAGCGTGGTCATTATAACAAGTTGTTGGTTTCTTCGGATGACGTCGAAGAAAAGCTAATTATGTTAGTAAAGAAAATCATGAAGACCAGACCTTGTTAGTGGCACGCAAAGAAGATGACTATGATGAAAATTGTACGTGCGTTCTTGATACGAGAGCAAGCAACCACATGTGCGGAACGAAGGAGAAGATCGTGGAGCTTGATGAATCAGTTTCCGGCAACGTGATGTATGGGAATGGAGAAAAAAACCCTGGTGAGTGGTCTTGGAAATTTTTTGATTAAGTTAAAAAATGGAAATCATGAGTTTATTTCCGATATTTATTACGTCCTTAACGTAAAAATGAATATTCTAAGTTTGGGACAACTCTTAGAAAAAGGCTATAAGATGAATATGGAGGACCTTAGTCTTTTTATAAAAGATAGGAAAGAAAAGTTGATTGCCAAAATGCCGATGACGGGGAATAGGATGTTTTATATGAACATTCAAAGCGACATCGCGAGATGTCTGACCGCCTGTATGAAAGACTCGTCATGGCTCTATAATCTTAGGTATGGACATCTCAATTTTGGAGGATTAAAGTTATTTTACAAACAAAAGATGGTTGGAGGTTTGCCAAGAATAGACCTCCCGGATCAGTTGTGTGAAGGATGTTTACTTGGGAAACATTTTAGGAAAAGTTTTCACAAAGAAACATTCTCAAGAGCCACAAAACCGCTGTAGTTGGAACACACATATGTTTGTGGACCAATAAAGACAAGCTCATTATGGAAGAAATAATTATTTCCTTATATTTGTCGATGACTTTTAGCTGAAAAACATGGGTTTATTTCTTGAAACAAGAATCGGAGGTTTTCTCAAGTTCAAGAAATTTAAATCACTTGTGAAGAGAGAGCGTCTTTGAAATTATGGCATGAGATCGACGGAGGAGGTGAATTTACTTGAAGGAGTTTAAGCATCTTGTGAAGACAATGAATCCGTCGGCCTCTTACAGTTCCATACACACCTCAACAAAATGGAGTTGTTTAAAGGAAAAATAGGACAATTATCAACATGGCCGGAGTATGTTGAAGACCAAGAAATTTCCAGGGAGTTTTGGTGAACATTTGATTGTGCGGTTTATTTGATAAATCGGTGTCCTACTTAAGAATGTGAGGAACAGACTCCTGAGCGTGGAGTGGAGTTCAACCGGCGTTCACATTCTTAATATTTGGAAGCATTGCATATGCTCGTGATAGAAGTGCAAAGTGTATATTCATCGGTTATGATGCTCGATCCAGGGGATACAAATTATACGATCCGACCAACCACAAGGTCGTCATAAACAAAGATGTAGAGTTCTATGAAAAAGGCATTTGGGACTTTAATGTTCAAGAAAAAGAGTATAATTTTTTCCCGATCCTCGAAGAAGAGGAAGAACAACAAGTACAGCCAGAACCAGTTGTTCAAGATGTTTTACCACCTCAATCGCCTCAAAGATTTGAACCAATTGAACCATCATCTTCAGAAGGAAGCTCGAGCGAGAGACCTTTGCGAATGAAAAGTCTTAATGAGATATACGAGAATCCGGTGTCACTATTTTGTCACACTGCAAGTTTTGAACCAGCTAGAAAAGCTGCAAAAAATGTAAAAACAAGAAATGTGATAAGGAGCAACGTCACAAAGGCGAAGTCAAGAAGGTGTCTGAAAGGCAAGAAAAACAATTTAAAAAAGGAAGATAACGACAAAAAATGAGATGGTAGCAAAAGGCCTACCAATCGACTAGATCACACACACTTGCTGAAGCATCGATGTACAAGGATTTTGTGGACGTGAAAGTTCAACGTGGAACAATAACAAAATCAAGTTTAAGGGGGCGTGTTGGAAAAATAAACTTGATTTGGAATAATCAAGATTAATCTAGAAGAAGAAAAGTAGTCAAGGACATGTGAAAAAAATGCTAAAACATGGAGTATTCTAGAGTTGTATTTTGTCAAAATTGGTAGGTATAGGTAGGTGGAGAAATTTGTAGAGATGTCTAGAGTCTTCCTAGGTTGGTAGAAGTTCTCTATAAAAGGGGATGTTGTGGTACCATTTGAGGTGTAAGTGAGTGAATACCTGAAGTGAGGTATAGGTGAGAAAGAAGGAAATATAAAGTGAGTTTGTAAGAAAGATGTGGTCTGTGTACGACCAAGTTGTTGTGTGCAATAAAATTTAGTTTTTAATAAAGAGTTGTGAGCCCATTTCAAATCCTTTCAATACCCATTAGCCATTAACTTCAAAATCATTTCCAACAAAAGTGATACTGGCTTTCCTATCGGTTCTGGTTTCAGGAGATCTTGAAATAGAATGCAGTGATCCCTGAAGAAAAAGAAAAAAAAGAATTGAAGTTCAAATGAGAAGAAATTTAAAATCTCAATTTTGGCGAATGCGAAAAAAAAAAAAACACGAAACGAAACGAAACACATTGAAAGAGAAATCATTGTGCGATCTAAAATGATGGAGTTTGCCTCCAAGCCCAAGGTATATGCAAAGATTCGTTCACGTCAAAACACATTGATTGTACTTGTGTTTCTTTCAGACCAGAAATTAAGCAGTAACAAGAAGATGTAGAAAACTTGAAAAACAAGCAATTTGCACTAGAAATTCTTGAATATTCCCCTCATCTTTTCCATCTGAATCTACCGCGTATCTTTTCATCTGTAGATCCTTATGTACTTTGGGAGATCTTGAATTAGAATGCAGTGAGCCCTGAAGAAGAACAAAGACAAAAAAAGCTCAAATAAGCTGTAACAACTAGAGAAGATGAAGAAAATTTGAAAACAAACGAAAAAAAAAATCACATATACTCTGAATTTGATCCAAAGAAAAAACAAAAAAAAAACAAAAAAAAAATGAAACAACTTACGTGTGATAGGAGAAATCATTGTGCGATTTCAGGTCATTGAGTCTCTTCCCTCCAAGTTATAAGCAGATATTTCCCCAAGAAATCAATATTCACTTCAAAGCCCATTATAGTTGTGTTCCTCTGAAAATTTCAAGATCGGAGACTGGATCAGGGAGAGAGAGACTCAGAAAGACAACAACAAGAGAAACAGAGGTTTAGAGATGCATATATACAGATAAGGCGAGTAAGTAAACCCTAAATCTCAAGGGTCTAGAACTTAAGATAGGTACATGAAAGCAAGCCCAGGTTCATTACAAAATGCATACACCATTGTGTCTCTGGGATATCAATCCAAATGGTTGTTAGTGAGGCTTGATAATACAGTGCAGTAAAAACTAGTATATATGTGCTAGTAAAAATTTGTTGTCTCGGAGGTGGCAAGAAGATTAGAAGGATTTGACACTGCATCATCCCGTACAACTCAAGGAGTAAGAAGCCATTTGTTCCATTCCCTTACGATCCAAAATTGTCATTGATCTTGCATAAACAACAGTTGCTATCTTTAGTTGAGAAAGACTGAAGTTACTATCTAATGTGTAAACCAAACACTTCAGTAGTGAATTGAAATGTTGTTCTGTGTTTCCTGGTATAGAGTGAAACTGTGAAAGTTTGTATGTATTAACCTAAACAATTAATAAAGCTTGATGCCAATCAAATCACATACCCTCAAATTCAAAATCATACATCAAATCATCAACTGTAATTGATAAATTTCATGGTTAGGTTTTGAAGATTTCCATGCTCAACAAATATATACAATGAGCAAATCCATTAGGAGAAAAAACCAAATCAATTGCCTAGATCAATTCTTGAAAGAAATGAACTCTTATGAAGATTATAAGTAAAGTAAAACTCATTTTCATTTGAATGTAACTAAAGCTGTAAATGTAAGTTAATCTCATGATCCTCATCTATGAAACTAAACTAAAGATTTTTAATCATTCACTCCATGCCCCACTAAGAGTAAATAGTTATAGAGAATCATTCGAACACTAAAATTAGTCACATACGAGTGAGATTTATTCTAAGAAATACACAATATTTGCAATCATTCTTTCGATCAACGTAATCCACCTTCACTAATTTACATATCTATAATTCACTGATTTTGCTTCTAAAAAATTTAGAATTTACAATGACTACTTCACTAAAATTTACTAATTCAATCTCTTCAGTAGTAGCTCCAGATTTTCCTCAGTATCCAATATTAACTTTCAGCGCGATCTGCATTTCTGAGATAGAGATTCCCTGTTTTTTCACCATCTGTGTGTTGTTTTCAATTAAACATATCAGCATCCTCCCATTATCCGCACCTACTGTTCCTATTAAAGTATTTCAAAACCAGATTTCCTGTCGAGAAAATTGACTATAGGGCAATTTAGAGGTAGGAATTGGTGAGCAAACATATTTACCTCCACTGTGCAAAGAAGTGTTCCTTGGGACACACCACTGTTATATCTCGAAGATTCAAATCTGAGGGAGATACATCGGCCAAACCAGAATATCATCAGATTCCAAAAGAAATTCAAGTGTAAAAAAGTAAGATTTACTGCTTACATTTGAGAGGAGAAAAAAATCATGCTAAGTATCTTGTTGTTGTTGGTGGTGATTATGCACATCAAAAGCCATCAAGTTGTTGTGTGTTTCAAACGGCGTGAAAGAGGAAGAAAAGGAGGCAGTAAGAGTGAGAAGAGAGAATAATAAACCCTAGGCAACACGGATATGCTTAAATAGTAGGTGTAAGTAGAAAGAGAAGTGAGAAAGGTTTAGTTACACTTTGATGACACTGCTGGTTTTAACAATCATGGAGCAGATCTTGATGACACTGCTGGTTTTTACATTCATGGAGCAGATCTTGTACATTTTGGATCTATAAAAATTATTTTGGTTTGACCGAATTGTGGATTTTGGATCATAGAGAACATTTGCTCTATTGGAGTAAAGTAGAGACCGGATCACAAGGCGCCTATGCAAATTTTGAGTCTCTTGCCAAATTTTGGTCACAATTCTTTGATAACAACAAAACATTGGGGTCACTTTGTGGGTTTTTAGTCACAAGACATTGCATACCAAAATGAAACTTCACTTCGCACAAGCTCAAAGACAATCAATATCAAATACAGAATTTTCCAGTTACTCGGAATGCCATTTGCTGACAACTTGAAGAGACATTCATAACCACTGCCTAGTCATAAGTCAAACAGACATTCATTGGCTCATTATAAATCAAGCAAACCCCAAAACCAAATTTGCTTAAATTACAAAGAGCTTAATCAATCAGTAACACAGAATGTATTCTTCTAATAGATTCCTTTGTTTTCTAGGCAAAATTAAGATTAAGAACACCAAAAATAAAAATTTCATTAATGTGACTGGAAGAGAAAATTACAATCAATAAGTTCAAACTGGAAAGCTTTACCATTGCTACTTATCTGAGATGAAAATTCATTGTGCCATATTTTATTCTACTTTAACAATTTGCACTTGAACAAGATATTTTGCTGCAGCAGATTTTCCAAAAATTCTGTAAGTAAGATATAGAATTGAATCTGATTGTAAAAATTACACGAAGGATTTTCCATCACAAAAAAGGTATTGATTCCATAAAGATTCTGTTTTCTTCTGCATTTATTGCATAGTTCTTTTGTTCTGTAAATCTGCGTAATCTTCGAGGGATCATGAAATAGAATGCAGTGAGCCCTGAACATTAAAAAAAAAAAAAAAATTAAGTTCAAATAAGCTGTAACAACTAGAAAAGAACTGGAAAATTTGAAATCAAACAAAAGAAAAACATATACTCTGAATTTTAACCAAATAGATTAAACTTACTTTGAGAGGAGAAATCATTGTGCAAATACGGCAGGGGCATAAAAAGGTTAGGAGACTTTGTTATATAAGGTTTTCGGCTAGAAACAAGTGAAATCCTAAGGGAAACAGTGTGAAGAGCTCTGGATGGCAAGTGGGGAACACGATATGAAGCCCAATGGGATAGACTTTTGTTGAGATTCTTGTAGACCGTAGGTACCTGACGATGTGCTATTATTGATTTTCCTCTTTACTCCACATTGCAAAGACGTACTCCCAAGACAATTCCGAGTATGAGTATCCTCCTTGTTACAGTTGCCAAAAGGTCCAAACATTACATAGTTATTTCCGTTGAGACCAAACCAAATACATTCCACTCTTGTTTTGTATTTGACCATGTTAATAGCTTGATTTGGCCAGAAAATCCCATTACTAATCTTGAAAGAATTGAATGTTACTCTCATTTTCATGCGACAGTAACTCAAATTTTAAATGCAACAAGTTAATCTCATGTGCGAACTAAAGATTTTTAATTGTTCATTCCATGCCCTACTATCCCAAAACTGTACGGACTTGTTGCATTTTACAATATGATACTGACTAATTCTAGTATATGCAAGATTTCTTGCAAAAATCTTCCATCCAAATTAAAAATTTGCAGCGACCCCAAACAAAATACTTCACTCAAAGTTACTGTAGGTGTAAATTATACATGATTCCAAAAAGTAACATCCTAGGCTCCTGGTAATTAAACATTTAAATGACGCATGGAATGATGAATGAAGATTAGTGCGAGATTTCAGGAGCCACGTGGATCAAGTGGACCGGCCATGTACTGCCTTTGATAAGACTTGGATTCAGATCACAAAGCCGACACGATAAGACGCTACGGACAAACGAGGTGCTATGGTCAACAAGATAAGAAAGTAGGGGACACATCAAGCAACCATAAAAGCAAATCTGCCAAAGACGCGGTGACATTCAAATAGGCGACATCGTGTCAAAAGAGCATCTCGGAGAGGCTGCTCGACGAAAGATAGCGAAGAGTCGTGATACATCTACCATGTAAGGTGACATAAGTAAGCTCATCCGAATCATAATAATCAATTGATGTAACATGACCAACACCTAACTTGGTGAATGGAACTTCTCCTATAAAATAAAGGGACTTGTATTCATGAAAGTTAGGTTGTAATTTTGAGAGGAAGAGATAGAAACTCGAGAAAACACTAGGAAGAAGTGAGGGAGAAGTAAGTTCATCTTGTAAAGAAATCCATCTAAGATCAACACCTTTGTAACACCTTGAAGTAATAAGATTCATCATTTCAACCCCGTGGACGTAGGTAATCATACCGAACCACGTATATCTTGTGTTCATGGTTGAGTGTTTACTTTCATTTGAGAAGAGTAGTACGTTTCTATCCTTTGGATGTAGTTTGTAGTAAAATGCATCTACATTCTGGCATCTACATTCTGAAGTTCAAACCGGTTAGACAAAAAATGATTTGGAAGGTATTGACCAGAGTTACAAGCGGCGGTCGAGGTCGAGCTGAAGAAGTTACAAGAATCCGGAATAATAAGGAAGTCCCACTACCCACAATGTATATCTAACATGGTCATGGTACCGAAAAAGAGAGGGGGTGTCAGAATATGTATTGAGTTCAGCGACTTGAACAAGGCCTTCCCGAAGGACAGTTTCCCCCTTCCCAGCATAGATCAATTAGTAGAATCAATAGTGGGATTCGAGGCGATGACCTTAATGGACGGATACATGGGCTACAACCAAATACCACTAGCGCCCAAGGACCAGGAACACACCTCCTTCTTCACACCAAGAGGATTGTATTGTTACACCAAGATTCCATTCGGACTTAGGAATGCCGGGGCTACGTAACATAGATTGGTAGGTGACATGTTTGAATACAAGATTCATGATACCATAGAATTTTACGTGGAAGACATGTTGGTTAAGAGTCAAAAATCAAAAATCCACGTCCGAGACCTTTCAAACAATGAGGAAACACAAGATGAATATTAATCCTGCCAAGTGCGACTTCTGGGTCACGTCGGGGAAATTCCTAGGCTACATCATCACTCCTAGGGGAATAGAAGCAGATCCCGAGAAGGTACGAGATGTCCTTGAAATGCCATCCCCCGCAACGGTAAAAGACGTGTAGAAACTAAATGGTTGCATAGCCGCATTGGGGGCGATTCGTATCACGGTCATCTAAAAAATGCAAGGCCTTTTCACATCTTGAAGAAAGAAGAAAAATTCCAATGGACGGACAGCGAAGCTTTTCAAAATATCAAACTACATTTAGCTAGCCTCACTGATTCTTCAAAGGCCTGAGCTGTCGGAAATTCTCACTATATACTTAGGCGGTATTGGTATAAAACAGAGATGGGCGTGGAAAAGCCGGTATACTTCGCCAACAAAACTTTAAGTACGGTCGAGAAGAACTACACCAGAATGGAGCAGATGGTGCTCGCGCTAGCCTTTGCTGCCTCTAAACTACGAACATATTTTCAAGCTCATCGAATAAGGTGCTCACCAAATCTCCTATCGGCGGTCTTGGATAGCTGGGCGATCGGGGAGAATCTCCAAGTGGGGAGCCATAATCAAATAATATGACGTAATATCTGAGGCAAGAACCGCGATCAAAGGACAAGTAGTGGCCGATTTCTTGGAACTTCCCCCTCAGTGATGAGGACGAGGTAGAAGATATACCGGGAATGGTCGAAGAACAAGAGGAGCCAGCGGACCTACTAGTCGCCAGTAGCGTAACACGATGGGAAGTATTCTTCGATGGGGCATCAAACAAAGATGGATCGGGCCTCGGTTTGGTGTTTACCACGCCAAAGGGGAGGAAGATCGTGCATTCATTCAGGTTAGAATTCAAGGCGACGAAAAACGTCACCGAATATGAGGCGGTGATCCATGCCTTACAGATAATTGTGAAATGGGGTCACATGAGGTTCGGATCACTAGTGACTCACAACTAGTGATCCTAAAAATTACGGGCCAATACGCTATGCACGATCCTAAGGTCTTGCAAAAATATTGGGAGCTCGCCCAATTTTACATCCAGTAAATCCCAGATATTAAATTCCGCCACATCTCAATAAAGGATAAATGACACTGACGCTCTATCATACATCGCCTCACAACTTGTAGACCCGAGCATCGAAGGAATACGCGTATTGAGGCTTCTTAACCTGTCTATCCCTGAAACACCAGAGGTACGGATCGAGGTGGCCGTTAGCACAACCGAGAGATACAAAGAAGGCTACTGGATAAAGTTAAGGGAAGAAGGCCATATAATCCTACACGAGCTACCATCAATACTTAGAGACGGGTGAGCTTCCTAAGAGTCGGCCCGAGATGAACAAGATCAAAAGCAAATTGGGCGCCTACGAGTTAAGGGAAGGGATCTTATATCGGAAATCTTACCTAGAACCACTCCTACTGATGCTTAGCGGGGAAGAATGCCATATAATCCTACACGAGCTACACATGGGGCTAGGAGGAAATCACACTCGGAAGAAGTTTGTCGGTTAAGGAAAAAATGGGATACTTTTGGATGTATATGAAACGAGGACGCAAAGCAAATGGCGAGGCTTGTGAAGAATGTCGGCGTTTTGGGAAGAAAATCCATGCCCCCGTGCGTGCCGTTAAACTTGATCATAAGTCCATGGCCCTTCTCTAAATGGGGTGTGGACATTGTCGCCATTACATGTAGGAACGGGGAAGGAAGTATTTGATCGTGGCCCTTTGATTATTTTACCAAGTGGGGTAGAGGCGCACCACTAAGGCACATTCGGGACAAAGACGTTTTTAAATTTATTTGGGAACATATCATTTGTCGCTTCGGGGTCCCTACGTGAATCGTCTCTACGATAATGGAAAGCAAACTGCAAGGCGAGAACATTGATCTTTTATTCAACACTTACAACATCCGCAAGAGCAAAAGCAACCCCGATTACCCCCGCAATGGGCAGGCCAGAGATCACAAACAAAACCATCACGATAACATGAAAAAGAAGCTAGATGGGGGAATATGGTAATTGGTGTGAAGAATTATATAATGTTTTGTGGGCATACAGAACCACACGAAGGGAAGAAACAGGATTCTCTCATTTTATGCTCACTTACGGAGCCGAAGAGATTTTACCAACGGAAGGAATGATACCTACCACGAGAACCGAAGCGTGGAGACGAAACATGTCATCTGATATGATCTTCGCTAAACTCGACGACTTGGAAGAAACAAGAGAAATGGCGTTACAAAATATGGAAAATTATCAAAGGAGGTTACAACGGGAATACAACAAGCGCGTTCGACCAAGAGAATTTAATCCCTAAGAAAGTGTATTGAAATTTTTAAATTAATGGGAACGCGATAAAAAGGGAAACTAGCACCAAAGTGGGGTGGGCCATATGCGGGCTAGGGATCGTATCGACTCATCACACTGACGGAACAAGAGAGCTCAAACCATGGAACATCCGATTCTGAAACTCTACCATCCCCTGACTCCGGCGATGTGGAAAAACGGTAAGAAAACGTGTCTTTTATCCTTGTGAAACCGTGAGGGGTATGAGATAGGGCATAAGAGACTAATGGTCATTCGTACTCGGGGCAATGCCAGTGAGGAAGTGCCGAGGTGACTTACACTCGAATGGTCATTCGTACTTCGGGAGCAAAGCCGGTGTGGAAGTGCCGAGGTGACTTACACTCGAATGGGAATTCGTACTCGGGCAACGCTAGTGTGGAAGTGCCGAGGTGCCTTACAGCTTGCTGGCTATTCGAACTCGGGGCGGTGGCGGTGTGCAGAAGTGCCGAGAGTAGCCTAAGGGTTACGGTGGTTGGAAACCGGTTCAAAAGGATGTTTAGACGCTTAGGTCTGCTCGGCTAGGTGGCCTACTTATCCGAAGGTCACCACCATCGCAAGTGGGCGTGTCCACTTTCCTGAGATCGATTGGTCGATAACCACTCGGGATTGCTCAGGCCTAGAACTAGAATGACTGGTACCCTTCCACCTATCCAAAGATATAGTGATGAGATACCCCAATCAGGACATGGCATAGGGCCCGGATGACCCTCCTTGTTGGGTATGTTCACGAAATGGTTAGAATACGACTTACTTGAACAATGATTGCAGGAATAACATATGAAACAAAGGAAAACTCGATTGCGCTATCGACTATTAAGGAAATATGGAAAGCGTCATGTGACCAAGTGAAGCAAAGCGTCTAACGAAAATAAAAGCAACATCTATGACGCAGCCCCCATTAAAACAAGCAAGCAAGGTAGCGAAATTAAAAAGGGAGAAGTGTTCGAACGATTTACAACCCGATGAAAAGGGGCAACATAGGGACGCAACACCACAAAAGAAAGTTTAAGCCTTGGGAGGAGCGCATTGAGCCTTCCTCTGGCGACCTCGAGACGCTTCTTCTCCACCCACTCCATAATTCCCACTTTGAACCTTTGGTCTAACTCCTCCACATGAGCGACGCGTTCATCCTCGAGTTGTTGGGTAATGTCTGAAGCGTTTTCATTGCTTCACCCAACTTGGAGCTCAAATCGACCTCATTGTTTCAATCGCGAACCTCGAGATCTAGCTCCCGAGAGCGTTTTTGCTTGGCTACAAAATCACAAAGATAGAAATATTATTCATCGGGTACATTTTTGCAAGAATAAAGCGCAATCTAAATCTAAAATAACGGCCTCAACACATCGTCTAAGAGACCTGACAGGGCGGGTAACACCGACTGAAGCGACTCTACCAACTTGGATAACTCATCCTCGGCCTTGGACAACTTCAGGGTTAATTCGTTATAGTGTTGCTCATTGAACTCGTTACTGGGGAAATACTTCTTATGCTCGGTCCAATCGTCCATTAACCGATTACGCGACGCTTGGAGCACTGCAAGCTGCGATCTACTCCACTCTAAATCGCCCATAACTTTATCAAATTCACTCACTCGGACCATTAAATCGCTATTAGATCGCTCCACCACATCTTTGTCTCTCAATATTCGTCGGCGGTCCTCGTGAAGGTCTCGATTCTGCAATTGCAGAGCGTCTACCCTTTGCTCCAAACTTGTGGCTAAAGCATCTTTTTCAGCAGCAAGGCGTTGAAAAGATCCCAAGTGAGCCCGTAAATTGTCCATCTCGGCAGGATCATAATCAAACCGGCGACGTCGTTCTAACTCGTCCTCAAGTCTTGCAATTTCCTCATGTTTGACGGTCTATTTTGTCGTCTTTGTTTGCCATTCGTTGACGAAGATTTTCCACTAGATCCTTCTCAATATCCCATTTCTCTTCCATAATCCTAAACTCGAAGTAGCGTCTATACCTATACTAGATACCTCGGATAGGAAGAAGGATACCCGACTCGATATCTTGCACGATAAACTCAATCAACACAAGTTAAGAATGATCATATACCTTGAGCGTCGACAAGTTTGATCTCCAAATTCGTTAAGCGACCTTCTCATTCGAAGTTGAAGTTGGAGAGACTCTATCAACTACTTATCTCGAAGGCGATTGGCGGAATCCAAGCGTACGCGGTTCATAATCTAACACAAACAAACGAGTTTGCATCATAGGCGACACTAAGAACATAAATCAGAAGAGGGGCATTATCATACAGAAACGATTCACTCACCACAGTGTAAAGTGTCAGGGCGATGTCACCATAACGGGGCACAACATTCAACATTTCCTCATCAGTATACTTCCCAAAGTCGGAGGAAGTAAGCGCACCCAAGGAGTTCATGATCGGTCCAGAGACAATAAAGGAAGTTTGAACACTAGAAGACGATCCCTCGATAATCCGAGCACACAAGGAAGCTTTCTACGGTACATCAATGAATCGACCTTCTCTATGACGGGCGTCTCAGGAGGCTCCTGTTGGTCGCCCATACCTTGTTCATCGCCTTTGTCACCCTAAAAATTCTCTCTCAAACAGCTCATCCTCATCGGAAAGATTAATGATGGGGCCGTTTTTGACGGTGGATTAGCAATTTGCTTACCTCTACCAGATTACGCCTCGGGGAAAATAACATCGCGCATCATCATCATCGTGCCTTGGTGTTGCTTGCACAAGTGTCTCGTCGAACATGTGAAGGTAAAAATGGGTCAAGTACATGTACTTATGATAAAATCATTATGTTTGTTACCTTCCTCGTCTTCCTCAACCCTTGTGCCAAAGACCTCTTTTCCTAGATCCGATAGTCTTGGTGGAGCCGACTGAGATTATCAAACAACAAATGACTAACCACGCCCAAGCTAACAAGATAAAAATCAAGAAAAGCGCATACATTATCAGCCTTGTCATCATTAACCACCGTAAATAATAGGGCTCGACGGGAAAAGTAGGCGACGGAAGTCACCATGAAGGATCGGACCTCGGACTAGAAGCGGAACTTGGGGATAACCGGGTCATTAGAATGGGCGGGCTCGAAAGGAACCCGGCGATGGGATCGGCATCGGATCATCCTCTCAACACCCTCGGGCATAGTTTTGACCCGATGAGGACTAGCAAAGAAATCGGAAAGATCGCCTAAGGTTGAAGTACCGGCTCGATAGTTGACAAGGAAATTGGCAATGTATACTCGTGGAGCGTCCTCGGCTTGTAGGTCGACCATTAGGCAGAAGAACCATGACCATCGCGGTGATCCCTCCACTCGTTCATAATTCGAAAAGTATGTCCAGTCCATTGAGCTAAAGCACGAGAAGGCCGAATCTGGGACAGAATCTCGTAATAAAATGGTCTATCAGGGTTGTATAAGGGAAGACGAAGGCCCATCTCCAGTTGACCAAGGTGATGACCACATAATCATTACTCAGTGCTTCTTCATATCGATTTCTTCAAGATACCGTTTCGGCTGAGAGAAGGGTCACTTAATTTTGAAGATCGTGATTTCTCCTTGACTTCTCAATGAAATCTTCATCGAGATATCCTTCACCCTTTCTCGAACTCCGCACGAAATAGAAGAAGAGCTATCGGCAAAAATAGATCTCATCGCCGCGATCATCATACCTAGAAGGGATTTCAAGCAAAAAAGAGAAGCAAGGGGAGGAACATCAAACTAGGAAAAACGTCATCAACGGACCTTTTTTCAGCCATGGAAGGAGAAGAAGCCATTAACAAAGATAATGCGAACTCGGTTTTCAACAAAGAAAGATGAGGCGATGGCAGCTACTATATCAATCGATAAGGAGAAGATGACGAAAGAAAACCAAGAGAGCTAGGGTTTTTTGAGAAGCGCAAAATGTGAAGAAACTTGGGAGAAAACCACAGTAGAAGAACAGAGAAAGAAAGGGCAAAGAAGAATAAGGAAGAAAGGAGCGGGATATTTAAAGAAGAAGAATTGTAACAATCGCCGACGGTTGCAGTCATAAAGTGGAGTTAGTGGGACGCTGCATGGGGGGATTCACGGCATGAACAAAGACGTGGGCAGTTAGGGCGATGTTCTTCCACACGTGTCTCCCCACACGAGCGGAAGAAGGGAATAAATGTAGGTGTAAATTATACACATCCAGTGGCAACATCCTAGGCACAGGTGCACCTAAACACTGAAAAGACGCGAAGCATTGAATGAAGATTAGTGGCGCGAGATTTCGAAGCCACGTGGATGGGGCGTGGCCACTCTGCATGTCGGATAAGACTTGATTGAGACTTACAAAGTCGACACGATAAGACGGCGGGACAAACGAGTGCTATGGTCAAGCAGATAAGAAAGTAGGGGACACATCGGCTAACCATAAAAGCAACGGTCAAAGACGCACGACATTCGAAACAAGCGACATCATGAAAAAAGAGCATCCGGAGAGGTGAAACTCCAGGACGAAAAACAGCGAAGAGTCAAGATACATCGGCCATGTAAGGCGACATAAGTCGGTCCAGACCAGCCAAGCTATTGAATTGATGTAACATGACCAACACCTTAACTTGGGTGTATGGAACTTCTCCTATAAATAAAGGGACTTGTATTCATGAAAGTTAGGTTGTAATTTTGAGAGGAAGAGAGAGAAACTCGAGCAAACACTAGGAAGAAGTGAGGGAGAAGTAAGTTCATCTTGTAAAGAAATCCAACTAAGATCAACACCTTTGTAACACCTTGAAGTAGTAAGATTCATCATTTCACCCAGTGGACGTAGGTAATCATCTGCAGACCCACGTATATCTTGTGTTCATGGTTGAGTGTTTACTTTCATTTGAGAAGAGTAGTACGTTTCTATCCTTTGGATGTATTTTGTAGTAAAATGCATCTACAGTTACTTAGTACAATGTCTTTAGTAATTGATAGTACATAAAGTTGCTCCAAATTTTCTATCAGAATCCAGATAGAGATTCCTGGTTTTTTCACCATCTAATTGCTGTCCTGAATGTTAAACACATCCTCCTCCTCCCATAATTCACACCCATTGTTCCTGATAGGATAAAGATTTCAAAAAAAAAGACGTCTAACAAGCTGATTTGCATTCTCCTTGTCGAGATTGTGGACTATCAGGTAATTTCAACGTTGAAATTGGTGCGTAAACATATGTAATCCCAAACTGCGAAGATGTGTTGCTTAAGACAGACCACCCTAGCAACTGTCTAATTCAATTATGAGGGAGCTCGATCGACCAAAATAAGGGGTAAATTACCCTTCCCGATTCTTGCATTTGACCCGAAACACGGCCACCCTTGTTTCTATCAAAACAAAAAGAAAAAAAAATCGAATTTAGTTTCAAAAGAATTATTGAAATGAGAAAAAAAAAAGGAAAAAAAAAACGATTTCCAAAAGAAATTGAAGTGTAATACTTACGTTTGAGAGGAGAAATCATTATACATCAAAATCCATGATCTGATCCTGAGGTTGTGGTTGAGGTGGAGGAGTGAAAAAGAGGGATCAACAAGAGTGGTGAAATGAAAATAATAAAACCCGAGCTAGGCTAACACTCATACGCTTAAATAGAGTCCAGAAGGCAACTCACGAATTATTTCGACCGTCTGATTCGTTTGTGCACACATGTGAACGACTCAACTGGCAGACTCACTCAGTAGGGAAGCACAAGGAAAATCACATGCTAATAAGGGATACTGGTTCCTGAAACATGACAACTCCAGGTAGAAATAAAATCATACTGGTGCTTCTTATCCTTTATAAGCCCTCGGCTTGAGAGTTTTTTTTTTTGATCGAAAACAAAGATGAATTAAGAGAAATAAGAATATACAAAGAGTTCTACAAGTGGTAGATGAAAAAAGGAAACTGAAAACTACAGATAACGAAGAACTACAAGAAAATAGCCAACCACTTAGACAACATTGAATTGGCGAAGTTCAAATGAACTATAGATGTTGGATATTTTCAATAACTTAGAAAATAAAACTGTTTTCGTTTTTGGTTTGTCACTATGATGGGGAAGTGTTTTGTGTTGGATAAACACAATGGATGTTAGTTGGAGATGAAGGGACACCTCTAATAGGTGTGATGGTTCATAAAGGACTCAACCATTCCTAACAGACACCTTATGTGTCTTTTGGAAGTGAAGAGGCATCTCCAATAGGCATGAATAACCCTATAAGTAGTGAAGGAATTCTCCCATTCTTGAGAATGAATTCAACCTATTTTCTCTCCATCTAAAGCATCATCGAAATCTCTCTCATGTGTTCTTGGTTGGGTCAAGGGGTGCAAACCTTGAATCCAATTTCTGTTGTAGGGCTTTCATTGTATCCTCAAGGCATTATTTCGCATACACATTGCAATCGCCAATTTATATTGGGAGGGTAGAAATAATCGTCTAAAAGAAATCACCCGAGCCTTGAAAGCTTTTGAGTACAACAACAATTTCTTTTAGTGTTATCATCCTCCGTTTTATACCCACATTTTCCAACAGTTTTAGACGATTAAAATTTCGACGGCGGGGGATGAAATAGTGGTAAACATTGGGAATGTTTCACTGGTTGATTTTTGTGACACAAAAGGACCTTCATGGAATGCCGTGAATGCAATGGTGACTCCGCCCAAGGGATTAAAAAAAAAAAAAAAATTCTGATCAAAGAGTTGGGATTCTTGGGAACGACAATTAAATGATGCCAAAAGGTTAATGGCAGGAGAACAAGGAAATAGCAATGAAATCAAGATAAGTGCATTAATCTCTGTATTAATTTGATATCATTACATGTGATGGCGTATTATCATTTACTGATAATCGCATATATTTGATGCATACATGGTTGATTTGTTGTAGTACGCACACTACGGGAAAATTATAAGTTTTCATGATACCTACTGTTATCCTGTCTTACGCATGCACTGTATACAATATATTTTGTCTTAACACCATGAGAAAGCATGAATGGTTGAACTTCTCTTGGAAAGTGCATGATTAAATGCATCTTTGTATCTCTTGAATTTTGTCATTGCTTTGCTTTCTAGGATCGTTGAATTGGAACGTATATTGTGCATAGATGATGTATTAGTTATATACATTCACATGACTAAATGATGTATCCATATACATGTCTAATCCATGTATCTTCCATGTAATCTTTTTCATGTGAACGGCCATATAAATCTGTGAACGATATGTTGAGAATTATTGCCGTTTCAAGTAGCTGATCACGATAACTGCCCTTGAAAACGACACTTGCGAAACTGTGCCAACTTATTGTGTCGGTTCATTTGTAATATGAATGCATGAAGTTTTCAGTCATGCATTTGACTGTGATGAAGATGCATTTTTTTACCGGAAGAATTACACCCTTTTATGTGGACCGTTACCATTTTTTAATGGTGAATTAATCATGAAAACGGTTAACCTCCTCACTGTTGTCTGTTCGCAAGAGAAACGAGAAAGAAATGAAAAGTGGAGATCGGCATTATGCAATGTTCTCTCCGTCTTTGGAAAATGATGCATAAAAAAAAGGTTTTTAAACGAAAGCGTGTTTCATGACATCTAGTTGCATTTATGTATTTGAGAATTGTCATGAAACAGGGGAGAAATTATATGAAAATGTCATATAAAATTTTCTAGTTGGTAGATTAATTCATAACCAAAAATCATCAATAATTGTTTAGATAACAAATTATATGATATGAGTATAATTCTTGCAAAAGGAATTATAGTTTCCAAATTTTGGAAATTGGCATGTCTTAAATGACATTGAAAAGGAAAGTGGAATACCGGTGAATATGTAACGTATTGGAAGATTGGGAGGCTGACCAAATATCCAACGATAAGGTGTTACGATATTACCGATGCATAAATTATGAACATTTGCATTACATAATGTAGAATGTTAAATAGACATTGTCTATGTAATTGGGTATAAATTTGTAGAAGATTGGGCATGAGTAGAGGAGTTACTCATTGTAATAATGTGCTTGTTGAAACAGCAAGTAAGTTGCCTACAAATTTTCTATGCCTCTAGTGTATGCAAGTCTATAATGACTTCTTGTGAATTAACCGTAAATGTTAATTAGGATCACTAGAGAAGTTACAATTATTTTGTAAAATCAAAGAGGAACATTTTTAGTAATGTTTTCAGAATTGATTGCATTAGTAGATGCAATTAATGAGAAGAAATGGCTTAAAACCTAACTTGTAGAGATCCTATTTTGGAAGAAGCCATCTCGGGAGGTCTTGATTAATTGTGAATCAGGATATGATCTATAACGTCTTTAACAAGACTTATAATGAAAAGTCAAGACATACAAGTCTTATACAAGGAACGATAAGTCAATTACTCAAGAAAGGAGTAATTGCAGTTAACCATTGAAACGGAGAAAAGCTTGGTAGACCTACTTATGAAGAGTCTCCCAAAGGAATTAATTTCAATGAAGTATATAGAAATGGGACTAAGGTCTGTGAAGGAAGGTTGATCTCCCATAGCAGAAACCCAACCTATGTTTTGAAAAAGATAAACAAGGTTCAATGTGGTACCAACAAGTTATGGATGTAGATTATGGAGCACTAACATAAAACTTCCCATTTCAAGTTAGTCTTTGGTTTTTCTAAAGAAAATAGGATGGATGTAAATCCTTAATGAGTCTGTGATTAGTAAAAGGTGTCTCGCAGAAACACCTTCGAGACTTACCTATATGAGTATGGAAATGTGGGCCGTTTCCTAAGAGAAGAAGACCATTCCCTAAAGAAGACTCATGAATAAGTATATAAGCATAAGGCCTTTATAGTGCTTGGCTACAGAACACATGATTTATGGAATCAATATGTGTGGAGACTCCGGTTTTATCATAAGGGATACTTGGTTCAAGACTGGTTTCACCATAGAATCTCGATAAGGCTTTGAGTTTCTTACACTAAGTGAAGGTTCAAACCCAGAAGGTACCTATCATTTATGTATTGATTTCAGCGATGATGCTTAGTCCCAATTGTTCTTGAACTACGTTGGCTTGATCCCACTCGGGTACGTAGGCAGTCACTTGAGTGATGCAGCCACTACAGTTTTATAAGTTTTATTTTATTTTATGTTTTTGGTTTTTGAAAATAGGGGGAGATTGTTGGATATTTTCAATAACTTAGAAAATAAAACTGTTTTCGTTTTTGGTTTGTCACTATGATGGGGAAGTGTTTTGTGTTGGATAAACACAATGGATGTTAGTTGGAGATGAAGGGACACCTCTAATAGGTGTGATGGTTCATAAAGGACTCAACCATTCCCAACAGACACCTTATGTGTCTTTTGGAAGTGAAGAGGCATCTCCAATAGGCATGAATAACCCTATAAGTAGTGAAGGAATTCTCCCATTCTTGAGAATGAATTCAACCTGTTTTCTCTCCATCTAAAGCATCATCAGAAATCTCTCTCATGTGTTCTTGGTTGGGTCAAGGGGTGCAAACCTTGAATCCAATTTCCTGTTGTAGGGCTTTCATTGTATCCTGAAGGCATTATTTCGCATACCTGTTGCAATCGCCAATTTATATTGGGAGGGTAGAAATAATCGTCTAAAAGAAATCACCCGAGCCTTGAAAGCTTTTGAGTACAACAACAATTTCTTTTAGTGTTATCATCCTCCGTTTTATACCCACATTTTCCAACAGTTTTAGACGATTAAAATTTCGACGGCGGGGGATGAAATAGTGGTAAACATTGGGAATGTTTCACTGGTTGATTTTTGTGACACAAAAGGACCTTCATGGAATGCCGTGAATGCAATGGTGACTCCGCCCAAGGATTAAAAAAAAATTCGATCAAAGAGTTGGGATTCTTGGGAACGACAAGAAAAACGATGCCAAAAGGTTAATGGCAGGAGAACAAGGAAATAGCAATGAAATCAAGATAAGTGCATTAATCTCTGTATTAATTTGATATCATTACATGTGATGGCGTATTATCATTTACTGATAATCGCATATATTTGATGCATACATGGTTGATTTGTTGTAGTACGCACACTACGGGAAAATTATAAGTTTTCATGATACCTACTGTTATCCTGTCTTACGCATGCACTGTATACAATATATTTTGTCTTAACACCATGAGAAAGCATGACTGGTTGAACTTCTCTTGGAAAGTGCATGATTAAATGCATCTTTGTATCTCTTGAATTTTGTCATTGCTTTGCTTTCTAGGATCGTTGAATTGGAACGTATATTGTGCATAGATGATGTATTAGTTATATACATTCACATGACTAAATGATGTATCCATATACATGTCTAATCCCTGTATCTTCCATGTAATCTTTTTCATGTGAATGGCCATATAAATCTGTGAACGATATGTTGAGAATTATTGCCGTTTCAAGTAGCTGATCACGATAACTGCCCTTGAAAACGACACTTGCGAAACTGTGCCAACTTATTGTGTCGGTTCATTTGTAATATGAATGCATGAAGTTTTCAGTCATGCATTTGACTGTGATGAAGATGCATTTTTTACTGGAAGAATTACACCCTTTTATGTGGACCGTTACCATTTTTTAATGATGAATTAATCATGAAAACGGTTAACCTCCTCACTTGTTATTGCTCGCAAGAGAAACGAAAAAATGAAAAGTGGAGATCGGCATTATGCAATGTTCTCTCCGTCTTTGGAAAATGATGCATAAAAAAAGGTTTTTAAACGAAAGCGTGTTTCATGACATCTAGTTGCATTTATGTATTTGAGAATTGTCATGAAACAGGGGAGAAATTATATGAAAATGTCATATAAAATTTTCTAGTTGGTAGATTAATTCATAACCAAAAATCATCAATAATTGTTTAGATAACAAATTATATGATATGAGTATAATTCTTGCAAAAGGAATTATAGTTTCCAAATTTTGGAAATTGGCATGTCTTAAATGACATTGAAAAGGAAAGTGGAATACCGGTGAATATGTAACGTATTGGAAAATTGGGCGGCCGACCAAATATCCAACGATAAGGTGTTACGATATTACCGATGCATAAATTATGAACATTTGCATTACATAATGTAGAATGTTAAATAGACATTGTCTATGTAATTGGGTATAAATTTGTAGAAGATTGGGCATGAGTAGAGGAGTTACTCATTGTAATAATGTGCTTGTTGAAACAGCAAGTAAGTTGCCTACAAATTTTCTATGCCTCTAGTGTATGCAAGTCTATAATGACTTCTTGTGAATTAACCGTAAATGTTAATTAGGATCACTAGAGAAGTTACAATTATTTTGTAAAATCAAAGAGGAACATTTTTAGTAATGTTTTCAGAATTGATTGCATTAGTAGATGCAATTAATGAGAAGAAATGGCTTAAAACCTAACTTGTAGAGATCCTATTTTGGAAGAAGCCATCTCAGGAGGTCTTGATTAATTGTGAATCAGGATATGATCTATAACGTCTTTAACAAGACTTATAATGAAAAGTCAAGACATACAAGTCTTATACAAGGAACAGTAAGTCAATTACTCAAGAAAGGAGTAATTGCAGTTAACCATTGAAACGGAGAAAAGCTTGGTAGACCTACTTATGAAGAGTCTCCCAAAGGAATTAATTTCAATGAAGTATATAGAAATGGGACTAAGGTCTGTGAAGGAAGGTTGATCTCCCCATAGCAGAAATCCAACCTATGTTTTGAAAAAGATAAACAAGGTTCAATGTGGTACCAACAAGTTATGGATGTAGATTATGGAGCACTAACATAAAACTTCCCATTTCAAGTTAGTGCTGGTTTTTCTGCAAGAAAATAGGATGGATGTAAATCCTTAATGAGTCTGTGATTAGTAAAAGGTGTCTCGCAGAAACACCTTCGAGACTTACCTATATGAGTATGGAAATGTGGGCCGTTTCCTAAGAGAACAAGATCGTTCTCTAAATAAGACTCATGAATAAGTATATAAGCACAAGGCCTTTATAGTGCTTGGATACAGAACACATGATTTATGGAATCAATATGTGTGGAGACTCCTGTTTTATCATAAGGGATACTTGGTTCAAGACTGGTTTCACCATAGAATCTCGATAAGGCTTTGAGTTTCTTACACTAAGTGAAGGTTCAAACCCAGAAGGTACCTATCATTTATGTATTGATTTCAGCGATGATGCTTAGTCCCAATTGTGCTTGAACTACGTTGGCTTGATCCCACTCTGGTACGTAGGCAGTCACTTGAGTGATGCAGCCACTCCGGTTTTATAAGTTTTGTTTTATTTTATGTTTTTGGTTTTTTGAAAATAGGGGGAGATTGTTGGATATTTTCAATAACTTAGAAAATAAAAATGTTTTCGTTTTTGGTTTGTCACTATGATCGGGAAGTGTTCTGTGTTGGATAAACACAATGGATGTTAGTTGGAGATGAAGGGACACCTCTAATAGGTGTGATGGTTCATAAAGGACTCAACCATTCCCAACAGACACCTTATGTGTCTTTTGGAAGTGAAGAGGCATCTCCAATAGGCATGAATAACCCTATAAGTAGTGAAGGAATTCTCCCATTCTTGAGAATGAATTCAACCTGTTTTCTCTCCATCTAAAGCATCATCAGAAATCTCTCTCATGTGTCCTTGGTTGGGTCAAGGGGTGCAAACCTTGAATCCAATTTCCTGTTGTAGGGATTTCATTGTATCATGAATGCAGTATTTCGCATACATGTTGCAATCGCCAATTTATATTGGGAGGGTAGAAATAATCGTCTAATAGAAATCACCTGAGCCTTGAAAGCTTTTGAGTACAACAAAAATTTATTTTTGTGTTATCATCCTCCGTTTTATACCCACATTTTCCAACAAGTGAGACACTACATGTTCCGCAACTAAATCAAGTGTTTTTGTCAAAAGAGATTACATAGAGTACCATTTAGTTTGAAGTTTCTTGTTGTTTGAAGTGCTGCATCAACAAGAAGGAGATTGTTGTATTCTGGGAGACGAACGCCAATCAATCATACGGCATCATTATAGGGAGTAATCCTTTTAAGGACAGAGAGAATTTCTCTAGCCTCAATCCAAGTTAGTTCTATCTATCATCCTCTCTGTCCTTTCCTTTTTCTTATAATTTTTTGCGAATGAATGCTTGTATTGGAATGAAATTGTGTTTGCTGGAATCTTTATAGTATGTGTGCAATTGGGTATTGATTGAATACACCAATCTCTGCACTTTTGTGGTAAATACTTGTGTTGAATTAAACTAACAACAGCATACAATTCTGGTGCAAACAAGCTATTTGTGAAAACACCACAGTGACTCGAATACAAGTAAGTTCCTGAAACACATATTGCTTTACAATTTAAACTTGTATCCTGTTTACTTAGTATACACAATCTAACAGTATTCAATTATTGAAATAGTAAAAGAATAAAAAATCCAACTTCACTAGTTCAAACAATAAATAGCCTTACAAGAGTTTGGATTTTATTCTTAGAAATACACAGGTCCATAGCTAGCATAGTTCTCTGCCTGGAACTTGATACATATTCCAATGTCTGAACAAATTGATACAGCTCGATCTTAGCTTTTGAAATACCCTACTATCGACCATCAATCACGGTCAAGGTGACATTGTTATTTAAGCAGTGGATAGGCGGAATATCTGATGATGCTGGGAAAGTATATGGAGGCTCTTTAGGAGATGGACGGTCAAATTCAGAGTTAAGCATGAGATCCACTTCAGCCATGATCGGCCTATCTACTGCTCTATTCTGAATACATAACAGCCCAATATGTACGCATTTTGTCACTTCAAATAGAGAATACATATCACTCAAATCTTCATCGACAATCTCTTCCCATTTGCCTTCATTCCAAAGCTTCCAAGTCTGGAACAAAATTTGCGGAAAAAAGTTCATTAACACAATATTATATACGGAATATGGAGGAATTCATATATATGTAAGTAGAAGTAATACACTTACATGAATTAGAAGGTTCAAAGGTTGCTCGGGATTGTAAAAACTGTTATTTCTCTTACCGCTCACCACTTCTAGAACTAACACTCCAAAACTAAAGACATCAGACTTCTCCGAAAATGTTCCTCCAATCATATACTCTGGAGACATATTACCCCTGCATTTTTTTGTGAAGATCCGTTATATAGCATATGTTGGGATCTTGCAACAATTAACAGCACGTTAGATGTATCAAAAATAATATGTAAGAACTAATCCAAGACAACTCTACCGAAATAACTTGACGAAGGCATAATCACAGGTACAACAAGTTGTCCTTAACACATTAGTTCGCGGGTATACTCGAGTTGAGTAATGCTAAACCCCTCACAGCGAAGATGTGTCCAACCAAGACTTCACGATATAACTTGAGTTAGCACAACACAAGTTACCCTTTCTTCGAACTCAAGAACGGGATGGAAGTAAAACCGAATGGAGAAAACCCTAGAATAAAAGAAGAATTTTTCTATGTGTTGAAAACAAAATTTGAGTTGTATTTATAGGAAAAGATACTTGAGAATCAAGTTAGGTTTTAGGTTTTCTTCAAAAACGTGTAAAAGAATTTACCATAAATAAAACTCTTAAAATATTTTTGGAATCAATTTCCTAAAGAAAAAACTCGCCAAAAATAAATCCGAGTAGAAGAGGAACTTGGTGCATGGTACATGCGCATATCGCATGGGTAAAAATATGTATTTTTTCCCACCTGCTCCACCCACAATGTTGTTTTACAACATGATATAAGCATATGGTTATATAGTGGAGCTCCTCTTTAGTTTTCCACAATGTGGGACTAAAGGTTCCACTTCATTCACCCAAAAATGAGTGAGTATCCTTAGACCCTTAGGTCATTAGATCAAACCACACCAAGACCAAAAAACTTATTAATTAAAACTCATTTTTCTCCAACAGCAGATGCATAGATAAGTTATCGAAATTTGATGATTAGGGAAATGGTGCTCACATTGTACCAACGATCCGGCCAGTACTATCTATAGTTTGGTTCCCACCAAATATCCTTGCCATTCCAAAGTCCGAAATTTTTGGGATCATGTCTTCATCCAATATAATGTTACTGACTTTGAGATCTCTATGAATAACTTTTAATCGAGAATCGCGATGAAGGTAAAGCATGCCACGAGCAATCCCTCCAATAATATTGAATCGTTTCTCCCAATCTAAGCATGTTTTTTTCCTTGAATCTGCCATCAGTAAAGACATCTTTGAATTAGCTGTGTTTCGAAATAGATTCATGATGAAAGTGGGAACTAATTAGAAAGCAAAATTCAAAATGTCTAACATCAAAGGACAGCCTTTAAGAAAGATTCTTTGTGCTATATTTGAAGATAAAAGGATGTCTGATAGCATAGCATATGATAGAATAAACAAACCAAATAGAAATGCATCAAGGCTTTTGTTGGGCATGTATTCATAAATTAACATGTTCTCTTCTCCTTCGATGCAGCACCCAAGAAGTTTCACAAGGTTACGGTGTTGATGTTTTGAGATCAGTACAACCTCATTTTTGATCTCTTCAATACCTTGTCCAGATCCTTTGGCTAGTATTTTCACTGCTATTTGCTGCCCGTTTTGCAATGTACCCTGTAAATCATACTCCAATTCACATATAGCGAATCTAGTAAATAAAAATGCGCAAAAGTTATCATAATTTTAAATTTTTAGAATAATCAAACATTTGCAAGCATACCTTGTAAACTGGCCCAAACCCCCCTTCTCCCAATTTATTTTTCAAGAAGAAGTTGTTTGTAGCAGTGGCTAAACAAACAAGATCAAATATCTGTAATTCATGTGTTTCCCCTTCAATTTCACGATCATTAAGCATGTTTTTATTTGGAGTGTCATTGTAGGTAGCCTTGGTTTTCAACAAATCAGTGAACACCCCCTGGAGTTCTTTTAATCTTCCTGCGCATTTGGGAACATGGGAAGAAAGTGAAAACTAATTCATAATTACAACAAGCCTGAATTCAATATTCTTCTTCCATTAGTTCATAATAAGATTAACAGTGGTATTCTTATGTGATGCAATATCCCCCAGTCAAGAAGATATTTACCTCTTTCATTAGCCTTATTCCTCTTGCACAGATAAACATATCCTGTAACTCCCATGATAATTGCCAACAAAGAGACTATTACAGGAATCATGATCTTCCGAATTATCACCTTTCTCTTTCTGGATGGAGTTCTAGCTGAAATGTTTTGAAGAATTAAGCATAAGTCATTAAATATGCCAGTTGTTATATTGTGGGTTATGAGGTTTTGTCTTCATTGTAAGTAGTTACAGTTGGTTACGTAGTTATGCCCTTGTTACATAAAATTGCAAGTCTTAGATGCAGAGACATATTTACTATGTTACTAAACAAATCTCAGTCGTGAGAAAATCCCCCTGAAAATCGGATATTTTATCATCTTATTAATATAACATTACTTACCTTCAGTATGAATTTCAGAAACTGCACCTCTGAGATAGAGATTCCCTGCTCTGCCATCTGATTGTTGTTTCATATTCAACATATCACCCTCCCATAATTGACATCCACTATCCGTGTAAGCATAAGCATTGCAAGAACAATTATTCAGGCAAGCTGATTTGCATTGTTCCGTGCTGTTGACTTGTGAAGATTTGGGATTATCAGGCAAATTTGAGGTCGGAATTGGTGAAAAAACATCTTTACTCCCACATTGGAAAGACTTATTCCTAAGACACCCACCAGTTGAATCCTGAAGATCCCAATCCGAGAGAGATTGTTCAACAAAACCAGGCAAACACTCGCACTTCCGAATAGCATCCAGCTTACAGTTGCCAAAATGTCCACAGATACCATAAACTTCACAAAGTTGTTTGGGTTGAGACCAAAACAGATTCCACCTTTTGGATATATGTGACCATGTAAAGAGCTTGACTTGGACATAAATATCCATTACTAATCTCGAAATAATAGAAGTATTGTAAAGATTATAAATAAAGTAACTGTTATTTTCATTTAAAATGTAGCTATAATTGAAAATGTAATTTAAATTCATCTCCGGAACTGAAGTAAAGGTTTTATTTTGTTCATTCCACTCCCCACTTTTCCATACCTTTACCGAGTTGTTCCATTTAATAAGATACTGTCTGATTCCCGTTGAGTCTAATTCTAGGCTGAAAATTCCGATAGCTGGATCTTCTTGATTTCTCCATGAAGTAAGTTTTATATAAGTTTTGCTATTGAGCCCAATTTTCATCCCAGGTAACCAAGTATCGGTTGGATAATCAAAACTCTGCCAAATTACAACAGATGGATTAGACTTGTCTCTTAAAACAAGATTCCCGTCATCACCTAAAACTGTTTCGGCTGTATCAAAATTACTTGAAGCTGAATTAGTAGACCAAATTGGGGATCTATTAGTAAAATAAATTGAAGGTTCTGACAGGTAGTTGTCGTAAAGAACTAGATTGCCGTTTTCTAAAAGTTTGAATTCTGAAGATGAACTATTGTTGAGGGGTCTATCTCTATTAGCCACCCAAACTACGGTTCTCTCGGGCACCCTGTCATAGTTATACCAGATACCTAAGTAGTGGTACTGAGAGTTACCTGGTGTGAATAAACCCATCATAAAGTTGCCACCTTTCGATGAAATTGTTTGAAAACCGCTTAGACTTGCTCCTGCGGCGATGATATCAGCTGCAATTGAATTGTGAGGTTTACTGCACAAGGCAAAAACGAAAAGCAGCACGAAAAAGGACCTCTTTTTAGTATCCATGTCCATCTATGCGCGACCAAAGTTCAGGCAAACCCAGTTATCTAATTTATTTATTTTCAATCGAATAACAACTTGATGAAATTTCAAAATAAGATCAATTGGAATGAGCATTTTAGTTTTTTCTTGACTCGCTTAATTATAAGTCAATGGATCATTTTTTTGTGGTTGTGTTCCAATTGAAATTTTAGAATTCAGCAAAGACCTAATCTCTAGGTAATAGTCACATTATTGAAACAACACTTCGGTCGGACAAAGAAATAGACATATCTAGCTAGACCAATCTCTATTTCGGATTATGGAGACTGGGGAGTACAGAAAAAAAGAGCTCACGGATTACTATCATAAGCAATGGAAGGTTAGGGATCGAACCCAGGTGTACCGTCACATTATAGCTGAGTCCACCCAATCTACTTTTTTTTTTTTTTTTTTTTTGTGGTCGAATAACTTTGTTTAGGAAGACCAAAATGCCCACTGATTTATGTTATAAACTAGCCCTTGACCCGTGCCGTAACGGCACGGGCCATGGTGTTGGTTCATTTTTAATATATCGTATAATTTGTATCCGAATACTTATCAACTCATTATGATTTAATATGTGTTTGTCATAAAAATAGTTGGGATTTTCCTCTATTTTTTTATTTGTTTTTTCCTTTAATATTTTACCGCCGAAGATTTGTTCAAACGAAAGAAATATAATCTTAACTTCCAGACACTTTTTTATTTAGGTTCATTGCTTATAATGAGATAATGCTCTATATGAACATGGAAGTTTAAATATTTTTTGGAAATATGTCGTCAGCTGCGCTCATCTCAGTGAAATCAACTAATCAATATCGTCCATAAAAGTCTCCACATGCTCATATTTCGCTCCAGCTGACTCATCTATCATGGTCATGTTGCCGATCCTCCAAATAGGCAGAGAATAGTTTTTTTTTTTTTTTTTTTTTTGCATCGAACGAATGATACAAACTATCCAATATGACATGATTTTCCTGTAATTTTTCAACACCCATTATGTGACAATGTTTAAAATATGTACCTATTACCTTTTCGAAGGGATTATATATATGCGAACCTCTGCCATTAAATCTTTAACAAAGTATTGTGCCCAGCAATTTGTCTTAACGAAAGATTTGGTAACTTCAAAAGTCTTGGAATTTTCTCACTTTCGTATGTTCCTACCTTCACTTGGAATACAATCTGGTGACACATTACCTCATAAAGAACCTTGAACACATATTGTACTCCTTGATCCTATTTCAAATTAATAGGTTGTCAATAGATCCTTTACCAAAAGTTTACATATTCTACGTTGAATATTTATAAAAAAAATATTACGGTATTGTGGATCGTTGCTTTGAAAGATTGTAGTTTTCAAAATTGGCCTCTTCAAGTCCCACGGCTTTCTAAGTTTATATATCTTGTTTATTTTTAACCTTTTAGCTAGCCATATTATGTTTGTTACTAACTTTAAACTTGATGTCATCTTCTACTGTGAACTTTATGTGATTTCAGAATTGAAATAGTTATACCTCTTTCATTCGTATCAAGTAATCCGTTGTATATCCCAACAATTCTTTTACAACAATTCCTTTTTTTTGCCGTTTCCGGACCATCAGTAGCCATTATTGTCAAACGCAATCTTTCTAATTTTTGTTGATGTTATGTATTTGCAATGTTCATTTTTCTTAAATAAATAGATTGTGGAAAAACTATAAAAAAAAAACATAAGTATTACATCAGGTCTAAGTTACTATATCCAAAATACTCCGGACACTGCTTCTGGTGCCTTGTTTCCTCAAATTCCTCGTTGCATTCTAGACAGTACATGCAACACCAATAATTTGCAAAGTGAGCTATTTGCGCAAGTTTGGTCAATGTAAATGTATCCCTTGCATGCAATAATAATAACAACACGTCAATTTTTTTCAAGGTAGCTAGTTGTAAATGGTATGAATCTAATAGTTTTGAATTATACCTCAATCTTAGATATCACCTTCTTCTCACATAACATAGCAATTGAGGAAGGACAAATCATGACCACTCTTTACATAGGCAGAGATAGACAAACTATGTTTTGCAATTGTCTTATGTGAAAATTATTATTAATTCATATTTTAGTCAGCTCCTATCGAAGCCAATCTAATTTGTCCTATAGAAAGTTAATCTTAAATTTTTGACCTTATCTCTTGACCAAATTATTGAAGTATTCTCAGTCATATTCTGCTTTATGTGATCTACCCATCTGTGTCTACTCTACTTTCTTACCCAGTGAATAAAACCTATACATATTGATCCGTAATTTGATATTGTTGATTTATTATCAAGATCTCGCATAATTTGAGAATGTAAAATATAAAAAATATTTCATAAACATCGGAGGCAAAATTTAGATTTATGATTTTGATGAACAAACATAATTTTCAAACAAATATTTTAGAATGCAAATACATTTTCCCAGTCTATAAGGTTTTATATCGGGAATTGAGTGAAAGTTGTTGTCTTTGTAGGTAGTTGTCGCGAAACAACTCGACATTGATGGTCTTTCAGGAAAAAAAATGTAATAGTACTTGAGAGACCCATAATGTTCTCTTACACGGGTAGACCAATTTCCTTTATATAATACGGGTGATCGAACAATCATGATCATATTGTCTTATATGTTCCGGTATCATCCTCAACATAATTGGTTTTTGTCCTTATCAATTGTGCTAAAAACAACCAAATACATCTTTCACAATACAATGTTTCATGTTTTGTGAAGATTATTTTTTTACTTGGTCAATAAAACTCACTAAAAAGCAAAAACCAGTATTATACGCTACTATTACCAACACCTACCCCCATAAAAACCATCCACCGCTACTATTTCTTCCACCAATAGTAATGTTACCGCCTCCATTATTCCCAAACACCCGCCACCGCTTATACTCACCATTAGAATTAATATAGTTTTTAGTAAAATTATTTGTTAATAAAATTACGTATTTATGTTAGATTATTAAAGGGACATTTATAATAGAAATTTAATTAATCATTATGAGCATTCAATGAGACACTAATTAATAAAACCTTTAAAAATGGTTAAGTTGAACAAACCCTAGCGGTAAATTTATCTTTGCCAAGGTCAAATCATGACCACTCTTTACATAAACAAATCGATAATAAATAATTTCATATGTTCTGATCTTGATTCGTGTCGTTCGTTTAGTTATTACATAAGATGGCAGTTGATTGCACCAATTTTTTAAAATGGACATGTGTTTTATCGAGTTTATTTTAACATTAAAATGATCAACCACGTTTTATACTTTATAACATAACGTTACACATTTTGTGGAGTTACGAAATTAGCATAATATGTTTTTTTTTCACCAATACCACTAGTGGATAATGAGTTTTAAACCACTTCTTGGGCTTTAAGAAAACGACTTCCTTGGGCTGGTGGTAACAGTACGAGGTGTGAGAAACAGTTGTTTTGATGATAAAAATTAAACCTGTTTCTGCCACAGTTGTTTTATAAAGGGGTATTTCTCTAATAAACTAAGGCTCTTTTATCGAGTAAAAGAATGACTGTGAGAGAAACTAGTTTCAATAGCCCCAAATAATTGAGGCATTAATATACACCTCTCTCTCTTATCTTAAACTCCTCCACGCGATATTCTTTTTTCGGCAGATAAAATCCCCTTCTTCTTCATCCCCAAATAATTGACTCTTTATTCTCATTAATTAGAAATCGAATATAGAAATTGAAGATGAATTTCACTTCACATCACAGATTGAAACTCAAAATACCTATCTCAAAATCAAAACGCATGTGTCGGAAGAATTTAATAGCAAACTTTGTTACCCTAGATCAAGTTTCTTTGCTCATGAAATCGACAGGGTAATATCAATTTGTTCTTCTTTGATAAATTTGATAGGATTATTGTATTATTAGTGATATAATTCTCTTCATATTCTCTCGTTGTTTGCAGTAAGGTGTTTCCCTTTCTATTTTTACCTCCAATAGAATTCCTCAAGTAGTCATGTGGGTTGAAGATATCTTCTCTAGTAAATTGAATCTTCTGTTACTGCGGGTAATAATAATCTCAAAAACCATTTAATTAATTTGATTTTATTTTTGTATATGAATACCTTGATTTGGTTTTGTTTTACTGAAGTTTTGAGTGTTGAAGATCGAAAAAATCTTGTTGGTACTCTGAGTTTTTAGGGTTTTTTTGATCTATTTTTGAATAAATGGTTTTGATTTTATTTGGGGTTTTTATTGTTGTTGAGGCTTAAGGATAAGCTAATGTCTTTGTCATGAGGAGGACGCCATAATTTCCTGATTCCTTTCTTATAAATGTTAATAAATGTGTGGAAAATTTTCAAGATATTCGGGTTTGTTTTTATTTCTAATTTGGGTTTCAATTAGTAGTAATCGTAGTTTCTGTTAGTAATTTGTTTAAGATTATATGTCTTAAGTTGAAGAAGCTAAATAATGGTATCGGGTTCACTCGATGTATAGAATGTAATTAGATGTAAAGATCGTGATGAAGATGGGTGACCTCTGTGAGTCTCGAGTCAAATCTAATTAGATGTAAAGTGTGCTTTTGATTCATTTTTGTGTTATAATTTTGAAAATTTATGTAATAGGATTGTTGATACATGACATCAATTTGGCAAATGATGCATTGGCATTAATGGGTCATATATATTTGCAAAAATCTCATGCTTTTGATCATTCCATAGGTAAGCAAAGCCTTTTCCATCTTATTTCAGTTTTCTAGCTTGATTTGGGGGGTCTAATATTAGGGATTCTTCTTAAAGTTGGTTTGTGTTGTATATTTTCATCACCGTCCATGACAACGTGCAAATTCGCTACGATGGCGCTACCTGAAAGGTTAGTGCACCTGATAAGAATAAGCTTGTAATGTTCACAACTCCTTTAGCTTGTAAATAAAAAATTTCTTTGCAGAGATGCAGTGATATGATTCAAAGCGTCAAAGCCATCTAGTTTTGTTTTGTTAATTAGAAATGTCACCCTGGGTTTTTGTTGTTGTTTTTGTTGCTTTAGGAAAATCTAGACTGGTAGAATTTATGAGACTCTGTTTGAACTCTTCAAGAAATGTTACCGGAAGAAGAGGTGTTTTTATGCTTGAAGTTTTGCTTACATATGTTTTCAATTTTACTTATCTGTGATGATTAGGCATTTTAATTCAGTTTTGCGATGATGTGCATGAGAATAAGAATGGAAGGGGAAGAACAAAAGGCAGCAGCGTATAGCTTAACTGGTAAAAGGGCTTGTACTAATTCCTTTTATTGATTTTTCTGTAGGTGAATAAAATTTTCCATTTGGGTTTCTTTAGTTATCATGTATTCATGTTATTGTTTTTATTGTGGTTGATTTAGGTTTTTCGGTAATGGGTTTTCTTAATTTTTATGAATATTATTTTTCTTGGATCTTAATTAGTGAAAAATGGTTTTATTGTGGTTGGTTTAGCCTGATTTCATGAGCGAAGCAATGAGTTTTTGAGAGAACTTAAATTGCAACACGAACAAGGAGATGTGGTTGTGCTTTGGTGGTTTTGCAGCACGAGTTTAGGGCTGAATTGTGGTTCGAATTAGCTGTAATTTGTAATGGAAGTGCGTCTGAATGCTTGAACATTTTAATGGGTCTGTTCTAGAATTGTAATTTCTGCAGGGAACAAGTTTATGGATGTTTACAAAATCAGTTGCGAGTATATCCTGTCATCACCAGCAAAACACACACCAAGTGCTTGTAAAAAGGCCCGAGTTAGTTGTACTGCCAAGGCTCGTATGGTTCAGTTTTAACAAATGGACTGTCGGTTCTTAGCCGTCATACCATTTGGAATTATTGTGTTATTTGACCTACCTAGAACATATCTTATCTTATCCTTAAACTTCCTTGTTATTTCAGTGTTGGAGTCGAACAATGTCTGAACTCTGAATGGAGAGTAGTTGCAATGAGGAAAAAAAATGTTGCAGAATCTTTGAACAACCACTAATTCAAAGATAAGATTTCATTTCTCTTTGTTCAACCCTTTACATAATATCTGTATGAAAACCTATGCATTTGAGATCGACAAGAACTCATGTAGATTTAACATAAAATTTGATATGTGCGCTTTTGGTAAGCTGCATTATAACTTCAGATAAGCGTTAGCAGCTAATATTTTTACATCCCCTATGAGTTTTGACCTTTCTCCTTGAACTGATATAACTCATAAATATATATCTTGGATTATCTCATAAACATGTATCTATGAACATTTTGAAGTATTTAAACTCTGAAATTGTATATGTTGTTCATAAATATTAAGCTGAAAATGTGCAGGTTTTGAAAATTTTCTTTAACTGAACTAAGTTGTGGAGCAACAACAGAAAGAACGATACAATTGGCACAGTAGTCAAAGCTTGCTGCAATACAAGCTAAAAAAAAGTCATGGTGAATAGATTTTAAGCATCTTGGCTGTCAGAGGAAGATTCTAAATGATGAACTGGTGGTAGAACCTTGCTCCTTAGTTGATCCAATTCATTATCTTATGCTTGCATTGTGAAAATAGGTTAAGGTTCTCCAAATTAGTATTAGAAGTTTTTCAGACTTGAAACTTGCAGTATTTTTGTTAGTTGAAACTGTAAACAGAATACATTTTTCAATGTAAATTGAGTTTTAAAGCCATTATCTATTTAATTTTGTTAAATTCAGTTATTAAATATATTTTATTAAATATATTGTGATTCATCTTTTAGTTTTTGATTCAGTTGATTCAGCTTTGGATTCAGGTGAATCAATATCATTTTTTTTTATAAAATTTCTTCAATAAAAACTACTGAGTCTATCAGTAGTCATCAATCAACTGTCGTAGAAAGTATTTTTTCTAAAGGATTCAACGAATCTCAGACACAGTCGTTTTTTCAATGTTACTTCTTGTCCAGATAGTGGTTTAACTTCCATTTTCCACTATTGTACCCGCCACCACCATAAAACCATATGAATCCACTTTTTTTTTATCCACCACCACCTAGTGGCGAAGCCAAGGGTTGACTAACCTGGCTTTAACCCATTAAATTTTTAATAACTATATAAATTTTTTAGTTTATTTTATAAATACTCATTCAGTTTCTAAAAAATAGTCAAGTTTGGTCTTCACGAAAATTAAGAAAAACAATCATTGTAGCCACTTTTTCATGTTTTTTCCTAAATTATCCTTTGGTCCCCACTCATTTCCTATTAGAGAAAGAGGAGAGATAAATTGTCCCCTTTTTGTATTAGAGAGAAAAAGGAGAGAGAGAAGTGGTCCTTCTATGGGTATAGTGGTAAAATCATAACATTTGACTTTCCACGTATGGAAACAAGCCTATTTTTTGACATATCCAAATAAGGAAACCTGCCTATATTTTAGAAACGGAGGGAGTAGTACTTTGTCCATATATATTTATGGTTTAGTCCACCAAAGTTTACATGTTTCTTTTAAAAAAAAAATAGATCTCCTCAATGTCAATTTTTGACTCCACCACTGGCACCATCACTGCCGCCCATCCCATATAGGTTGTTGGATGCAATTATAATTTTCAATCACAAATGCCATGTATGAGGTTTGGATTGAACAAAATTTCGTCAATTGATTAGTTTCATTATTTATTTTTCCGTGTATATATTCTTTTTTGTATTTCAATCAATTTTATTTTAACATTAAAAAATCATGATTTATACGATATAGTACCAAAGATAACAAGGGCACCATTTGGGTGATCCAACTATGATCATGAAAATGTTGTCTTGTATGATATCATCCCTGAAATAAGTGTTAAAAACAACCAACCACATCTTCCACACTACAATGTTATCGATGTGGTAACGACAACATAAAATTAATATTGTCCATCACTACTCACCAACATTCACCATCACTACTTCTTCCACCACAAAGCAGGGGAAGAGCCAGGATTTTGAGGAGAGAGGGAGAAAAAATTCTTGGCAAGTTTGATACATGTGAAAAATGGACTTTGTATCCCATTTTACGATAAAAGAACAAAAATAAATATAATTGTGCTTGGCTCCGCCCTTAACCACCACTAATCTTTCGGCCTCTACCTCTTCTACTACTCATTGTCGCAGAAAATGTCTATTGATATTATTTATCAAAATTACTTATTAATAGAAATAAATATTATAATTAATTAAGAAAACATTAATAATTAAAAAATAATTAGTCATTTATTATGAGCAATTAGTGAAACATTAATTAATAAAAAACTTTATAAAATGAATAGATTATTTATTATGTGCAATTAGTGAAACACTAATTAATAAAGAAATTATGGTTTTTATAAGTTGACCAAACCACCATTGTTGATTTATATTTTCTATCAATTCCAACCAAGGTTCAATTTCTTATGACACAATAGGTCATGAGTTCGAACCTCCCTGTTGTAATTTTTGAAACTTATCCAAACCCTATTTTATACTAATGATTAAAAATTTATTCATCTGAAATTTGTTGCATACTTTTTTTTTCTTATACCGCACAGCTAAACCCAATAAAATTTCTGAAACAATACATTAGTGGGACAAAGAAAACGTACCTAGCTCATAACCCCCTTCATTTGACTGTTCTCCTGAGATCCTAAGATTCACACGCGGCTGTAATTTGACTCGCTGCTAAAATGCTGCCGTGATGTGTACAGAATACCTTTACATCTGTCTGTGAACACCTCTAGTATTAAGAGCATTTCCTATGACTCATCAAAAATAGATGTACAAACCAACAAATTTTTTAAGTGAGATGAAACATGTAGCGCGCGGTTGATGGAAGTCCGGCAAATGGTGGGAACAATGTTGGCATTGGAAGAACAAACGCAGGCATTGGAAGTTTGCTCGCCCCTCACATTCTCTCTCCAAATCCTGATTATTATAATTAGGGTTTATTTTTTATTTTTTATTTTCTTAGTTAAATAATTAGTGGGGCCTAACTCTTGTTAGTTTATATTAATAAAATCACTAGTGGACCCAAAAATACTTGATTTTATCTTGGTTTCCCATAGTGCAAAAACGTGTTTGTTCATCCACGTGGCTAAAAAAAAAATGTTCATTGTCATAGGAGTTGCTCTAAGAACTAGTCAACAAACTAGCTTGACCATCCAACGAGTATCAAGACTTTATCTCTCCAAACTTTATCTCTGGAAAAATTTTTCTAACGGAAAAACTCTTCTGACTGAATTCTTTTTGTTCAGATCGGATCCATTGGAGCTGACCTGAGCAAATCAAACACCATATTTTAATTTTTAAAAGTTTTAGTTACCGATTCCACTCCATCAACAGTGTTGTTTCTTGTTGAAATTTTATGGCTTCTCTCCATAAGTCTATATGGATGATCATGCAGGTATGGACATAGATCTTTCGTAGGGAAGAAACCAAAGCATACAACCATTTTTGAACTTAAACTATGAAGAACGAAGAAACTCCAACGGATCTTGATTCGACATCATCTCCACCTATTTTTTCCGCTGTTTATTGTGGTGATGGAAATTTATTTTGGATTTGTTTTAAGATTTGGTTCGACTATGTTTTTCCTTATATGGTGGCTGCGATAGTCTCAGTGATGGGGTTTTTATATTTGGGTCACTTTTCTTTCGACTTTTGCTTTAAGCATGGAGAGGATAATTTTCAGCAAGTATTAATACTCAGACGTCTTCTCCGGCGGATCCGGCGAGCTTATTGTTTTCCGTCCGGTAAAGAATCAGTTCGAGATGAAGGACGCTCTACACCATTTCCAGGATTTTGTCACAGGCTATACCTGTGACTGCCAAAATTTGTAACGGTTATAGCATGTTCTAAATAGGCCGTTATTAATAATTGTTATAACGTTTGTAACACTAATATCTGTGACAATGGCCAAATACAGTCACGTCTGACAACCGCTACAACAAACAATAGTCACAATTGATCTAATTTTATGATTGCGACACATGTCATATTTGTCACATTTATCTTAACGTTTTTATCTGTTACTATATATTTACAATAATTTTGAGTGTGACACGTGTCTTAAACCGCTACACATACAACAACGGTTATAAGTATTGCTTCTCAATTTGCAACGACTCTTTAGAGAACACGTGTCAATTTTTTGACAAAATTGTTCACAAATATTTCCTCAAAGCATATTATATTCAGGCACGTAGCTAGTACGGGTCTAGTGGGGACAGCAGTCCCCGCTGAGTTTTATGATATCGCATATGTATGTCATATGTAGGTCTATTTAATTTGGAATTTTAGTGTAAATGGGGGACAATTCTGTGAAGTTAAAATTGGAATTGGTTAAGTTCTGTTCTGTTGTTCAAATCATAGTCTTAGTTTTTTACCCAAAACTTCCTTTTGTAGTACTAAAGCAGTAATCAAGTAACACTTGAAAGGGATGTCTCATTTCTATAGTCTTTTGGGATAATTTAATGGAGTTGTACTGTATTGCATAAGCATCCAAAATTAAATTAGGAAAATGTTCACGTTGTTTATGAATCAGTTCTTCCGTACTACATATTGTACGTAAATTAGAATCATTTGTTTCAACTGTTGGTTGTATGTTACTGGTAGGAGAATTCCCCCAAATTAGAATCATTATGAATTTGTCAAAAAAATAAAAAATTAAATTAAATTCCCCCAACTTTAACTCCTAGCTCCATCCCTGATTATATTATTGTTGAACACCATTAATAGGATTACGCGCAAACGCTAAATAACCTCTGCTTAACGGAAGAAGCAAACAAAGAAAAGACCTTTTGATACTCAACCCGAGAATTTAAGGTTTGAGATTCTTCTTGAGCATAATTTAAGGTTTTTCTCCGATCATAGGGGTTTATGCACGGATAGATGCTTTTTACTTGGTTGAAGTTGGTCCAACTTGATATGTACTAGATTTGTGCCTGATTTACACGCAAATTTTTTTTCTTTTTTTAAGAAAACTTAGGCTCAGCCTAAGGAATTGCATTGATATTACAACCTAAGGAGTCTTGGTTTGGACAAACCTCAGACCCCCTGCTGGCGTTTTTACATATAATAGCCAAATTTAGAGCTTGGCGATTTTGACTTCTATCTATTAATTCAAGACCCATTAAAACAAAAGTTACATGGATGCTAGGAAATAAATTTTCATCATTTAGTCTTCGTTGTTCTCTGTGGTAGTCTCTGTTGAATCTTCCCTTGATGGCTCTAACATATAGGTTGTTGAAATGTTCCAAAATGTCAGAATTTTCAGCTTGTATAACAATATTTGTATGTTGCTGCTTTCCTGCCCATCCAAAAGCTAGATGTGCTCCTCCTGCAGCTGCTTCTGGTCCTCCTTGAGCTGTGTGTCCTCTGCTATCAACCAGGTTTCCTGCAAGGTCAGTGATAGTTAGAGCAGAGAAGTGATGGGAACTGTTGAGATCCTGAATAGTACATATTTTTTATAACAAAGCCATGTTGTTGATGGTTTTATTGGATCCCATAAAGATTCCCATGATTAATGATAGCAACACTAGTTATATGGTGGGGATCCTGATTGTTCAAAACATGGTGAGGCATATTATGAATTCTGTTAAATTCACAGAGATATTGTTGGATGCTGATGGCAGTAACTTTAGCATTTGGAACTAAGTTTTGAAACACTAGATCACATCTATCTTTCCAAATAAACCAGCAGGTAGTAGCATAGATGCATGTTTTGTCAGCGTTACTGCCATTGAGAAGCCATTCATTGAACCACTCCATGAATGGGGTTTGGTAGTTAAAGAGGCCATGATTTTCCCCTAGTATGTGATTCCAGACCTCTGTGGAAGCTGGGAAATTTAGGAACATGTGTGTCATTGTTTCTTCCCACAATTACAAATTCTGCATATGGGATCAATATAGTGGAGAATGCTAGCAGTTTTTGCATTGGTAGGGATAATTTCATTAGCACATTTCCAGAGAAATATCTTGATGACTGGTGCCACTTCCAGATTCCAGATTGCATTCCAATCTCTTATGATCTGGTCATTTCTGTAGAGATGCTCAAGTTTAGCTTTGTATAATTCTTTAACTGAGACATTGGTATTCATACTCCACTGCATAATATCCTCCTCTCTAGGATGGATGCATAGTTGAGAGATGATGTTAGTTTTTGCAGGGTTCAAAATCAGATGTAGAAAGGGGATGTTCCAGGTTTTTTGATTTGTCATTAGGTTAGCCACCATTTGGATATCTGCTGGACAATTTTGTGGATTGATGAGTGTTTCATCTGTATCTGGTATCCATATATCTTCCCAAATCTTGATTTTGTTACCATTTCCTATTCTCCAACCACAATATTGTTGGATATTCTTAATTCCTTCTATGACTCCTTTCCATAACCAAGAGTCTCCATCCTTGGCCTTGGTGTTCATGTTCAAAACATTTCTTCCATGTAAGTACTTTTCCTCCATCAGCTGATACTAGAGAGAGTCCTTGTCATGCTCCAATCTCCATCCTATTTTAGTTATCATAGCACTGTTGAAGAGATCCATGTTTGAAAATCCTAAGCCACCCATTTCTTTAGGTTTGCAAATGGCAGTCCATGCTTTTGGATAGTAGCATGTTGGATTTTCCAAGTTTTTCCCCCAGAAGAAGTCCCTTTGAAGTTTCTTCATATCTTGGCAGGTCTTCTTTGGGATCCTGAAGCAGTTCATTTGGTATATACTGTCTGTAGAAGTAACTACTTTGATTATGACTTCTCTTCCTACAGGATTCAAATGAGAGTTTTTCCAGCTAGACAAATTGATTTTCATTTTATCTACTCTTGGTTTGAAGCATGTGATCTTACTTCTGTGTGTGAATAGAGGTGATCTCAGATATTTGTCATTACGAGGAAGCTCCATAACTCCAAGGATGTTGCAGATGTCTGGAATGATATCTGGATCAATGTCTTTACTGAAGAAGGCACCATACTTATGGAAGTTAATGAGTTGGCCTGAGGTATCTCCAAATATGTTGAGAATGTCCTTGAGATTTTGGGCTTCAGTAGAATTGGATTTGCAGAACACCATCCAGTTATCAGCAAATAAAAGATGAGTTATAGAGGGAGCATTCTTGAAGATTTTGATGCCAGATATAATTCCAGGGTCTTCAGCATGAGATAAATTCCTTGACAAGGCTTCCATGCAAAAGAGGAAGAGATAAAGGGAGAGAGGATCTTCCTGTCTAAGACCTCTGAAAGGGTTAAAGAATTTGTCTGGAGAACCATTTATGAGAACTGCTGAAGATGCAGTAGTGATGCATTGCATAATTTTATTGCATCAGCTGGTGTTGAAGCCAATTTTTCCATTATGGTTTGTAGAAAAGTCCAGTCTACCCTGTCAAAGGCTTTGGCTATATCTATCTTGATTCCCATATTACCTTTTTTTTTCCTTTGATTCCCCTTTTACTTCTCATATAATGGATTATTTCATGAGCAATGGCTATGTTGTCATTTATTTGTCTTCCAGTAATGAAGGTAGATTGGTAGGGGGGATTATTTTGTTGAGGTAAGGTTTCATCCTTTGAGCTAGCAACTTTGAGATGATTTTATAGGTTGTGTTACATAAGCTGATAGGTCTGAAGTGATTGGGGTTTGTTGGTTTATTTATTTTGGGTATGAAGGTGATGAAGGTTGTGTTCATTTCCTTCAGAAGATATCCAGATTTGAAGAAATGTTGGACCATTTTTACCACATCTTCTCCTACAGTCTCCGAGTTAGCTTGGAAGAAATTTGGTGGAAAGCCATCAGGCCCAGGAGATTTATCTTTTTCCATGCTGAAAATGATTGCTTTGACCTCATGGGGTTCAGGTATTTTGTTGAGCATAGTGTTATCTGTTTCATATATGGTGGTGGGGACGTGGTTTACTATTTCTGGGTTGATTCTGGATGATTCTGAAGAAGCCATACTGGAAAAGTGGATAGTGAAGCATTGTTTTATTTGTTGGTGTTCCTCAAGCCAATTTCCTTCAGTATCTTGTATGGTATCAATATTTTGTTTCTTCTTGTTCTGCTTTTGGCTGACCTATGAAAATACCATGTATTCCTGTCTCCTAGCTTGATATAGTGATCTCTGCTTTTAATCTTCCAGAATTTTTCTTCAATGTCTTGCCATTCTTTCAGGACAAGCATAGCAGAATTTAGAGCTGAACTTCCATCTGGTTTGAAATAGTTTCTTTGTATCCAGTGCATATGTTGCTTGCTTTATTCAATATTTTTCTTAATGTTTCCATAAACCTCTTTATTCCAAACTTTGATCTTTAGCTTGATTTCCTTGAGCTTCACTGCTATAAGAAAAGCACTAGATCCTGACAACTTTCTCTGCCAGCATTACAAAATAATATCTTTGCAATCCTTGTGATCAAGCCAAGGTCCAAAGAATTTAAATGGAATTTTCCCAGAATTCCAGTGAGGATTAGTATTGAGGAGGATGGGATGGTGATTAGAGCCTATAGTAAGTAAATTGGTAATGATAGAATTTGGATAGAGGTTAAGCCAAGAGTCAGTGGCTAATCCTCTATCCAATCTTTTCTCAGTAAGAGCTGGCCCAGATCTCTTGTTGGACTAAGTGAAAGGGCACCCAGAGCTGCCAAGATCCAAGAGATCAAGCTCCATAATTTTATTATTAAACATAGATGTCTCCAGGTTATTCAATGGTTGAGTACTGTATTTTTCATTATCATGCAAGATGATATTGAGGTCCCCAATAACCAACCAAGGGATAGAATGTTTAGCAGCAGTGCTTTCTAGCACTTTCCAAGAGTTTAGTTTACAGTTGGTGTCCTTGGGGCTGCCATAATAACCAGTGAAAAGCCAAGAGGTGCCATTTGTAGGCTTAAAAATAGCATTTATGTGGTTAATAGAGGATTCAAGGATAGTAACATCCACATTATTTTTCCACATTAATACTAAGCCACCAGCAGTAATTACTAGCCCCTCCCTGTTAACATGCCAAAAGTTCTAATATTAAAGCTTCGCTTCATGGTATTTAAGAGTTTTCCATGTTTTTGCTTAGTTTCAGAGATGAAGCAGGTATCGGGATTAAATTTATTGAGCATGTATGTGAGGTATTTCTTAGTGGATCTTTGTCCTAGACCTTGAAAATTCTAGGCTATAGAGATAAAGAATTGGCAAAAGTAGGAGACTAGAGGATATTTATAAATGGCCCTCCTGGAGATTGGGTCAAAAAAACTAGCAACCAGACAGAAAAGGGGACTAGGAAACTAATAGTGAGTATGAATTATCATATTGATAAAGGAGAAGTAGAATTGTACCTCATTGCCAGGAGTTGCAGAGCTGGAGTCACCATTAGCCATATGAGGGATAGTTGAGTCCAAAGGTTCAACATAATTGTCAGAGAGATCCTTGAATCTTTTGATGTGGTCAACATCATTGATCTCCATGGGATAGCAGTGAAAGATAATTTATTTATTTTATTAGGGCCTTTTGGATTTTGGAGCTCTTTACTTGCAGGTTCATCAGCAAAGGAATGAATTTTCTTTTTAGCTTTCCAAGCTTGCTTTTTTAAAAGTTCAGCTTCAGCCTCCATTCTTTCCTTGATTTGGGAGAGGGTAGGGAGATTTTGATGCAAAGAGTGAGGGAAGCAATCAACAACCTTGCTAGTTTAGCTATTGCTGGAATTGGTGTATTCTGCATGCTTAGTTCTTGCAGCATCTTTTAACTTGGTTTTTGCCTGAATGTGTTTATAATTGGTAAGGATTTTCTTAGAGAGATCCATCCTTTTGTTTCTGATTTGGTTTTTTATGATGTCAGGGTTGGGGGAATTAGGATCAACTATAGAAGAGGAATTGAAAGTGAGATGCATAGAATAGGATGGAGCAAAGTTTGCAATGGTCTTTTCCAGCTCTTTTAGCTTAGCTATTTTCATTTTTATTTCAAAATCTAGAGATGCATCAGCATCATAGTACCCTCTATGAGTGACATTCCTTCCCTCTTGAACAGTTTTTTGGTAAGCATTTTGAGGTGGTGGTAAGGGTTGAGGGATAAGAAGTTTTGGGTGTTGATAGTGAGATCCTGATGGGGTATGTGGAGTGGAGCATGGTGGAGAAGGGTGATCTAAGGTTCTACAAACTTTACAGAACTTGATGCCATTAATAGAATAGGAAAATTCATGACAATGAGAGATGGCTAGAGTTTCATAAGATTCAATCCCAAACTTTAGAGGCTTGGTAACATCAATATTGAGGAGCACTTCCAAATTTTTCTCAAATCCATCTCTTCCATAGGCTTTCTTTTTCTTTTGATAAATCCCCACAAGTTGGAGAATATTTTTGATGTCAGAGATAATATGGGTAGGGATTCTCTTTATAAGAAGCCATATTATGACTGATTTGAAATCTTCTTCATGGATTAGATCAGGACCTCTCATAGGTGTTTCTACCAGGACCATGATTTTATCAAACACCCCTCTTGTACCTCCCATTCTCAGGGTTTTATAGTCCTCTTCATGAGTGAGCCTTAAGATAAATAAATTCCTTCTTATATTCTAGATTTCCAGTTCCACTCTACTAAAAAATTCCCAGTTGTTGTTGATGAAATTACTGACTCTTGTTGTTTCAAAGCAAATGTTGCTACAGAGTTTTCCAATGAAACACCATTTCCAGTCCACTGGTTGTTTGGCTTTGATGTTATCAGGATTAAGAAAAACCTTAGGATACAGATCAGGTTCAGGCATGTTTAGAGATTTTTATATTTGAGTGGTAAGGGTTTCAATGGAGGTATCAATGGGTTTGGAAGATGAAGCTCTTGAGGTAGAGGTCATTTGGGTTGAGTAAGAGTGAAGAGTGAACCAAGTCAATGAGTAGTCTATATCCGGTTTTGAACTTGTTTGCCAGTCAACATTGTATATGATTTCTTTGCAGGCTTTAATTTGAAATATTTCCTCATGTTTGGTGGGCATGCTAATATATCTCAAAGCAGGCTAAGGATTGGAGGAGAGATAGTTGTTTGATGTTGACAAGACCTGGCGTTTTTTGTGTTGGTAGTTTTTGATGCATATGGATAATGTGATCCATCTCAAATACTTGTGCCAGAAAATCCATAAAATGTTAAAGAGTTTAAATACTATACCTTGTACATGCATGTATGAACTGCATTCCTTGAGGTGCTTGTTTTCTTTAAGACTGGTATCTGTGTGTTTTATGGTTTTATCCCCAGAAGTATTTTGATCCCCAGAAGTCACGAGATGGTATTGAGAGATTAATTTAAGAATGTACTTGCATAAGCCATATGTACGAAAGTTGACCCTATGAAGGATGTATATAGCTTTGGGATTATCTTTGGGCTTGTACTTGCCTATGCCCAAAGAGTTGGAAGTCAGGATGGGTAGAGAATTAGGGCATCTTTCAGCTCTAGACGAGCCCAGATCAACCATTAGCCATATTTGTTTGATTTGGGTTGCTTTCGTGGATTTCTCTTTCGGATCCAGTTCGGGCCGGGTGAAGGTGCCCCAAGTGTATTTAATTACGGGTAGGTCCGTCCCCCGACTGGTTGCGACCAAGCCAGATGTCCATTGCCTCCCTTCATGGACCAATGATACGCAATTACTTGATCTAGGCCAAAAACTAGGGCCCGTAGGCTTGATCAGATACGACATAGGTGTAGATTTGGCTGCAATCTTCCCGAACAGATTATCTCAAGGATAGATGAGTGGTATGGATTCATTGTCTGTTGCTCTTCTTGTATCAAATAAAACCGCATGTTGAGAGTAGCCTTTCAGTTGTGGCAGTTTCTTCCGGAGATAGATATTGAGAATTTTTGAGTGTTCCCCATTCCAGTTCGAATTCCAGAGTTCATAGAAAACATGGAAAAGGATCAAGGAGAGCAAAAGCGAGCCCGGGTGGAGCAAGAGGAAACACGAGTAATTTCTGTGTAGACCTTTGTAATTGTTTCTTTTCTTGAATAAGATGGGAAGAAATGGTTTGAGATTTATGAATTATTTTCTGTCTGTGGTGCAATTTTTGTTTTGGTTTACATTGGGTAAAATTGAGGGGTATATTTTCTTTTGGATTTACATCGGGTGGATATATTTTTTGCAGGATATTGCAAAGGTGGGTAAAGGGTTCTCTGGTTATAATATGAATGAACTTCAATATGGGACTGGTGCATTGCAAGGACGGATTTGTGGGGCGGGTTCCAGTAGGATGGGTGAGAATGTAACTGTGAGAAGGGTTTTGCCTCCACGAACTGTTGATCAAGGTCGAATAGAAAATGGACAGCTTGTAGGTGTGAACGATGGGTGGGTGATTTTTGTTGTGCATCCTACCAGGGGTCGTCGGGTTTTGAAGGAGGGTATTGTTCTGGTGGATGATGAGAGGCTTGTTTGTGGAAATACTGTGCAGGGGTTCTTTGCTGCACCAATACCAGAAGCTGCACATGACCAAATCAGAATCAATGATACCATCACTCCAACACCTGGTCTGATTACATTCCCCAATATGTTTGTGTTGGCTCCAACACTTAGGCAGTTGGCTCATGAAATAGTTGAGATTGCACAGTCTGGTATTGGAGAAGTGACTCATTCTCTGGAGATTCCAAGAAATGTAATTTTTCCCTCTGGTATTGATGTGAAGCTTGTTGGGTGAATTTACCAATTTGCAAGAGCTAGTGTGAGGAGGGGTAAAGAGCCTCAGCTTACAGCATTTCCTGATGCTGACACATTGCCTCCTAGAGTAGATGCTAATGTTGTAGAGTTGGTGTATCGATCTGTGATGTCTAAAGCTGCAGAAGATGTTAACAAGGAAGCATCCCGGACTAAGCGGAACCATCCATACAAAAAAGGGTTAGTGCATTTAGAACTATTTTAGGTAATTAAGTTAAGTATGTATATTTTTTCAGTTTGAATCAGAGTTTTAAGAGTTTCACAAGCTTTGCATTTGGTGCCTTTTGATTCCAAAAACTGGTCGATGTGTACTATAATGTTAATCCAGATCTTTCCCAGTTGATTTATTCGTAGATCTATATGAATGTAATTGTTACTAGAAGTAATTTTCTGTTCAAGCCATCCATAGGGCTGAAACAAAAGATCAAATAGAGATTTTAATATCTTAGGGAAAACATTGAAGAAGATACTAAGAGTAATCCAAGCAAACCAATAATAGACAATTTCTATATTTAACAGATTTTTGAAGGGAAACTTAACTATCTTAAAGCAAGAGTATCTAGATAGAGCAAACCTGAAATCTAGCCTAATAGGTAGGATAATAGCAGGCAGCATTCTAATAAGTTCTTGTAAAAAGAGATTGAGATAGAGGTACTTAGCAGTCCAAGGAGGAGAGAAATTCCAATCCAGCAAGAAAATAGTGGAAATTTTCCAGTCCATCGGATAGCTGAGAGCTTTATCAACAAAAGCCCAGAGATGCCGAGAAGAAGTTGTACATCTGAATATGAAGTAGTAGAATCGAGTAGGGTCTTCGGTAAGTATGAATAAGAAGCTGCAAAACTTAATGACACTATTTGTCATTTGGGGAGCTAGATTCCCAAGCAACAAAGTAGGTTTGGGGTAACAAGTATGTTTTTTACTTTCATTATACTTTCCGATGATAAAAACAATACGAATTTCATGAGATTTGGTGAGTTTTATCTTCAAATCGGGCTGGATACCGGGGATATTTGTGTTGAAATGGGTTGTTGTTTTAATACGATCTTGGTTATTGATGGTGATTTGAGATACCTTAGTGGTTCCTGTGATTGCTGTGAGAGCTGTGATTGCTGTGGGACCTATAATTTTTGTGATGCTGGAGATGCTGGTGATTTGTGTGGGTTTGGTGATGTAATTGCAGCTACTATTGTGGTTTAAGTGAGTGATTTTCATGATTGTAAAATATAATTTGGGGTTAAAATCATATGCAGGGACGCTAACGGGAAGAACCAGAGAACATCCGGCAAAGCACTAGCCATTACAAGGAGCCGTTGAGAGAGCATACAAAGAAAAGCCGGCCAAAACTAGCCGTTGAGAGAGAAGAGAGAGACCTAAGAGCGAGAAGAGAGAGAACCCCATTGGAAACTGCACCCATACTTTTTTGGATGTGTTATTTTTGATAATTAATAGTTGCACCTATGGTTTACAACACATCACAATGACGTTAATTAGCATGATTTTCCAAAAATCTATAATATAAAAGAAAATAAATTGTTTGGTAGGACACTCATTTCGGTCCGGACGGACGCGGAAAATATGTTACTAACCCTCCGTTTTTCCTATCAACCTCTACAAAATTGCCGTAATATCTAACAATACAAGGGGCAAACAGACTTACGTGATGTATTAAATGCCGCGATTTCCCCTTCGTGTTTTGGTTTCTCTATCAGTTTTTGTGATAAATTTCAAGAAATATAGGGGAAAATTCGAAATGTAAAATAGCTCTTCATAGAAACAAATCTCTCCTCCATCTTTTCTCCGCTCCTCCATCGAATCTCTTCTTCCTTCATCTTCATTACCATTAATCTAAATTGATTATCAGCTGCCCCGTCTAACTATTCAAAATTGAATATCAGCTCCCCCTTTAATTTTACACTAAATTAGATCAGATCATACACGAATCATAAAGCTCACAAATTTTCTATTCATACAACAGAAACCGATTCTCCTCCTTTTAACAAATTTGTCAACGACTCAACGATAATAATCAGGGAAAATAATAAAGGGGAAAGAAACCCCAAATAATAAACTCAATTAATAAACTACGTGTAATCCCCCAAATAAATCCCAAACCAATCATCATCGCCAATTAAAAAATGTAAAAATGATCAAACTGAGAATGTAAAAACAATAGATGATGCCCCAAAATTGGGTAGTGGTGGAGTTGCAGATTAAGAAGACGAAGAAGAAAATGGGGACCATTGAAGGAAATTAGGAAAGGTTAACAGGTGATGCCCGGAATACCCTTGATTTTATTTGATTCCATTTCCATAAGTTTTGGACATTTTTTTATTGATTTTTGTTAAAGGGAGAGCAAAAATAGATCTGAGGAGAGCAAAAATCGTAGTCGACTCACCGACTCATACAATGAGTCAGATTTTATTATTTTTTTTTGACTAAAATATCCTCTCTTCTTTTTTGCTTGTGGGTTTTTCGTCTTTTCTTTTTAATAAAAAACCTAATCGAACCATCTCTACAGTCTAGATGATCAAACGAAACTTAAAAAAGACTGTATACAGTTGTGTTCCATTGGTGGTTGTCATATTTTTTTATCTTCTCTTAACTTTATTACAATATTTTTTTCAAATGGTAAAAATGAGAAAACCCTAGTTGGGGGGAACCGTAAAAGAATCAAATCTTGTTCCGTTATTATAATGATGATGATGTTATGTGTTACTGATCCTAACGAAGATGATGATCAGTAAAACCCTCTTATTCTT